>BLJB01000040.1:0-401308 GCA_013423325.1 Usnea hakonensis | reverse complement strand
GAAGGTAGTATATAGACTTAAAATAGTAGAGATAAGTAGGAGTACGGTAAGGTTTTTTACCCTGGTAGTAGTGATACTATAAAGGTTTCCCTTATATTATTGTTATAGAGCTTCCCATAATTATCTTTCACATAGTTAGATAGACACGAGTATGAATTCCAATCCAATCCAACTACTTTAAGGAATTATTTTATATTACTATTAATATTATACTCTATAAAAGATATTCCCTAAAAGACGTAATTACTCGAAGGAAACTATACGAGTACGCCTAAAAAATCTTTTAATCTATTAAAGATACTAATTTAAATATTATTATAGTCTAACTTAATATTATTTATAATAATATTAATCTAGAAATATAGTAAGATCTTAATAAATCTAGATATAATAATATTATTAACTCTTTCCTAATAGATATTAATAATTATAAGTACGAATAGTAGACTTTTATTATTAGATATAGTAATACTACTATTAGAAGTTCTTTTTAGATAAACTACTAACTTTAATATAATAATTAATTTCTTAAATAATATAGTTAGTATAATTACTAGTTAGTAAAATAATAAGGACTTAATTAAAGATAAGACTCTTATTAATTTAATATTTATTAATTAAAACTATCTTTTGTTGAAAGTAGGTATGTGGAACACTTGTTTTTTGGTTGATTGATTATGGAAGCACAAGAAATGTGCAAGACTATTTACAAAATGCCAAGGCGCCAAGGTCACGTGACTTCGTCACGTGACTCGGCAAACCTTCCTATTTTGACACTCCCACTCGAGCGCATTTCTTCTTCCAAAAAATCAAATTCCAACTCCCACATCAACCCCATGCCATGCGACGGTGATATCAGGGTAGCAGAGGTAATACGACAATATAGTAGTAAGCATTAGGCCATACAAGGGCTCGGTACTTAATCCCGCAATGGTATCACCACACAAACTTTCCACTTTTCGCAAAAAACACGGTTATTTAAAAATCTTTTTCGATATCCACCGAGTACACACCAAATTTCAAGCAAAACGAGGTCGGAGGATATATATAAGGGTCCGTACACTATATAAGGAATATTCCGAGTAGCTATAGTAGCTACAGTGGCTAAATAGTAGCCAGGTAAGTGGCTACGAGGCTAGAAGCAATACTTTTAGACCGAGACGGTACTACAAGGACCCGTATGAGGCGGGTTAGGAGGCCCCCATATACTAGCAGTCAGAATCAACTCCAGGGAGGAAAAGAAAAGGATTGATTAGCAGTTAACAGCAAAGAGAAAAGATATAAGGGGAAAGTCTACCGAGTATAGACCGGTCAATAAGACTAATAAGCTGAATCATCCAGACTAGTTAATAAGACTAATAAGCCGAATTATCCAGACCAATTAATAGGACTAATTTAGTACCGAGAGACCAGGTAATTTAGTATTTAAGGCGCTAAGAGGGGACGATAATAATAGCGATAGTATACCTAAGAAGGAGGTCCAGGAAGGGTAAATTGTAGGCTAATCTTAGTAATGGCTAAAAGTTAGAAAGGGCGGATAGCTCTTATAGGCTATCTAGTTATTAGTTCGGTCATCTTAGGCTAATAGCCTCACGAAATACCTCAAACTTATCCCTAGATAAAGCCTTAGTCAATCTATTAGCAACTTATAAATTAGTAGGAGTATATTTAAAGGCTACTAATTTATCGGCCACTTTCTCCCTATAGAAATAGTTGGCAATATTAATATATTTAGTACAACCGTAAGATCTTAGGTCCTTTAATAATATAATAGCCCCTTGGTTATTATCGTAAATAATGATCGTTTCTAGACTATTCTTCCTAGGGCGCAGAGACGTTAGTAGGCTCCGTAACCAAATAGCTTCCTTAGTAGCTTGCGTTTGGCCAATATACTTAGCTTTATAAGTAGATAGAGTAATAGTAGCCTAACGCTTAAAGGACTAGCTAATAGCTATACTTCCTATATTAAATATATAGCCGGAAGTAGAGCGACAAGTAGCTATATCACCTACCTAGTCGAAGTCTATATAGCTAATTAGGTCCGAAAGAGTACCCTAAAAGACTAGTTCTATATTAATAGTCCCTTTAAAATATATAAAGATCCTTTTAACTACCCCCTAATACTTCTTAGTCAGGTTATACGTATAGCGACTAACCACCGAGATAGCGAAGGCCAGATCCGGTCAAGTCCCGAGCATTACGTATATAAGAGATCCCACAGCTGATTAGTAGCGGGTCTTATCCTTCTAAGTAGCCTAATAACTATCCTCTACTAGTTCATATTTAGCTAAAGTCTCTATAGGGGTAGAGACTAGCTTGGCCTCCTATATACCATTATCGCGGAGTATACGTTCGACGTACCTAGCCTATCCAAGGCGGATGGTTCTCTTAGCTCTATCTCGAGTCACTATTATCCCCAGGTAGTAAGTATAAGGCCCTAAGTTAGTTATCCGAAACCGAGTATTAAGGGCATCTTTAACGCGCTAGATATCTCTACGATTAGGGCCAGTCACGAGTATATCGTCTACGTATAGTGCCACGATAGTGCCCGTACGGCTATTAGCGAACACACTATAGTTAGCATCGATCGGGTAGAGCCCCTACTCCTTTATAAAATCGGAGAAGATATTATACTATACCCGGGGGGATTGCTTTAAACCGTATAAGGCCTTATTAAGCTTACAGACCTTATTAGGGTATTACTTCGACTTGAAACTAGTAGGCTATATTATATAAATAACCTCCTTAACTACCCTATATAAGAAGGTAGTTTTAATATCTATCTACTCCAGATCCTAATCCAGAGCCGCTATAAGAGTAAACAAGGCTTTATAGCTTATAGGCTTAATAATCGAGGCGAAAGTCTTATTATAATCTAAGCCTTTACGCTAAGAGTATCCTAGTACTACCTAGCGTACCTTATAACAAGTGACTTCCCCCTTAGGGCCTCGTTTCAGGGTAAATACCTACTTGCCTCTTAGGGGCTTACAGTCCGATAGATAGTCTACTAGCTCCTATATCCTATTTTCTATTAACGAATTAATCTCGTCTTCTATAGCGGCTTCCTAGTCATTACTATTAGGGTTATTATCCGAGACGGCTTCGTTATAGCTCTTAGGCTTATAGGATTCCCGAACTATAGATATAAGTAGGGCTAGTAGGTCTAGTAAGAGATCGCGATATCGTAGTTCAAGGTAATTCGCGAGAGGTCCAGGTTTAGGTAATTCTAAACTTACCAAGCTTAGTATTAGTAGAGTACTAATAGGCGTTAGTACTAGCGCAGTAGAGGCTATAGGGGTAGAAGTAGGAGTAGAAGTAGAAGCGGGAGTAGGCGCTAGTTCGTCTTCTATAGTAATAATTTAGGGGTCCGCGATAATAGGTATTAAGTCTTTCCTAGGCTA
Organism: Usnea hakonensis; assembly: GCA_013423325.1. Lineage (NCBI taxonomy): Eukaryota > Fungi > Ascomycota > Lecanoromycetes > Lecanorales > Parmeliaceae > Usnea > Usnea hakonensis. Next base: position 397,907 of record BLJB01000040.1, on the reverse strand, counting down.
AGTCGTTATTATTAATAACGGCGGCGATATTTCCCCTACTAGGGAAGGCTATAGCTATTTAACGCGAAGGAATTTAGATAGAATCTTCCCCTATATTACCTAAGATATACGAAAGGTCCTTCTATCTTCTAGTAGTATTTGATAGATCCGATCCCCTTTATATCCTAGGAGCCTAGTAGGACTCTTAGTAATAGTGCGATCCTAACCAGTTTTCCAGCCAGTACTAGGCTTCCGGGCGAGGTACTAGCTATAGGAGCCAATAGGACAAAGATGCTTCAGTCTTAGCTATACGCCAGTATTAGCTTCGTAGGGGGTTAGCTTACGGCTTTAGGTAGAGCAACGATTACGTAAATAACTAGCTACTATTATTAATTAAAGCCAGTACTCTATAGAGAGACTAGTCTCCTCTATTACGATAAAGATATATCCCTTTAAGTCTTAATTAAGTCTCTTAGAGGAGCTATTCTATTTAGGGTTACTAGGGATAGTAGGCTCCTACACGATACTACTATTACCGCGAAAGCGGTTAAACTTATAGTTAGAGTACTTACTACCCCAATTAGTTCGGAGGCGGTTATACTAGAAGTCTCCTCTTTCGTTACGTATAAGGTATCGATAGAATATAGCGAATACCTTACCCTTAGAGCGGAGGATTTCTACCTCGGAGACCTTCGTATAGTCGTTAAGGAAGGTAATAAAGTATTTAAAACCGAGCTTAGTTTCCTCTATTACGCCGAGATCGCTATAGATAAGGTCTAGACGTCGCCTATTAGGGCGAATATAAGAAGTATACCTAACTTACTATATCTTCTTAATAGCGTAAGATACGTAAGGTACCTTATCCGTAACCTCTTTTAATAGATCGATACTATAGTATTCGAGCTGCTACACGTCCCTAGAGTATCCTAGATAGCGATAGTAGTAAGCTATAGTCTTAGAATTAGGCTTACGTTTCTATCTCTTCCGTGGCCTATCGTTATAGTTAGAAATTGCAGAGTCGGAGTCCGAATCTAAATCTAAATAAGAAATCGAATCTGAAGTCGAATCTAAAGCTAACTCCGAATCCGAGCTATCGCAACTAGATACGGAGCTAATACTCGAGTCGGACTTATAGCGAGAGCTATAGGAACACTTCCTAATAGGTACGGGGGAGACGATTAGGCCTCCTATAGGGTTAGTAGCCACTATGGCTAAACGAGATCTCTTTAGGGATAAACGAGATTTGGAGGCTTACTTTAGTACTAGGACTAATATAGTTAGCTCTAGCTTAGGATTATCCTCCTATATATTGAATCGATAGATATTATTATTAATAAGCCAAGTAGTAATTCCTCTTACCCCGATCTCGATTCCCCTAGGGACGATTTTTATTAAGCAGCCTAATCGTATTAGCTTACCCTAAGAAATCAGGTTTATAGGTAGGCTAGGGATATAGAGTACGTCGTCGAGGATTAGTAGACAACGTTAGCCGCTAATATTAATTTTGATTTCAATTTTTCCTTTGCTAACTAGGCGGAGGGATCCCCTAATTCCCCTAATTAGCCGGTAGTCCTTACTAGTAGTAAGAGCGTATATCTTAAAAACTGAACGGTCAGGTATTATATAGACCGAATAGTATAAGTCCAAGCCTTACCTCGTTAGGAGTTTAGCGGTTTCTATAGATATAGTAACGGCGATAGTCTCTATAATATAAGATTCCGGCTTTTCGTCCTTAGGGAATACGGCGATATAGTAGTTACGCCTATTATAGTCCCGATCAGTACTAGAATCAGAAGCCAAACCGCCTTTACTAGCGGTATCATAGTAAGTAGGGTTAGTATCCCGACGAGGCTTATAAGACTTTTTATAGCGGTTATAGCGATCGTAACGATCACTCTTTCGATTACGACTATTATAATATCCACGATCTCTATCGCTACGCTATCGCTTACTATTATCGTTACGGCTACGACTCGAATTTCGCTTGCGCGTTGACCTACCCTTATATTCGTTACGAGTATAGTAGTTCTTCTTACAATTCTAGCAGTACTTAACTAAGCGCTAGACGTAGACTACGTCTAGTCCTTCGACTATACCGTCCTGGGGCTTCTCTATTCTAAGTGTAGTTGCGACATACGCCTCCGGCTATATCGCCACTATTCCTAGGGTAGATTCGGTACGACTAGCCGAAGGATTAGTTATACTTTAAATAAATCGCTACGTCGTATACTCGAGACTATAGGCCGTATCTCCATTAATATTTATAGGTTCGTGGTTTTAGGTATAGATTAAGAAGTAATCCTTATATTACTTTCCGAGACCTATATAGAAGAGAAAGATAAGGATATTATTATTAAACCCTACCCTCTCGTATATATTAATAATATTATTATAGAGTTCCTTAAACTTCCCGGTATACTTAGCGACGTTCGCGCAGTCCTAGAGCTTGAGAGTAAACAGCTAACGATAGAGGTTATTAAGGGTACCGGAGCCTTTAGGCTTATAACCGACTTTAATAGCTTCCTAGAGGAGGTATACGTTAGTAGTATAGCCTTTATAATCGTTATAGTAATTAATACCTAAATAACTAAGTATCGCGTTATAGGCTAAGAAATATTTACTCTCCTATTTTTTAAGACGGTCGTTATAGGTACTATTACTAAGCTTAGGGACGGGAGTCAACTAAAGTAATTTAGGCGTAGTACCTTCTAGGGTAGTATTCCTTTTTGCGGTATTAGCGTCCTTAATTCGACGAATATCGGATTAGGTAATTTTTGCGGGGAAGGTTAATTAAGGAATAGTAGTATATCTCTATAATATAGTAGTAATAAGGTAAGTATATATCTCTCGCTCCTATACCTAGTACCCTTCGGGGTTCTCAAGCTTAGCGATCTTTAGTAGGGCTAGAACCCTTATCGAGTCGTTCTCTATAGCTTAATAGGGTAGATAAAGATAATTTAACTTCGTAGCTAAATAAGTTAATATCGTTATACGCCGAAGGAATTAATTCCTCGGTAGAGAATCTAGAAGTCGTTAGAGTAGACTCCCTAGATTCAGGCGGACGGTATATATCTTACTCGTATTCTAGGGCCTTCTAGATAGGTTTACCAAGATAATTTAGAAGTTAGACGGTAGTGCGTCTACGAGATTCTCCCTTTCCGACAGTACCGTATATATTAAGTTTACGGTAGTAACGAGGGAAGTCTCGCGTAAGGATACGGTACTATTTCCGTTTATATAGCTAATCTTACTTAGAAATATAGTAGACTCCATCTACTTCTTCGTAATCGATAATAATTTAAGCTTTCTACTTAGGAGTTAGGGTATAGAAAGAATAGTAATATATACTAGCTAGAATCTAGAGGTATAGTGGATTACGTACGATACGTATAGATCTTCTAATCTTATACGATAAGGTTTAGGGTATATATATTAATCCCAAGGCTTAGTCGAATGACTCCTTAGTATTATCGGCCCTAATTATTCGTGTATCCCTAGAAAGGGGTAGCGCTTGCTTATACCGCACGTACTTATTCTATTCCCTTACTCTTTCGAAACGTTCTTCCTTACTTGCGACTTTGCGCGCTACCGTTTCTAAGGGTAATAGCGATAATTAATATAGAGTTAGTAGGAATTTAAGTAAGGGCGAGGCCTATTAAGATTACGTAGTTAGTAGTTCGCTCGCTATTGGCGTTCGGTAATTACGATAGCGGCTCGGTGATTATAGTTGGAGTAGTAACCGAATATTGAGATTAACTAACTCCTAATTTAATACGGTAAGTAGTTAGGCTAGAAGCTCTAATAGTAAGGTCTACGTACCTTACCTATAAATCAATAGTAGAATCGATAGTATAGTATTAGCAATAGTGCCCTTCGACTAAAATTATCGGAAAGAGATTATAAGGAGGGACTAGTAATATAAAAATAGCTCGCAATTAGCTACCTAGTATCCTTTTAGATATAGTAATGACCTAAGTGGCTCTTAGATAGTAGTTTAATAGTAGTAGCGTCCTTTAACTTATTTTAAAACGTCGGAATAGGCAGTTATAAGAGATTACCTAGAATAACTAGTAAAATAAAACCAACTTCTCGCTTTCGTAATCGATTATCTAGAGTCTTAGGGGCACGCAATAGCTATTCGGTTCAATTAGATCGCTTAGTGACTTAATAGCACCGAAAATAGGTAGAGTAGATATAGTTTCAGGTACTCTCGAGCCTTATAATAGTAGTATAGAGCAGGCGAGTATAGTCTATACAGTTTATATAGTCTAAGAAAACTCTGCAGAGTTATAGCGACATCTGATTAGTATGATCCACAGGTGGAATGGCATCTTTCAGTAGACGATCATTAGTTAATACTAGCGCGCGACCCGGTCGCGGCTAGGTAATAGTCACAGCGCAATTTGCGTACTTTTCAGGGTCAAATCGATCCCCACATCCTTTCTATAGCCTAGTAGGCTATCCCCAGTATAGTTAATTTTCTTACTCGGGTATATCCCGACTAATAGATAGTATAACTAGTAGTTCGTTTAGCCCTTTCTAGAACTCTTATTATAAGCCAGTAGGCATAATATGAAGCGAAAGGATTACTAAAATGATACCCTACGATCCGGGCTTATAACCTGTTGAAAGTAGGTATATGGAACACTTATTTTTTGGTTGATTGATTATGGAAGCACAAGAAATGTGCAAGACTATTTACAAAATGCCAAGGCGCCAAGGTCACGTGACTTCGTCACGTGACTCGGCAAACCTTCCTATTTTGACATCTTTTTATAGATATTAAAGTTATTAAAGAAATAGTTAGATATTACTTCTAACTTTATTACTAGCTTAATTATTAGCTCTAACTCTAAAACTATAAATTATAATACTAAATTATTAATCTTAATTAATTGATTATTTTATACGCCTATACTAGCTACTTAATATAAGCTAATAAGGGTGACTATAATACTAAACTAGTAGAGCTAGGCGTCGAGGAAACCTAAGGGCAAACCCCTAGATAAAAACTTCGACTAAATAATATATTTACTTTCTATCCTACTACTATACTTCTAAGGAATCTTAATATACTACCGCGTATCTATATATTTCTCTTATCCCGGTTCTCGCTATACGCTTTAGTTAATCTGTAACTTGGTACCGGCGCTTTAACGCCTAGGCTAAGTTAACTATCTTATACGCTTATCCGAGTAAGGCCGTCGATTTCTGATACTCTAATAGAGTAAAACTTGGTACGATTTGAATTATTAACCGGGTATTAGGCCGTAGACTAGGTTCGTCGTACGTAATAGGCGTATCGATACTACGGTTAAGACTATATAGCGGAGTCTTAAGAGGGAGGTTTATGTATTAGAGATAACCGCTAGATTAGTAAGGACTTATAGTCGTTATCTCTCTTAGTCGGCGCCGGATAGAGGTTTACTACGTCTCCGTATTTACGCGTCTACTAAGAGTCTTAGTATTTGCTACCTATTAGGGTAAGGAGGCCTAAGGTAGCTAAATACCTTACGGTAGTAGTATACTATATCCAATCTATAGTATTGCTGCCCGAGGTAGGGCACGTAGAGTAATTCCTTCGGTAAATCGCGAAGGCTCTAAGGGGGGTAGCTTGTCGTGGAAGTCGCGCGCGCGCGTAGTTAGCGTAGCGAGGAGGAGAGAGAGGGTTACCTAAGGGCTCGATACTTCTTTATATTATAGATATAGTTCGCTACTACTTAGTAACGCTATTAATAGGTATTAATATATTATTAACGGTCGTTCGTTATCCTCTTCTCGTTTGTCTAATCCTCCACGTATCGCGTCCTTCGGGGTGAGACCTCTTGGCTCTGCTGAACCGCGCACGATAGCAACTTTCACATCGCGCGGTGGAACGATGGCAACCTTCATATCGCGCACGGTAGCAGCAGGTTCGTAGCCGGCAGTACGTGCAGCTGGATCTCGTCGCCGGCCAATTATTAATCTTTATATTTAGATTATAAATTTCTTTTTTACTAGCTAAAAGCTTACTAAGTAAGTATCTAAGATAATAATATTAAAAATATCTAATTAAAAGGCTAAGAAAATAAATAAAAAATAGAGAACTATATTAATAAATACTTTATTAAAATAATATTTATTATAGACTTCTAATATAAGAATTATTAATATAAGGCTATCTCTTATAACTAATTATTTATCTATTTATATAATAAATATTAGAAGCTTAAAGAAACTTTTAATTTAATAAAGATCTTAATCTTTATTAAATATTAATTTAAACTATTAATTATTACTACTACTTTAGAATCTATATTAAATATAAAATTTAATTATTAAAAGTGTTACTATATAATTATCTATATTAGCTAGAAGCTAACTTCGAAAAAGAAAGAATTCTATATTAATCTTAACTATATAATAATAATAATTAATTAGATATTTATTCTTATTATAACTAAGATTATAAAAATAATTACTAAGATTCTTATCTATAATTTAGAATTTAAGATTTATTATTTAAATAACTATACTATCCTTTCTTTCTATTTAAAAAGAATATTATTAAATAATATTACTATTTTTATCTAAATTACTAGAGAGGTCTATATTATTAATAATTTAAATATAGATATACTAATTAGATCTAATATTCTTACTCTAGAATATATAGTTATTAATTTTATTAAGTAGTTAATAGTAATTAATAGCTATTAAGACTTAATAGTTAAAATAGACTTATATATACTATAGGTATTAATTACTACTATAAGCTCGCTAAAGTAGTAAAATTAGAAAACTAGATTAAAAAAGATCTAGAAAAATAATTCGATCTACCTCTAATATAATCTATATTAATAAGCTAGTTATTAAAGGTAGTATAGGCTTTATTAAAGAAAATAGGTAGAGGCCGCGTCATTTACTAAAGAAAATNNAAGAAAATAAGTAGATAATTAAACTAATTATAAGACTAAAAAGTCTTAAATATATATAATTATCGCGCGTAATAAATTTAGTTATTAATATTAATAACTACTATCTATTCTACTTCTCTTTTTAAAATATTAATTTATCTATTTTATTATCTAATATATTAATTACTTTTTTAGCTCTAATCTTTTAAATAATAATTCTAATTTTTAACTATATTTCTAAATAGTAGTTAAATAATTTATATTAAAAATAAAGATATTTATAGATCTTAATATTAAAGAACTTATTAAGAGATATTAAAATACTAATAAAAAAGAATTCTAATATTTTTATTTTAATAAGCTAATTACTAATATCTTTAAGCGCCCTAATATATATCTACTAAATAAATTAGAATTATTTAATATTTAAATTATTATAATTATTTACTCTACCCTTTTTAAGAAGAATCGAGGCGTTAAATAATCTAAGATCTTTACTATTAAAGATAAATTAAGATTAATATTTATATATAAAGGCTAGCCTATAAAGATTTATAATTTAGAGACCTATATTTTTAAATATATTCTATTAGAAAGAAAATATAATATATTTAATTCTAAAGAAGTAATATTAAATTTACTAGTAATCTAGTCTAAATTAGTTCTAAAAAATATTTAGTCTATTTTCTATAAATTTATAATAGAGGTATAATTAATTAAATATAAATTATTAACTATAGATTTACTAAAGATTAAAACTAAAATAAAGATAATAAAAATAATAATATTAAAAATAATATAAAGTACTAGATAAATCTAATATATAAAGAGTAAAATTAAAGATAAATTAAAAATTAAAAAAAAAGATAACGAGTTAGATAATTAATAAAATATTATAAAGTATTAGAATTCTAAAGTTAAATAGATAAAAAAAGATATATATTAAGAAATTTAAAATTAATTAGTTATTCTAATTAAGATAGTTTTTATACTCTAATCTAAAATATATATATTAAAATATAAAGGTATAGCTACTACTACTTTATCTAATAAAAAATAAAAGATAGAACTAAAATTAATTAAATTATTAAAGTTAATAGAAAAACTATTTAAATTATCTACTAAAAAGGCTTTATCTATTATTATAACCTTTATTAAAAAAGCCCTATTAGTTATCTCTATTAAATTAATTAAAATATTAACGAAGCTTACTCTAATACTAAAAAAGAGACGCGGTTTAGCGGATAAACTAATAATACTAGATCTATTACTATTAGATTTATAAATAAAACTTAATATTATAAACGCTAATATAAAGTCTTTAATAGAATAACTTTATATATTTTAAAATATAAATTTAGATCTTATTCTAAAAAATAGCGAACTAAGCGATTCTAATTATAACTTTTATTACTAACTAAATAAGTAGAAAACTAAGATAACGTTTCTAATTAAATATAAATATATATACTACTTTATATTAGATACTATTATTAAAATAATTATAATATATAGACTTTTTAAAAAAGATAATAATTATTTATATATATTATTTTCGAAGTCTATAGATACTATTAATAATAAGATATTTAACGCGTATTCTAGTTTATACTAGTAAGTTTATAAATCGGATAGCGACTTAGATAATAAAATAGAAGATTAATCTACTATTACTATTATTAATTCTATAATTAATTCTATTATTATTACTACTAATTCTATACTTAATTCCCTTATTATTAATACTAAGGGTATAACTATTTCTACTATTAATAGTTCGATAGATCTCTCTATTATAGGCGCCTTAGGGGAAGACGCTATCGCTATCTTAATAAGGGTTTTTAAAGAAAATAGGGAGCTCCCTATTATATCGAGTTAGACTTTTAGTAATTTCCCGGTATTATAAAATATAGTTATTACCGGTTTTAATTAATTAAAGAATATAATTAAAAATAAAGTACTTTAAAAGACTCGTATATTTATTATTAATAAATAAATCTACTCTTATATTTTATTTACTAATATATCTTTATATTATTATTAATATATTTACTATTATACTACTAAATCGTCTTTAGTATATAAGGGCGTATATTTTTTTTTCGCTTATAGGTACTATTATAGATCTAGAAATCTAGATCTACTTATAACGGAGTCGGACCTTTAGGTAACTAGCGCTTATTCGAATTTACCCTAGCGGGGCTTAGTACGTATACTTAATAGTAAATATTAGTAGAGATAATATATCTTTATTATTACCTATAATTTAACCTATATTATCTATAGAGAACTACGACTTTTTACCTAATAAGTATTATATTAATATAATTATCTATTCGATATAATAATAAAAGTATTCTATTAATATAATTATTTACTACTTGACTAATTAATTATTTTATACGCCTATACTAGCTACTTAATATAAGCTAATAAGGGTAACTATAACGCTAAACTAGTAGAGCTAGATATCGAAGAAATCTAAGGGCGAACCTTTAGATAAAAACTTTAATTAAATAATATACTCTTTTTTCTACTATACTCTTTAGGAGCTCTATTATATTACCGCGTATCTCTCTACTTTTTTATATCGACTCTTCTATTCTTTAATTTTTGTATCTCTAATTACCCCCGCCTTTAGAGGCGGGTACGGTCGCTTTTTCGTACGCCCTTTTTAGACTTAATAGTCTCCTCTACCCCGAGGGGTAGTCTTAACCGTTAGAGTTATTCGCTAGCTAACTCGAAGCTATTTAACTAGCCGGAGTTAACCATCCACCTTGCCGCTACCCGGATCCCTTTGGTCGTGGTTTATTTACTACTTAATTATTATAGAGGTAAGAATTTTATTAATTATATTATATTTATATATTAAAGCGAAGTATTTTTAGAAGAGTATATTAGTAAATCTAAAATCTTTTCGTATTTTTTCGATTTACTTACCTTATATATCCTACGTATTACCTACTAATAGTATACTATTTATGAAGTAGACTTACGAATCCTACGAATTTTCTACTATTCGTAGAGTGGACTTACTAAGAGTACGTATAATAAATCGACTTTACGAAGAGTAGAAAATTTATAGGATCTATAACTTAACTCTATAAATAGTAGGAAATTAGTAAATCGACTACGCGAATAGTAAATCGATTACGCGAATAGTACGAATAGTATAAATAGTAAAAAATTAGTAAGTTAAAATAATAATAATAATAATAATAATAATAATTAAGATATTAAAAATTAAGCGAAATATTAATTTAAGATTTATAAATATAATAAGTACTTTATAAGTCTATAAATAATAATGTTATAATTTTAAAAATAGTCTAGATCTTATTTTTTTAAAAAGTTTATACGCGTATAGTCTAGCCCGAATAGTCTATTTCTTCTATTATATATCTATTCTATTAACTTAATCTAATTTAAACTAAGTAAAATTTATTATTTTTATAATTTTTTAATATTATTTTAATAATTTTAAAATTTTAAATATTCGTACTATTCGTACTATTCGTACTATTCGTACTATTCGTACTATTTATAATATCGAGTTATTAAATTTCTAATATTCGCAAGTTATAGTTACGGATAGTAAATAATATAGGCTATTTATACTATTCCTACTATTACTAATTATTCGCGCGAATTACGAAAATTACTTACGTATATTTAAATTCTAGATTTATTAATATAGTATCTATTATGGGTATAATAATATTATAGTATTATAGTATACTACTATAGTATTACTAAGATACTACTATTATTAAGGTACTACTATAGTATTTCTATAGATTTCTTAGTAGTAGTAATTTAGACTTTCTATATACTCTACTTTTACTTATAGATTATAATAGTAGCTATAATAATTATAATAAAATATAAATATTTAAATTAAAATTATATTTAATATTATATAAAGTATATATAGTAAAATATAATATTTATAAAAAAAAGTAATATAGAAAAAAAAGTTTATAAGTTTTAATATTTTAAAGATTTATTTAATATAAAATATAATTTTTTTTAAAAGTTTTAATAATTTAAATATATAGTACTTTTTTAATATTAATAATATATATAAAATTTTAATTATCTTTAAAAAAATTAAAATTATATATATAATAATTAAATCGAGAAAAATAAAATTAACTAATTTAATTAATAGTTTAGATTATATTAAATATTTTAAAAAACGTACATCACTAAATCTGAAAAGTTTCTACTAAATATTAAATTGCGACTGCTAATAGTAGGAAATACGTACGATTAGTATAGTAACTTTACTATTCTTAGGGAATTTAGACGATTAGTAAAGAGAAAAAAAAAATAAAAAAAAATAAGTGAAATTAAGCGAGACGCTAAAATAAAGTTAACGCTAAAATTAAAGTTAGCGAGAATAACGGGTAGTCTCTAGCGCTATAAATAATAACGCTATAATTCTAAAAATAGTCTAAATCGAATTTTTTTAAAAATTATATACGCGCATTATGGGCCCGTATTACTAAGCCTATTATATATATATTATAAAGACTATATTAACTAAGTCTTAAAAGGACTTTATATAAATTATTCAAATTTTGCGAATTGTGCGGATCCTGCGGATCGTGCGTTTCGCAAAGCGGACTTGCTAACTTCGCGTATAGGGTTGGACATAGGCAAAGTCTGCTAAGTCTGCTAAATCGTGCTAACTGTGCGCACCCGGCGGAATCCTTGCGGAAATGAACTTCAGATTTGGTGATGCTAGAGAGAAGTTATTTATTCTATTTATATTATTTTATATAAAGTCGAGTTACTTATTCTATATATTCTATATATTATATAGAATATAGATATATAGCTATATCTATATAAAATTCTTATATACCCTACTAAAAGCTTACTTAAATAAACTTTTCAAATTTGCCGATATAATATATACGCTCGAAGAGAGGTCTTAAAAGTACTTAGTCACGTAACTTCGTCATATAACTTTACTTGAACTTAGTCTAGCTTTCCTTCGTAGGTAGTACTCCATATATGATATGTTAAACCTATCAGCACCTAGGTTGCGGACGTGAATTGTGGACAGTGAATATAAATGTGCTTGATAGAGTGCAGATGAGGATATTTACCGCTTAGTAAAATTAACCGCCACGATTACCGGCATCTAAAGATAATAGGCTGACCACTCCAAACATGATCATCGGTCACCGACAGACGTCTTGAACTGTTCCTCGGCCAAACTTTGCTTCTTGACATACTCAAGCACGATCTCTTCCTCCGTCTTTGATTTGCTCAGGCCATGCTCATGCTCTTCATGAGCTTTCTTGGAGAGATCAATGGCAATTTGATAGTCATCCTCGTCCTTGCTATCCCCGACCTGTCTTGCAGGTGAGGACTTTGATCTTTCGATTGCAGCTTTGATGTTTTCATCATCGTCAGTATCGACGCCTGAGTCATCGAGACGGGCATCGGCAAGTGGTACTCGTTCCTCTGACACTTGTTGTTGCTGCACGCTGCGCTGTAAAGCCGCCGCGAATTCCTTCTCGTGATCACTGGCTACGTCCATCATGATAGGTCGAGGCTGTGAACGACCTTCGCTTCGAGCGAGAGAAGCTTCAGCTACACTTGCCTGGATGGCTCTCTGGACAGCTTTATTGTTGTCACCATCTTTTGACGCTAGCCGAAGCTCCATAACGCTTGCTCTAATTGCTCTTTCGATCATCTGATCCTCATCAGGGTTTCCACGAGATGTGGCTGCGACAGAAGTGCGAATAGCTTGTTCGAAGTCTGCGCCTTCGTGACTTGGGTCGACTTCCTGGGTTTGAGCTACGAACGGATGGGAAGAGTGCATTTCTGCAAAGGCGTCCTTGGTCGCATTAGCTGTCGTGTTCTTTTTCTCCTTCTTTCCCTTTTTTTTCTCAGCCAAGGTTTTCTTCCTCTCCTCAATGGTTGTTTTGAGATAACAATGTGGTCCATGGAAACTGCCGTGCCGTGCAAGCTGTTTTTCGTTCTCGATGTCGACCTGGATTGCTTGCCATCGGCTGATAGCATCAAGTCGCTCCTCCTGGGTTGATCGGTGCCATTCGTCATACCCTTGCGCCGTGCGAGCCGCAACAATGTAGCTTTGAACGCTGGAACCTAAACGCTTCTGAAGCTCTTTATAGATCCCCTTGAATGTATAGCCCGGCAGTCCCCAGATAGCTATTTGGTAAGCAAGTGTCGAGAAAGGCTCATCTTGGAAGTGCTTACCTGCGCCCGGTTTTAGGACAACACCTCCGATACCCTTGCCGAACCCTTTGATAAGACCTGCCACGCCTTCTTTCTTTGCACCCTCCAGGGGCTGTGTGACTAAGCCAGATATACCATCGTAGAATCCAAATCCAAATTCCTACGATTTTTAGCTCCCACTCCCGTTTAAACTACACAGACCATACCTTGCCAGCAGCCTTCAAACCGCTTTGTAGTCCCGTCACCTTGTCTGCTTGCCGGACACTCTCGTCGCCGTAGAGCTTTGGCGCATTGTGAAATCCTCTTGCCAGGCCAAGTGTAAAATCCATGGGCGATTTAAGACCCGCACCAACAATCTGCTTGATACTCTTACCAGCTCCAACGGCAGCATCTAAAGATATCTGACCTGCTTGGCTGCCGGATAGAGATCTATGGTGATGTGGCGCTGGCCTGTTGGGGCTCGAGTCTCGTGAAGCTGAACGGGATAAAGAACCTTTCAGGGCACTCTTCATTGAATTCGGACGGTGCGGTATGGCTCCTGGGTGTGCCAATTTCGGGTGATCAGTGTCCGTAGGCGGCAACGGGGCTTCCTGGGAGTCGGCAAAGTTCAATGGACTCGCAGGATCAACAGAGTCTTTCGGATTCCCGACGCTACTTGGCGCTGAATCGAGTGATACTTTGGAGGAACTAGCAGATTTCGATTTCTCTCCAGCTGGGGGTACTGCCGCTCAACGGACCCACTGTCAGCATTCTTCTGAGATTGAGAAGTAGTTTCCAGGACACTCACAAGAACCGTCCGACACAGGTTTGTCTTCTGATGGCTTTATCTTTAGCGCTCTCAGTATCTCAACAGGGAAGTCAGCAAACCCCATCATAAGGCTGCCGAGAGTACCAAGAAGCGCAGAGGCACCACCAGATATAGGATCCCATGGACCATCCTCGGAGTCGTACTCTCGTGGTCGATATCTCGTGCTAGTCAGCCTATAAACCTTGCGTGGTGGTATTATCAGAGTCTTACAACTTGAGGTTGTTGAAATCTAAAAGATTTTCGTTGAACAAGGTTGTTGCTGCGAACGCACTAAGCCTAATTGTTGTTCGTTTGACACGCCATACGGCGGCTCGACTTGGTGAGACGAGGCAACGCATAGAGTCGAGACCCAGTTTCTCGTGGAAGCTTTGAGCTCCAGCATCTGTGCCCTTCTCGGAACCTATGAGCGCACCTAATTCCTGTGCTCTCTGCAGCGTTGTCGGTTTCAGGGCCTCGAGAATAGCGGCTGCTAGTTTATCCGAGGTGAGCTGCTTGCTAGGTATCGGTAGAGGTCCTGCTCCTGCTCTAGCGACCATGGCTCCCCAAAAAGGCTGATCTCCAAAAAAGGGAACTATCACTGTCGGTTTGCCTAGTGCTATTCCGGCAGCGGTCGTGCCTGCGCCACCATGGTGAACAACACACGAAACATGTTTGAAGAGCCAGTCGTGAGGCACATTTCCGAGCATGAATACACCTTCTGGGATTCCAAGGGTGTCGGCTCCAAATCCACCCCAGCCTTTGGATACCAAAGCTCGTTGTTTTGTTTTCTTGACAGCTTCGAATATCAGCTTCGTCATAGCATTCGGATCATCGACAACAATGGACCCAAATCCAATGTACACTGGGGGTGGTCCTCCTGCAAGAAAAGCGGCGAGATCAGGCTCAGGCGTGAAACTACTTGCCAAAGAAAGGAAATAGAAGCCCGAAATAGAGATGTGGGGGCCCCAATCTTTTGGCTTGGGGATCAACGCCGGCGACCTACTAACCGTCAATTCCAAGACGAAAGTAAAGCTATGACATCATTCGGACATACCAACAATACGTATATGGAATACGCAATCGACTCGCCATACCAGGTGCCCACATAAGACTTACTGGTTCTAGATTCAGACTCTTCTCCCTGAATCTATTGATCATGTCTCCGAGACCCTGCCACGTCATCATTTCTACCAGAGCGTATGACATGAAATTTGTTAAGCTTGTATCTGCATTGGAGGACTGTATGTTGGCCAAGGGATGAGGAAAAGCCTGCGTTGGCGACCAAGGCATTCTACTCAAGTGCTTTAGCGTGCCCCGTGGCTGGGAGCTACTTGAATTACTTACGTGAACATGAGATGCAACGGGATTCCCAGCTTCTCGGCGCAATGTACGTGAGCAAAACTCGGTGGGTTTGCAATAATTGCGTCGGCCACGAAGGGTTTCGCGGACGGATCGCCGTCCATACCGATCCCGCTATCAAGACTGGAACGACTGTCTAGATGATCGTCCGAAGCTCTCATACCGGTACCGTCCCCAACTTCAATGCAAGATCTCCAGCAGCCTTGCAAAATGTCGTACATACCCTTGCGTCTTTTGCCAACGTCGCCGCTGCGAAGGGAATCCATTCCGGGCATTAGGCCGGGATTCTTCACCATAAATGCCATGAGCTCTGCGGGGTCGCCACCAATGCTAAAAAATTCCAGGCCGTTTTCTTCTACAAACTGTCTGAACGTCCCATGTGTCGCTAGCCTGACGCGATGTCTATAAGTCTCCTTTAAGACCTTGCCCAAAGCAACAAATGGCTGGACATCTCCTCGTGAACCAACAACGTGAATGACGACATTCAACGGCGGAGGAGGCACTTGGCCCGGGAGTCCGCTCAGGGCAGGCGGAATGTAAGCAGGAGGCAGGTCCGCTGGTTGGTCGACCTGCTGCAGGTTGAGTTGGCTTCGCAAAGCTGGCACCAGCAAGTCGGACAGGCCTCGAGTCTTTTGGTTGATGTTGATGTTAAGACGACCATCGTCTGGGCACGATCAGTCCATCGCTGCGCCAACAGCGCGAAAAGGCATTCCTTACCTGCAACCTTTGCCTTCGTGTCGAACCCGTCTTGACTGATGTCAACTTGCCCAAGTTGCGTACCGTAGGCCACTTGCGGTACTTGTTCAATGGACGGTTCTGTACTGGTTGATGGGTCCTGGGCATTGCTAGATTGTACACCACCTATCTTAGGTGCTTGTGACTGTCTAGCACAGCTACCGCTTAGCCAGTGAGTCTAGCAGGTGCAAGACAGTAAATGTCGCTGGAACGGATCTCGAACCAGCGTACTTTTGATCGTTTGCCGAAACCTTCTGATTCTTTTGCTTTGAGCTCAAGACTTCGGGTGTCTGACCAGAGGCAAATTGCGAATTATATTGACCGTCTTCAGGTTGGTTTGAACTGGCAGCAGCTTCTGCTTGAGCAATGACCGCTGAGGGAATCTCCATTCTATCACCATTGATATCGCCGCTTCCAGAATGATGAGGTGACATGCTTCGTGATTGCAATGTGACTTAGGGAAGGGCTGTGTAGGGCATTGTTAGTGAAGACTTTTCTAGCGAGACATCATCATATAGTAAGATTAAGAGGTATACGGATATCATGAACGGTTCAGGCTTTTGTTCATCACTCCATGTAGATACCGCGAGGCAATAGTACTCTAAGCGAAATTGAAAGTCGTGTTGGGAAAGTTAGGGCAAAAGCATCCTACCCCTCGTACGTCAATCGAGGTACGTACCTGATTTTATAAAGCACGGATAGTTGCAGGAGTACGGTGCCACGCGGAGAATTGGCGCACGTGCTCGTTTTGATTAGTCAAATAGGTACGTACCTCAGCACATATTGTGCTCAATACCCCTCGTACGGACCTCGGTAGTACACTCGTACGAGCCGTTGACACTCAAATGTTCCTTCAACCTTTACTGTGACAATCACCATCTTACATAGACCGAAGTCCGCCCTTGCTTGGCTGGATGCCATGAATATAGCCCGCTCCATCACTTGTGAGCTACCCACTTTACTCGAAATATAAATCTACAGATCTCAGTAGCGGTTGAACAATCAATGGCACCGAATCTCGGGCATTGTGGCTTTTGACCTAGGAGTGACTCAAGCGCTGCCTCACAGATTCGAGTCAGGATTCATGCTCCATACGGCTAGCCTGGCTATGCAAGGATCCCGGAGGGCGCCATTCATTGACGGATGCAAAGAGACTTGGAGGGGACTTTGGACATGACAAGACAAATGGTACTCCTATCGTGCAGAGATATCTTCCGTTAACGCTTGCGCATTTTTGGTTGAGAATTGCTTGTTCCGTTTGGAGCTGAACGCTTGGTGGTACCTTGCTCATCGCCATTTTCATCGCTTTCTGCGCCATTCATCCATTCTCTACCCTCACCAGGGCTCTTGCGCCTCATTGTACCTGGGCCAACAGCAACAATCTCTTCTTCGCTTTCACTGTCACCAACGTCCAGCAGAACCGGCATGCTGAATGACTCTTCTTCCAATTCACTCTTGGCCGGCTCGATTGTCAAGACGTCTACGGATTCATCTTCGAGATCTAATCGGCGCTTGTGGATTTCTTCGATCGGATGAATGTCAAACTCGTCTTCACGTTCAATATATTCAACATTCTCCTCAACTTCTGCAAAGTCGGGCGCAAGCGCCGACCAACGTTGCGGGGTGACAATAGACCACAGATAAACCCGTCCTGTCTCGAGGCCGCAAGCAGAAACGAACGGTCGATGTGGATGCCACTATGACCTGTCAGCCAGACCGTACGCTCCCAAGTGATCAGTGACCAACTTCTACTACTCCGAGCTCTTCTTTTGGGCCCTCCAAAATCTTAACCAAGCTGCCATGACCCCTTTCCCACACGTAGATATCATGGTTCATGTAGGTGGTGGCACAAACATACTCCCCTGTTGAACTAAAAGCAACATGATTCCAAGATAATCTGTTGACCACATCCTGAAACTTGTGCTCGACCTCGACATTGATGTCGTCAATGTTGAGGTCAATCTTTGAGAGGTCGGGTACGTGTAGGGTCCGGATGACTCGATCGCTAGCGTTACACACCATGTGGCGTCCAGATGCTGTGAGGCGGAGAAAGATAACTACACCTGCGCATAGTCGAGTTGAATGAATGATCGCGCAAGATTGTGTTTCTATGATGTTCAACCATCCTTTGCTGGTGCCGGCAATGATGTGATTGCCTAGCGATGTAAAGATTGTGACACACGTGGACTGCTTGGCATCCTGCGCTGCTTGCTTCTCGTTGATATCTTCTCCCTCCATACGAAGTCTTCTGGGGGCGGTCGGTAGCTGGCGCTTGAGCGGCACCGTCCCGGATATGTCCACCAGCATTGGCTGATCTTCAAAGAGGGACGCTACGAAGAGCAAACTAGGTAGATCTCAGCTTGCATTTGACCATGACTTGCATTTGACTATGGTCGGTGAATTTGCTTACTGGTTGTATGGATGCAGTTCAGCAATGTACACTGGTGCCTCAAAACGAACAATTCGAACTCTCGCACCATCATTGAGATCCCATAGTATGCATTTTGAATCTTGCGAGGAGCTAAGGAGATGACGACCATCGCGAGACCAACTATGGGCAATGAGCCAAGTGCAAGGAGCCAACCAAGTTTCACGCGTACCTTAAAGACTGAATTTGGCGTGTATGACCACGAAGCTTGCGAGCCACTCCACTAGTCTCGATGTCGAATATCACGATGGTCCCATCCACCTAAGCTGAGGAATTAGCACCGACAAGACTGGTAGTATGTCGTAAGCGAACCCGGCCTGAAGCAAGAAAGTCCCCTCTACGGTTGAATTTGAGACATGTTGCATGTCCAGACCCTGGTCAGGGAGAGTCAGCACGGACGTATCAATGCAATATAAAACATCATACTAAGCTTGCCCGTGAGGGTTTCTGGGTAGTCTTGTGCGAGAATGAAGGGATCAGTCAGAGCAAGATTCATGCTCAATTAGGAGGAGGAAAT
This sequence comes from Usnea hakonensis, assembly GCA_013423325.1. Classification (NCBI taxonomy): domain Eukaryota; kingdom Fungi; phylum Ascomycota; class Lecanoromycetes; order Lecanorales; family Parmeliaceae; genus Usnea; species Usnea hakonensis. Next base: position 378,990 of record BLJB01000040.1, on the reverse strand, counting down.
GTGTCATATGAGTAGTGATACATAGACCAATCTCACCCTTTGCAAGAAGAACAGTGTGACGGTGCACCGCGTATACTTTACTTTGGTGTTGAAGTAGCTGTAAGGTAAGGCAAGTACCTACTCCGTACCTAAAGTACCTTATGCACCCTGGTGCACCGCTAAAGTACTAGTGTTAAAAAGGTTAAATACGCTAAAAGCGGCCTCTAATCGTAGTGCTCTAGACTTAATCCGTCACCTTCGAAGCGACACAACTTCATTTTCTTACAACTTGAAGACAACTGACGACGTTCCATCAGTTCATCCGGCGACTGCACTGTGCTGCTCTCGCTGTAGCGCGATCCACGATAGATCATTGAAGCAATATTTTACATCGAATTCACAGGTCGGACCGCAGGTAAAAGGTGGAAAACACTGTGAAGGGAGCCCTCTGCGGCCAACCCGAGCGCTGACCAAGAGTCGCGACGAGGTTCTTTCCTACACGGTCTCCGGCGACTTTGACTTCGTGTCAATAGTCGGAGGCTCGGATGGGTTAAGGCAGGCTTTTGTGATCTTGAAGAGAGGTTGATTTCCAGCAACACAGGTCACACAAACTCCAACTCGTTGCCACTATCGGCTCCATCTTCGCCCCTCGACCTTGAAGATGGCGAACCTCAACTTTCAATACTCTAGTGCGCCTTTGCGCTCCATTCAAGAGATCCAGTTCGGGCTCCTCTCCCCGGAAGAAATCAAGAACATGAGTGTGGCCCCAATAGAGTATCCGGAGACGATGGACGAGCAGAACCTGCGACCTCGACAGATGGGTCTAGCGGATCCGCGACTCGGCTCTATTGATAGAGCTGTCAAATGTGGTACCTGCGATGAGAATATGTCAGAATGTCCGGGACATTTTGGGCATATCGAGCTCGCAGTACCCGTTTACCACGTCGGTACGTGGTATCGAGTAGACTACGTTTTAGGCAGCGCTGACATGATTTTAGGTTTTATGACAAAAATCAAGAAACTACTGGAAACAGTCTGCCACAACTGTGGCAAGATATTAGTAGATGAAGTTAGTCATCCCTTGTGGGATGGCCAATCTTGTCCTGTGTATGTTGCTAATGCCCTGTGTCTAGAGTAATCCAGCCTTTGCGGATGCTATACGTCGTCGAGACCCCAAGAAACGTTTCGACTTGGTGTGGCGGCTTTGCAAACCCAAGATGATCTGCGAGACCACTGTGGCCTTGGACGATGACGCCCCCCAAGACAAGACGAAAGAGCCGAAACATGACCATGGTGGCTGTGGGAACATACAACCCGAGGTGCGACGAGAAGGACTCCGACTGACTGGTACTTGGAAAGCCCAGAAAGGTGACGAGGAGAACGAGGGTCAGCAGCCTGAGAAGAAACCTATCACGCCACAAATGGCTCTCAATATCTTCCGCCACATCTCTACAGAGGATATCAAACGAATGGGATTGAGTAATGATTATGCGCGTCCTGAATGGATGATCATCACTGTGCTTCCGGTGCCACCTCCGCCTGTACGGCCAAGCATTTCTGTGGATGGGGGTAACGGTCCCCGTGGCGAAGACGACTTGACATATAAGCTTGGCGATATTATCCGTGCAAACGGCAATGTTCGACGTTGTGAAACAGAAGGCTCCCCCGCACACGTAGTCAATGAATTCGAGCAATTGCTGCAATTTCACGTTGCAACATATATGGACAATGACATCGCTGGCCAGCCCCAAGCTCTGCAAAAGTCTGGACGTCCAGTCAAGTCCATTCGGGCTCGACTAAAAGGAAAGGAGGGCCGTTTACGAGGGAATCTTATGGGGAAACGAGTTGATTTTTCAGCACGTACCGTCATCACAGGGGACCCGAATTTATCTCTTGACGAAGTCGGGGTACCAAGAAGCATCGCACGGACACTTACGTACCCCGAGACCGTGACTCCTTACAACATCCAGAAGCTTCATCAGCTTGTCAAAAACGGACCAAACGAACATCCAGGGGCAAAGTACGTGATTCGTGATACAGGAGAGCGAATAGATCTGCGTCACCATAAACGAGCTGGAGAAATTTCTTTGCAGTACGGATGGAAAGTCGAGCGACATATTGTGGATGGTGACTATATCATTTTCAATCGACAACCTTCTTTGCATAAAGAGTCAATGATGGGCCATCGCGTACGGGTCATGCCCTATTCTACATTTCGCCTGAACCTCTCGGTCACATCTCCATATAACGCTGATTTCGACGGAGACGAAATGAATTTGCACGTACCTCAAAGCGAAGAGACACGCGCAGAGATCAACCAGCTCTGCATGGTTCCTTTGAATATAGTGTCGCCCCAACGAAACGGACCACTTATGGGCATCGTTCAAGACACGTTATGTGGTATCTACAAGATGTGTCGACGAGATGTGTTCTTGACGAAGGAGCAAGTCATGAACATACTGCTCTGGGTCCCGGACTGGGATGGCGTGATCCCTCAGCCTGCCATTGTCAAGCCGGTGGCTAAGTGGACTGGCAAGCAAATTCTGAGTCTGGTAATCCCCACAGGTTTGAATCTTCTGCGAGGAAGCGAGGAAGGATTCTCGCCGCTCAACGACGATGGACTCTTGATATCTGGCGGCGAGCTGATGTATGGTCTTCTCAACAAGAAAACCGTTGGTGCTTCTGCGGGTGGAGTAATCCACATCGTTTTCAATGAGAAAGGTCCTGAGGCTGCCATGAATTTCTTCAATGGAGCTCAGACTGTTGTTAATTACTGGCTCTTGCACAACGGATTCAGCATTGGGATCGGCGATACCATACCAGATCGCCACACTATACAACAAATCGAGAATGCCGTCAACAATCAAAAAACCGAAGTGCTGGAGATAACGCGGAGCGCAACCGAGAATGAACTTGAGTCTCTTCCAGGTATGAACGTGCGAGAGACGTTTGAAAGCAAAGTCTCAAAAGCACTAAATAAAGCTCGTGACGACGCTGGGACGGTGACTGAGAAGAGTCTCAAAGATCTCAACAACGCCACACAAATGGCCCGCTCTGGATCCAAAGGCTCAACCATCAACATCTCTCAGATGACAGCTGTGGTAGGCCAGCAGTCCGTTGAGGGCAAGCGAATACCTTTCGGATTCAAATATCGGACTTTGCCTCATTTTACAAAGGACGATTATTCGCCAGAATCTAGAGGGTTCGTGGAGAACTCGTACTTACGAGGCTTGACCCCAACTGAATTTTTCTTCCATGCCATGGCTGGTCGTGAAGGTCTCATTGACACAGCAGTTAAGACAGCTGAGACCGGCTACATCCAGCGCCGTTTGGTCAAGGCATTAGAGGATGTGATGGCCAAATATGATGGCACCGTACGCAATTCTCTTGGTGACATTGTCCAATTCGTGTATGGCGAGGATGGCCTGGACGGTGTCCACATCGAGCAGCAACGCGTCGATATCATCGCATGCTCGAACAAGCAATTCGAACGGAAATTTCGAGTTGACCTCATGGACTCGAAGCCAGAAACGAGCATCTCTCCAGAGTTTTTGGAGCAAGCTAATGACATGATAGGAGATGTTGAGACCCAGAAACATCTCGATGACGAATTTCGACAGCTTGAAAAAGACCGCGCTGAATTGCGCAAGAACAGGCAAGATGACACGGAGAATCTGCAACTTCCTCTCAATGTCCTCCGTTTGTTGGAGACGGCGAAAACAACATTCAAGATTAAGAATGGTGCACGAAGCAATCTGCATCCGGCGGAGGTTATTCCACAAGTTCAAGATCTACTGGATCGGCTCGTCGTTGTCCGCGGCACAGATAAACTGTCTGAAGAAGCTCAGTATAATGCGACTATGCTATTCAAAATTCAGCTTCGTTCCCGTTTAGCTTTTAAACGTCTGGTCATGGAGAACTCTCTCAACAAGCTCGCATTCCAGCACGTACTGGGTGAGATTGAGAGTCGTTTCTGCCGCGCTGCTGTCAATCCGGGCGAAATGGTCGGAGTCTTGGCTGCGCAGTCGATTGGGGAGCCTGCTACTCAAATGACCTTGAACACCTTTCACTTTGCTGGTGTCTCCTCCAAAAATGTCACCTTGGGTGTGCCTCGTCTAAAGGAGATTTTGAACGTCGCCACGAATATCAAGACTCCGTCAATGACTGTCTATCAGGAGGAAGGAATGACAGGAAATCAAGAAAGCGCGAAATTGCTTCGAAGCGCTGTGGAACACACAAGTCTTCGTTCTGTCACTGAGACTACAGAAGTATACTACGATCCCGACATTCAGTCAACGGTTATTGAAGCAGATCGTGACATGGTGGAGTCTTATTTCATTTTGCCTGGAGGCGATGTCGAAGACCAATTTCGACAGTCTCGTTGGCTTCTGCGTATTATACTCGGCCGTCGCGCTCTACTTGATAAGGGTCTGACCGTTCAAGATGTTGCTGCTAAGATCAAAGAGAATTACGCTAAAGATCTCGCCGTGATCTTCAGTGACGACAATGCGGACGAACAAGTCGTTCGAATCCGCATGATCCAAGACCATGGCAAAGGGGACGAAGACGACGATCTTGAAGAGGACTTGATGCTCAAACGACTTGAAAATCACATGCTTGACACTCTTACTTTACGAGGCGTTCCTGGTATCGAGCGAGCGTTTCTCAACACACGTATGAAGATTCGTACAACAGAGGACGGATCTATGGTTAGCTCCAAGGATGATCCTCTCTGCAAAGAGTGGTTTTTGGACACTAGCGGCTCTTCTCTTGCCGATGTCCTGACTATCCCTGGTGTTGATACGAAGCGTTCATACTCGAATTCTTTCCTCGAAGTCTTCGAAGTCTTTGGGATTGAAGCCTCCAGATCAGCTCTTATGCGCGAGTTGACTCAGGTGTTGGCTTTTGATGGTTCATACGTCAACCATCGCCATTTGGCACTGCTGGTCGATGTAATGACTGCTCGTGGTTCCCTCATGGCTATCACTCGCCACGGTATCAATAGGGCTGATACCGGCGCATTGATGAGATGTTCTTTCGAAGAGACGGTTGAGATTCTCTACGAGGCTGCTGCTTGCGGAGAGCTCGATGATTGTCGAGGTGTTTCCGAGAACGTCATGCTTGGACAGCTGGCACCATTAGGGACGGGAGAGCTGGAGGTTTTCTTAGATCAGGTAGGATTCCTTCCATCAGGTCCCTGTGATCTCTTTGCTGACATTTCACTTGAAGCACATGCTCGACACCGTCATTAGTGACAATGCACGACTGGGCATTATGCCCAACATTGGTGTCAAAGGCAATATCATGGCCGATGGAGCCGCTACACCATACGATAGCGGCTCACCTTTGCAAGACGGAAGTGGATACCTTGGAAGCCCTGATTATGGCGCCGCATTCTCGCCGATGGTTCAGTCTGGCGGTGCTACGCCTGGCGGCGGCTTTACTGAATACCAACCCCAAGGTTTCGGTGGTGGCTTGTCTCCGTACAGCAGTAGAAGTCCGGGAGGCTATAGCCCCAGCGTAAGTTCGTTCGATCATGAATCATCTGACTTTGCTAACATCTCGTATAGTCTCCGTTCAACAACACCTCACCCGCAAGCCCTTTCGGTGCTTCACCGTCATCTCCAGGTTACTATAGTCCGACGGTACGCTCTTGAAAATGGAATACATAACGGCTACTCTTGCTAATATTCTTTCTTCCAGAGCCCTTCAGGAGCCTTCGCATCCAGCCCAAAGTTTTCACCTGCATCCGTATGTCACAACTCTTCAAATCTCTCTGCTCTTGCTGATCATCTAAAGCCGGCTTATGCCGCCTCACCTGCTTTTACTCCCACGAGTCCATCATATTCACCTTCAAGCCCTGCTTTTGGTCTTGGTGTCTCGCCGACCAGTCCCAACTACAGCCCAACGAGTCCCAGCTACAGTCCGACTAGTCCTTCGTATAGCCCGACAAGTCCATCATATTCCCCCTCTTCGCCGGCGTTTGGCAAGGCTTCTGGTATCTCACCCGCCAGCCCAGTCTACAGCCCAACAAGTCCTTCTTACTCCCCCTCGAGTCCCAACTACAATCCTCAGGCCGCCGGCAAGCAGCAGAGCCCTACGAGCCCGGTCTACAGCCCTACTAGTCCTATGGGCTACTCACCTTCGAGCCCTCAATTTACCCCTGGATCAGATCCAAGATCAATCAGTCCCTCAGCAAGTTCTCCGAAGTGGACGCCTACCGTAAAGCTTCTCCCTCGAGGTACCCATTGCTTTACGCATGCTGACGTCTATTCTACAGAGTCCAAAGTTTAGCCCACAGCAGTAGCATCCGTCGAGACTCGCTCTCGCGGTTATAGAACTCTGAAACAACTTAGACAGAGTAGCTTCGGCTAGCCAAGACCTTCTTTTGATTCTACATTTCCACATAACAACTCCTCGCCTGCGAGGCAGATGTCGTGGGGCGTTTTCGGTTGGGGGGAAAGCAAGCGAACGTGGCGTTCGGTGCTTGCAGTCCTAGGCCCACATGGAGCAAAGGATTCCCTTGAGAAGTTCAAAACAGATTGCGTTTGCGACTCTCGAAAAAGAACTTCTAGGGTTGGCGTTTCAGATGGTGGCCTCAGTACGACTCTTGGGATTGCCATACTTTGTAAACTAAATCAGAAAAAATAAGAATCCTTAATTAAGCTCGCGCCCTGCTGTGACTCATGTTCGATCTAGTAGACGTAATCATTATGCTCCTTGATAACTGTACCTGCCTCAGGATTCATCCATTATCGATCTCATCTACGGACTAAACCCTGTGTATTTATTGATTGATTGATTGACTGGCTGATTGGCATGGCGAACTCCAAATATGAATACGTCAAGACATTTGAACATTCGAATACGTTGCTTCCAGACACTTACTTGATTGTACGAATTGATGGGCGTGGTTTTCATAAGTCAGTATCCGATTGCTTGATGTTGCCAATGCAGCTCATATTTCCAGACTTTCAGCAAAATACGGATTCGAGAAGCCGAACGATCGCCATGCATTGGGTCTGATGAACGCCGCAGCCAGGGCGATAATGAAAGAGATACCTGACATTGAATGCGCCTATGGCATGAGCGACGAGTTTAGGTGTGATTTGTTCACGAAAGATGATACTAACGCTAATGATTGACTTGCAAGTTTCATGTTCGACCGTTCAAGCAGAATTTTTCAAAGGCGAGAGAGGTAAATAATGGATGCATTCCAATTATACAGGATGAAATCAACTCTCACCTTGTCAATCTAGCAAAATCTTGACCACTGTAGTATCCACTTTTACATCGTATTATGTTCACCTTTGGCCGAGCTTCTTCGCAGACAAACCCTTGTCGCCTCCCATGCCATCATTTGATGGCAGAGTGGTGCTTTATCCTTCATCCTCGAAACTGCGGGACTACATGAGTTGGAGGCAAGTCGACTGTACGTCCTGATGCTCGCGAGCCAGGGGAGACGACGCTTAACAATCTCGCAGGCCATATAAACAATCTCTACAACACTACTTTCTGGGCGTTGGTTCAACAGGGTGGCATTGACGCTACGCAAGCAGAGGAGAGATTAAAAGTACTCTATTTTCGTGGTGTCATCATGCTAGGCTTCCTACTGATTTTGATGCAGGGCACCGTAGCATCAGAAAAGAACGAGATTCTGTTTTCGGAATTTGAGGTGAATTATAACAACGAGCCAGAACTGTTCAAGAAGGGCAGTATAATCTACCGAGATGTAGGCTAACACAGTGTTCCATCTCCCCAAGAAATTGCTGATGCCACACAGTATGACGATCCCAATCCTGAAATCATCGGAGAGGCCAGCACTCTCGCAGTGGTAGACAGCGAAAGATCCAAGTTGTCTAGAACCCAAGAGGAAAAGAGGCGAAAGCGGCGTCTCAAGGCCAATATTACGGTAGACCACACAGATATCATCAGAGATGAGTTTTGGGACCAGAAGCCTTGGCTACTTTCAGGCTATCTCGATAGTTATTAACTCTATGAATGCTAAGTCAGCGTGGTCCATATTCAATGATTCAGCTGGAAGAGTTCACATATTCCAGTCAAAAATCACTCAACGCATATCATCAACCTATATCATTGAACCTCCCCCCGCCCGCCACCCCGGCGGGATGAATGCAATTCCGTTGAGGAACGACATGTGTAGGGCATAATGAATGGATCTACGGCGGATACTGCTATTCGCCTGGGAATTGAAACGCCAGCCTAGTTAGCCTAGCTTACAGCATCGGCAGTGTCGACGGTCGTAAGCACCAGATATTCCGTATCTCAGATACCCCAAATTCTCCTTTGCCATCGTCAAAGTCAAAGTAGATGCTTGCAGAAATTTGTCTGCCAGGATTTGCTTGAGTTGTACCACTTTTTGAGGCCAACACCGTGCAAGACCATCCACGATTTTCGATGACACAGGATTCTTATGGTGTGCCAGTAAGACTTCTAAGATGCTGCCCTGGTAGACGTTTCGCCTGTCCCTCGGCTTGCAAAAGTTTCTTTAACTCACCAGTTACGCTGAGTACTTAGCACTCGTCACTGTTTTTTTCTTTCACGATTTCTCTTTTCGCCTTTTGACGCTTTGCGAAGTCCCGTTGCTACGGCTTGTGCAACTCCAGCTGTGTGCCGGTGGTCCTTAGATCGCCTTACAAGCCTGTCGGACGTCAAACCATTTTTGCTAGCAATTTCTCGAGGCTGTCCTGGCAGCGTGCGGCTCTCAGCAGACTCCAGAGCTTTTCTAGCTTTATTCTCTCTTTTTCTTTGCCGTCGTTGTTCGTTGGTCTCGGTATCTCCCCTCTCCCGTACATTATGGTTGCTCTCCTTCATAAAATCCCGCGCTTCATTTTTGACTGCAGCAAAGGCCCCCAAATTAGAGTATTGAGGAATGACCTCCATCTGTTGCCGTCGCTTTGTCTTCATGACATCCTTCGCCGTAGCGAAAATAGGATTTACATCGTTGCTGCCCATCGTGCATCCACTCTTGTCACCTAGCTGAGACTTCGTCTCCAGCTGATCCTTCTCTTCAGGTGTCAATGTACCACTCAAGCCTTCTCCTCTCACGAAGTTGCTGTAAAGACTGCCCTGTCCAACCCACTTGGGCCCTCCGATTCCCACCCTTTGCAGCGCCTGGGCATCAGAGCCGAGAGCTACCCCTTGCGTCTTTCCTGTTGCCTCATTCTTCGGAGCATTCAGCCCCTTCAGCGTATCGTCAAAAGCTCTCGCCCACCACTGATCGGCGTGGGCATCGTGCTTTTTCTTCCCAACGCCGAGGACATTTGCTTTCTGCGGAATGTGGATGGGCTTTGTGATTCCTCGACCTGAATGATGAAGAGCATGGCCTTCACCTCGCCATCCCTGATTTGTTAAATAAGCTGAGGCATTCATCCCAGTGGGCGCAAATTTTGAGCAATTGGTGATTTCCGAATAATGCTGTGCGTTGAACCTCGGAAGTGGTTGTACGGCGAACGATGTCGCTCGGTAATTTTAAAACTTTTGAATTACCCGTAATCCCTAAAGAAGCTCCCAAAGTCGCTCCTAAGATTGCCCTTAAAACTGCCCCTTAAAGTTCCTCCCTGAAGCCCCTCCCTAAAGTCAGCCCTAAGTAGGCCCCTTGAGACCGTCTGATCTCTGACCTTCGAGCTTCCTGGGGGGGAACAGGGGGAGAAGGGATCGTATTTATATCCGAACTTTTGTATTTCCGGTATCAATTCTTTTTTAAGGGGTATATTCGGGGGGATGTTGGAGGGTAAGTTTAGGGAACAACTTAGGGGCTTATTAGTTTATGCAGAAAGCTTGCGAATTGCTTGGCGAGAAAAAATTCACCCCCCTCTGAGATTGCCGAGGTTACTCTAAAAATGTCAAATTTTATACAACGGAATAGCTCTATAGCCATAACGAATTTCTGAAAGATATATATATTAATGTTCATCCTCTCTTAATAAGGATTTCAGTATTATAAAATCTTTTAAAAATATTGATGTTGATTTTAACTTATGTCACTTTTCGAGTGGCGAGGGGGGTGATTTTTTCAATTTTCTCGCCAAGCAATTCGCAAGCTTTCTGCATAAACTAATACTTCGGGAAGCGATATCGTGGCAGGATTCTTTTCTGATCGCCCCAATCATGTAAGTCTGTTAGTGAAAGAGCAGTTTTTATACAAGTCCTTTATGGGTCATGACTAAACTCGACTGATCTTTGAAGTTCTTGGAAAGTCGTCTAAGCAATTGATCTATATGCACCGCTATACTCTCTGTTCTCTAGTTTACATCTCGAGCAAGCTGCTGAAACGTAGCTTGGCTGTCATGGGCAAGGTGCTTGCCGCTAATCATCGTCATCTCCCAACTCACCGCCCCTCTCGATTAAATCACTTGCAGAGTGATCGCCTTTCCGACTCTTTCTTCGGATGTTCGGCCACGAGATACTTGGCCGGCTACTCTTATCCTGCTGTGGTGTACTACCGGTGCTCTCAACGCCCTTTCCCAGAAGCTCCTCATTGTTTGCCAACTCGTCGATCTCCCCCGGTGTTGAAGGTAGGTCCCGCTTTTTGCCCCATGGTACGTTGAATTTGCTGGAGCTACTTTTGCGGGTGATCTTTTGCATCAACGTCTCCTTAGGTCCCGACGTAGTCACAGTTTCTGAGGGAGTACCAGACGTGGAACGATCAAAAGAGTCGTGTGAATCTGCTGTCGAAGTTGCCGTAGTAATCGATTGGGCATCTCGAGAGAGTCTTGGATTTTGAGGCGAAGCATCGATAGCAGAATCAAAGTCTTCAGATTCCCCTTCCTTGTCTCTAGGCTTATTGCCTGTCTTTTCAATTTTCATCGTCTTCTTCGCATCACCCCGAGTGAAGAGTGTCTTAAAGGTTGGTGCAGCAGGATTCAATTTAGGGGTGACAGGTCGCTGAGAGGACTGTGGGCGTGTGCCAATGGGAGCTTGCTCAGAACTCTGCTTTGGGAATGATCCAACATAGCCGTCAAAATCAAGGGGGGTACTTCCAATAGAGAGGTTACTAGTAGACCCATGTTGCACCGAGGGACGTCGTGAAGGAGCCCGCGACCACGGCCCGCTTCCTGTGGACCAATTAACGCCAAGTGGGCTATTTCGAGTTGGAAGGCTCTCTGGCACAGCCCACCCTAAACGTTGACTATCACTCGACGGCCTAGGAAGAATCTGGTCATAAGAATAAGTCGAAGAAGGTCTGGAGGAGGACGGTGGATCTGCAAAAGCTGTGGATTCCATTCCGCCAAATTTAGCACCGAACATATTTAGTCGACTTCTGCGGCCGGACCCAGTGCGAGCGGTTATGAGCCCAGAGTCCTCTGCACCGCTTGTGTTTCGGTTCAGGAGTCCTGCCACGGGGTTGGCCCAATTACCGTGGCTTCCCCTTCGTCTTCGGCTCTCACTCGGATCGAGATGATCCTGCTCCAAGTTCCTGGGAAAAGACTGACTCTGCCCTTGTTTTAGTGTACCTAAAAGAGGAGGCTCTTGAGTGCTCGGCTTCACCCTCTGCCGATTGAAAGTTGAAGAGAAAAGGTTGGCGAGCCGACCAGTGACTAATGGATTAGAGTCTGCGGCTACCGAGGATTGGAAAGGCGCGCTCGTCGGATTGACTAGGTGACTCTCCCCTTCAATAAATGGGTCTGGGCGCGTTGGATGACCATGCAAGTTTTGTAGACTATCATGCGGACTTGAGAAGATACTGCCTGCTCGACTGCCCCCAGATACAGGTGTATGAGGCCCATGAGCCGATGCATCTGAGTTTGATACGACATGCCCAAGAAAAAGGTCTGTATTTGCACTATTAGAGGGCTCCAGACCAGCTGTGTCATTGAAGCGCTGTGCAATAACATCGTCATCCCGGAACAGGTTGGAAGGGAGAAGACTGTTGGCAGCCGGGCTCATTGGACCTCCACTGATCGACGTCTCGACTTCAGTTTGCAACAGCCCTGTCCGCTCCAAACCCGAAGGAACAGTCATCCCGTTACTCATATTGAAGAACGGTGATGTTGCTGCAAATTGTGGGGAAGTGGTAGCGCCATTATGAAATGCGATGGGCCCGCTCTGGTAGTTAGCTGCAGGAGAAGACATCGTGCTAGCACGTGAGTTGTTTTGTCGATTCCTCCGTGACCTGCTACGCTGAAGCGAAGGAGCTAATTCTAGAGACGGAATTGGGGCGAAATGCTCCGGATTTCTTGCGCGCTTGGTGAGCCACCAATTCAAGTGCTCCTCAGCTTGCTGCTTCTCCAACTCGGCATGTTGGACGGCCTGCCAGAAAGATCCCAGTTGGCCTTGGATTGCCAGAAACTTTGTCTCCCATTCCTGATCATTCTCTTTTTCAGATCGAGAGCGTTCATGGTCCTCGCTTCCATCATTGCTCAATTTTTCTCTGTCTTTCTCCATTGACTTGATTTGGACGCCCTTGATACGGATTTCTTCCTCTAAAGATTTGATGACGGCAACATCTTCGGCAATGCCTTTTCGTATTTCGGCGACCTCTTTGTCCTTGGCAGCGATGATTTCGGCCTTTTCTCGCTCCATTTCCTCAATATCTCGCTTCATCTCTATTGTTTCTCTATCCCAACGTGCGATGTCATCCCTGAGTTTCTGCCTATCCGCTTTCTTCTGTTGCAATTGCTTTTCTTTCGCAGCTTTTTTGCTTTGTGCTGTTCTATTCAATTTGTCCAAGTAGTTGCCGTGTCTCCGAAGCTCTGAGCTTGCTTCTTCCTTTTCTTTTAGGACCTGCTTTAGGCTGTCTCTCTCCTTGGTTAGCTCTGCTAGGTACCGTTTAGAATCCTGTTCCTCTTCATACGTCTCCCTATCTGTTCTTTGGACCTCATTTCTCAAGAAATCAAGCTTCTCAGTCAAGCGTAGGATAGCTTCTGGAGATTCATCCTCATCGCTGCCCTCTGCCTGGATCACTTGTCCATTGGACTGCTCACCGGAGGTTGCTGGTGGGTTACGTCGGCCCGACACTGTTCTCTTTGTCTGATGCTGAGCGCCATTAAGGTCCCGGACAGTAGGAGATGGGAGGGCTGCTTCGAACGGCGCAGATGTAGCATGAACAGCGGCAGGCTCAGTGTCGCCGGTGGAAGCGCCCGGATTACTAGATGCGTGGGTGCTAGAATTGGGCAAGGGGATGGTGCGCAATCGTATGAGCGGTCCAAGTGATGTGAATTTTGCAGGATTCGTTGCGAGGACTCTGATGTTGTAGTAATTGCCGGGCTTTAGACCGGTTATTTGGATAGAAGTGTCTCCCCGACTGAATTCACCGACTTCAATTGCCACAAGTTAGTGTCATTGTAGATTTCGGCGGATTCCAGGGAGAATGCGCACCTTTGATTCCATTGACCTCAATGGTGTGCTTGAGGTTTGCAGCCTGGTTGTCCGGAGGCTTCCAATACAAGAGGACAGAGTCAGGTGTGATACCAGCCAGGGAAACTTCAGGTACAGGAGGAATGTCCAATCCCAAGAGCTCTTGGAGCTCTTCCACAGGCTTTTGATAGATTTGCCAAAGCCGATAGAGGATCCTGCAGTGGATTTTAGCATCTCACCCACAAGAGGGAATAGTTAGGAATAGAGACTGACCATGCAAGAGCGCACACGAAAGCAGCGTCCTGAAACATGAAGAAAGCCATGGACAGGTGTGGAGAGGCAAGCTTGGGTGATACCTTGGACGTCCATTGCTCCAGAGCCACATCCCACTGCAAGGACAACATGGACTTAATGTCTAATCCTCGGCTCGATGCAAAGGCTATAAGGAAGAAACAGATTGAAATACATAGAATGAAAAGTGCTCGGTCTACCCGTTTGAGGTCTCGTGTATCTGTTAGATCTTTGTTGATGTCTTGGTCTTCAGCAACTTCTGCTTCAGCATATCTGACCTTCTTCGATTTGTTCTTTTTCGCGTTCGCGGAACCGGGCCGACCATTTTTCCGCTTAGCCATCGTGCAACGGTCTCCCAGTTGAGTTTAGTGGGATGAATGATGACTTGCAAGCTTCCATACCAATGACGTGAAATTTGGTGTTCCTCTAATAAGACATCTCTGAACTGGAAGTATGGTTTTTAGTATAGAGTCATGCTTTGATTCACACATTTAAAATGATCGTTCACGAAACACCCTCTTCCGCTTTCTTTATTTTAGGCATGTTCTTGTTGAAGGTTTGAAGCTCCTTGACAGCAGATGACCTTTTCTTCATATACAAGGTTTGCTGTCATCCGGGGACATGCAGTATGTGAGAAGTATTGGGGGGTCAGTGTCCAAAACATGGAACTCCATCAATCCCGCGACACTTAGCGGCGCTATTGATGTTATCGTTGTAGAGCAAGAGGACGGTACCGACAGATCTTATAACCAAACACCACTAACAGCCATGATTGACCAAGTCTTTTAGGATCACTAGCATGCTCACCATTTCATGTCCGTTTTGGGAAGTTTTCCTTGCTGAGGCCATACGAAAAGAAAGTGTGCTACTCTCTTACCTGGCTCCTGGGGCTCGGCTTACCAGGCAATCGCCTCTAGGTCGAATTCAAGGTCAATACTGTCAAGCAAGACCATTCCATGAAGCTTGGAGAAGGCGGAGAAGCCTTTTTCGTCTTCGAGACTTCTGATGAGATCCCAGAGAGTTTGCAAACTTCGCCAGTGATTTCACCGGCGACAAGCCCGCAAAGTCTTTCAGAGCAGGATGTCGCCTCAGTTCCAACATTACAAGAGCCAGAGTTTCTAGATCTCAACACGGATGGTATGAACGATCGCAGACGGGACATAGTCGGGCAAGCGAGGCCAATCTTATCTGCTACCTCCAGAGCCAAGAGTGATTTTGGTTTGTGCCATCTTGTCCTACGTTTGTGCACGAGTAACGAAGGACACAGGTGCCCTCGCCCTGCTATCCACCAGCCCTGGAACAGTCTCAGAAGATGTTGGTACTAGTGGACGGTCGACTTCTAAGAATGAGGCTTCTCCGCAACTCAAGCGCGCTGCTTCGGTGGAGTTTATGCCCATGCCCACACGTCCGCAAAGCGAAGTAAACAGCGATCACACTCGGACTCAATCGCATGGAGACGATCCCGGTGTCCACAATGGGCCCAGTCTGGCTACGTCTCCTCCCACGGAGCGCTCAATCAGCCCACCGCCTCTTTCTTCTAGTGATGCATTTAATCGGGCAAAACTTCTGTCGAAAAAGCTGTCAATATCTAACATTCCTACCCGTGTCACCGATAATGGAGACTTGATGCTCGATATGACTGGCTACAAAAGTAGCGAAGATGAAGCTCTTCGCGCAGAGGTAATAGCACGGAAGATTCTGGCTGAGGAACTCGAAGGAAATTACGACATTGGTGCCCTAATAGGAGCCGACGATCAGGGTAATCTATGGATCTACAGCAGCGAGGATGCCAAAGAGGCAGCTGGGCGTAGGATCGGGCTTCGAGGTCTGGTCCCAGGCGAAGTGCTCAGCGATGCAGCGTCAGATCCCGGTTACCACAGCGATGACGAGCGACTATCTCCGGCCTCCCATCTTTCAAGCAAGCACCATCGGACCAAATCAGATGCCAACCCGACTGGACTTGTGACACCACCGCAGACTCCTCCAGTCGATGTGCCTAGCAAGGGGGATCCCAACAGGAACTACGCGAAGACCTTACGGCTCACCAGTGATCAATTGAAAGCTTTGAACTTGAAGCCAGGGGAGAACTCAATGAGTTTCAGTGTCAATCGCGCTACGTGTCAGGCATCTATGTACTATTGGAAGTACAATGTGCCTATTGTGATATCAGACATTGACGGCACTATCACGAAGTAAGCTGTGCGGTCTACATTTAGTACTGCGGAACTGAAGTAATTGTATAGATCCGACGCTCTCGGCCACGTGTTAAATATGATTGGCCGTGACTGGACCCATATAGGCGTTGCAAAGCTGTACGCAGATATTGTGGCCAATGGATATAATATCCTGTACCTTACCAGCAGATCTGTTGGGCAAGCAGATACAACCCGGAGCTACCTGAATGGGGTATCCCAAGAGGGTTTCAAGCTCCCCAAAGGACCGGTGATCATGAGCCCCGATCGAACAATTGCTGCATTGAGGCGCGAGATATATCTTCGGAAACCGGAAGTTTTCAAGATGGCCTGTCTCCGCGATATCTCGAACCTCTTCGGCCATGAGAGAAAACCGTTTTATGCGGGTTTTGGCAACCGATTAACAGACGCTCTGAGCTATAGATCAGTTAATATCCCGTCAACGCGAATATTTACGATCAATTCGAATGCAGAGGTCTCTCTTGATCTTCTCACGCTAAACAAATATAAAAGCAGTTATGTCACCATGCGAGAGGTCGTCGACCATTTCTTTCCAACTATCAGTCTGCTCACAAATGGTGGGGCGGAGAAGGAAACGGATTTCGTTTTCTGGAGGGACGTGCCCGAGGAGATTGAGTATTTTTCTGAAAGTGGCTCAGAGGGTGAAGGACAAACCAAAAATGAAAGAGAAAGTACAAGAAGTGAGGATTATGGAAGCGAAGGTCTCGACGATGAGGAGGAGGACGATGAAGATCCAAATGCTATGGAGGAAAGCTATTTGTCCAAAGATTCCATTGATGATGGGGAAGGAGAAGATATGGTTTCCTCGATACTTGAGAGAGTCTCACTTGACGATAACGAAGATAACAATGTGCCTGAGGCGGTGGAAGTCGAGATCGCAGAGTCTGATGGAAGATCGTCAAGGGCTCACCTTGGAAGCATCATAACAGCTGAATACACACGCTCTGGTACCGGGCCGGCGAAACGGGAATGATTATCGAGCTTGTTACAGTGGTGTGCGAGCGAGGCGCTGAGATTTGTTGGTGTTTTGGGAAAAGCTCTTGCAAATGACTGCATTGCGGCTGTATTGGAGCGGCATTGGATGGCGTAATTCAGGAAAAGCCACGGTCCAGAAACTTGCTGTACGATGCTCTTCGACTTTATGTAGCCTTTTAGAGGAGAAATTACTAAGCTCTCTCGGCATCAAGGAGTGTTACAAAGCAATCTCTCAAGGTAAGGGCCTGGTTTATTGGCTAAGTGAGATGGAGGGCGCATCGTTGAAACTTGGCAGCTAATCTGTTGCTCTTATACACCTTTCCCGGGACTGAAGCAAACTATGTTCCCAGATGTGCGGAACTTTCTCCCTACAGTGAATCAAAATTGCAAACCGTATTTCAGTAACCTGCTCGATTTCTCTTCACGGAGGCGAGCAACAGCTTTGTACCCACTCGTCGACCATCTCTAACTCGCTGTAAACTGCAAGCCAAAGCGCGTTCGCCTACTCCGTACATGTGATGGCGGAGGCCAATGGTGCTGTTCCAGATGCCAACCTAGCGGTTCATCAACCATCTGGTCAAGATGATCCCACGACGGCGAATCCAGTAAACCCCACCCTTCCCACAGATTACCCGGCGGACAATGGCCAATCAAAGAGACCTCGAGACGCTCGCCTCATACATCTCATCCTAGCAAACTACGGTGTAAATGCCTATCAAGAACGAGTTCCTCTCCAGCTCATGGACTTTGCCTACCGCTACACCTCGTCAATACTACAGTAAGTAGTGGTTTCAATGGGCTCTAGTGTCTACCATGTCATAATATATGTCTCCAGGGATGCTCTTCACTTCGTAAGTGAAGGTTATGGAACATCGGGTTTGGGCACAGGATCTGGAAAGGCTGCGGTACAGAACGACATGAGCCCCGTCACATTGTCAGCACTCCGATTGAGCATCGCCAGCCGAACACACTATCAATTTAACCCTACACTACCAAAGGAATTCTACAATGAAACTGCGCAAGAGAAGAATCGTGTGGGATTGCCACCGGTCTCAAAAGACTGGGGCATGAGGCTACCACCAGAGCAATATTGCCTTACCGGTACTGGTTGGAACTTACGCGAAAACTGGGATGAGGAAGACGAAGAGATGGAGGATATAGTGAAGGAGGAGAGGTTAGAAGAAGTCAACGGCGAAGAAGCCGAGGGCGAGGATGGCGAAGATGAGGAAGGCGGCGGCAGGATGGAGGATATCTTCGGAGAAGGTAACAATGCAGAGGGCGCCGACATGGAGCCATGAAGCTCAAGGAAAAACTTGTTTCCGTTGTGCAAGCGACTCAGCGATACATTAGATGGCGTTCTCAAGGCTTGAGGCTTTGGTAGGGATTGGGAATTCACGGAGAGCACATGGACCGGAGGCAGGGAAATGCCTTCTACTCATACGATAGTGAATGAAACAGGTATCTTTGCCAACAGATGTTCTTCCCCCAACTCCGTCGCTTACTCAAAATTCGTGAGATATGCCCCCTAATCATTGTCACAACAAATCTAGTGGTCGCCAGCGATGGCTACTCATTCCCCCGCTGGTCTATATTTCTCCTTGTCACCTGAAGGTCTCGAAGTATCCCACCATTCCTTGCGGAACTTCTCCCCTTCCACTCTTTGGCGCTTTTTCTCTTCCATTTCAAGCCGCCGTGATTCCATACCGGCGAACCACTCCTCTCTTGCCGCATCCTGCTCTTTCTGTGATGCATGTTCAATCATGCATGAATTCATTGTCAAACGTTGTTTTCGGCATGCCCAGGTTGCAGACACAGTGCGATTGGTAGCACATGATGCAAAGTCTATACGTTAAATTAGAAACAGACCCACAGAGAACAAGTGGTCTGTTACGTACCCAGTATCTCATTTGCACATCGACCTCGAACTTTTTTGTAGTAGAGATCTCTTACCTGAGATTCCTGGGCAGAAGAAAGTGGGAGAGGATTCCGGGAAGGGAGATTGATTGATTGGGGACGTTCCGTCTTGGGTGTAGCCATCATTTTTGCATGTCATGGAAATCGACAGTGCTTTCTGTGGCAGCCCAAGTTATATTGCTATTGCACGCAGTATACGGTTTTGTGCTTCATGTTGGGAATGAATGTCAGGCATTAATTCAATGGGATCATTGAATGGTAGCATGTTTTTTTCCACACGCTAGATGCGTACTGTATTAATTCCCCGTCAAAGCCGTTTGAAACTTGTCAGGCATATCTTTGTGATTCTGAAACTGATCTTCATAGGAACTGATCAAGCGCAAGCTGTAACTCGTATACGAGCACCGTCTGTGATCTGGATTCTGTGAAACGAGGCTATGACAGAACGTTTTCTGGTGTCTATTGACATCACGAAGTTTTCTTCGGGAGAGACAGGCATTTCTTTGAAGACTATCTCTTACCTGCACCGAGTTCTTATCACTGCTACACCGCAAACGCAGCAAGAAGCAATTACTTTCCTTCGCAACAACTTCAATCGCTACTCTATCTACAGCGACTGTACAGCATTAAGAAATGTAGAGGACATTCTACTCATACTGAACAATGGCAGTGTCAAAGTCTTCGTGACGTCTTGGCAGATGAAAGCAATAGTCGATGATCATCTCCTTGTAGGCCAGGATCTCGGTCGCCTTGTTGTTTCTATTGACGGTTCGATATCTGAGGGTGCAACGGAAGAAAACGCTAAGAGCATTCTCAGGAATGTCAAAGCTTTCATACCGGACACACCTACTGGTATCTATATCCAAGGACTTCATGATTGGGAGCTGCTGGATACGATGAGCCGGATGGCCAAGACCGGATATTATCCTAGTCGATATGTAACTCTGGCCCAGAATATTCGAAGTAATTACATCAAGGCGGTCAAAGGCGGTCATGTAGCCATCATTCCTGCGAATGAGCTCACAACAGATCCCAAGAATAACCCAGACCTTGTGCCACTTCATGTTTTAATCACTTCTATCATAAGTAGTGATCGGCCGGATGGATTGATCCCAACCATTGTTACTGACGAGACTGGGATCTCTTTGGGACTGGTCTATAGCAATGAGAAAAGTATAGAAGTAGCTTTGCAGACAGGACGTGGTGTATACCATAGCCGCCGCCATGGCTTGTGGATCAAGGGTCAAGAAAGCGGAGATGTCCAGGAGCTGATTAATATCTTCATGGATTGTGATGCAGATGCTCTGCAATTTAGTGTAAGGCAAAGTGGTGAAGGTATAAGATTGGACTCTCATACATCTCCCATGTAACTCACAACTTGTAGGGTTCTGCCACTTGAAGACCTCGACCTGTTTCGGCCCCTATTCTGGTATCTCGCGTCTCGAACAAACGTTGAAAAATCGCAAAAAGACCGCTCCTGCGGGTTCTTATACTTCTAGGTTATTCAATGAACCAAAACTTCTCGAAGCCAAGATTATGGAAGAAGCTAGCGAGCTATGTGAGGCAACCGACAAGAAGGACATTGCAGCTGAAGCTGGAGATCTAATCTATTTTGCGTTAACAAAATGTGTTGCTGCGGGCGTAAGTATGGAAGATATCGAACGTAATCTAGATCTCAAGAGCACGAAGATCACAAGACGAAAAGGAGATGCGAAGCCGCACTGGGCCAAGCAGGTTGGCCATCAAGACACAAGTAAAGGCACTACAAGCCTGGTGAAGAGTGCTTCGGAACTGGAGATTCTAAAAGAGGCAGCATCCGTCCCAAAAGCAAAGGATGACGCTGCGGGTCTTCAAAATGGAAGCATACGCATGAAACGATATAAGACCAGAGACACTGACGTTCAAGTAATACAGGACGCGCTGCAGCGTCCATCCCAAAGATCTACAGATGATATCATGGACATTGTCAAGCCTATCCTCAGAGAGATTCGTGAGGGCGGAGACTCGGCCGTGTTGAAGTACACGCACAAATTTGAAAAAGCTACCTCCTTGACTTCGCCGGTTCTCCGTGCGCCGTTTCCGCAAAACTTAATGGAATTGCCCGAAGAGACAGTCGAAGCTATCAATGTTAGCTACGAAAACATCCGCCGTTTCCATGCAGCACAAATGGAAGATAAGCCACTACGGGTGGAGACCATGCCTGGTGTTGTCTGCTCGCGATTCTCTCGTCCAATAGAAAGGGTTGGCCTTTACGTGCCTGGTGGAACCGCAGTTTTGCCCTCTACGGCGTTGATGCTTGGTGTCCCTGCCATGGTCGCAGGTTGTAAGAAAATCATTTTGGCCTCTCCCCCTCGCAAGGATGGCACAATCACACCTGAAATTGTCTATATCGCCAACAAAATCGGCGCCGAGAGCATTGTTCTTGCAGGAGGAGCGCAAGCCATTGCAGCTCTGGCTTACGGCACGGAAAGTATTCCCAAAGTCGACAAGATCCTTGGACCCGGGAATCAATTTGTTACCGCGGGAAAAATGGTTGTCTCCAATGACACCACCGCCAGCGTGAGTATTGACATGCCAGCTGGCCCGAGCGAGGTGCTAGTTATTGCAGACAAGTCGGCGAATCCTAAATTTGTAGCTTCGGATCTGCTCAGTCAAGCAGAACACGGAATCGACTCGCAGGTTGTACTAATTGCCGTCGATCTACAGGACGAGCAGCTAGCCGCGTTCGAGGATGAACTACACTCCCAAGCAATGGCCTTACCAAGAAAGGACATTGTGCGAGGAGCCATCGAGCATTCGGTGACACTGGTGGTCAAAGATATTAGGGAGGCAGTAGAATACAGCAATCAGTATGCACCAGAGCATTTAATCCTGCAAGTCGAAAATGCAGAGTCCGTAGTTTCGTCAATCGATCATGCTGGAAGTGTTTTTGTGGGACCTTGGGCTCCCGAAAGCGTAGGAGACTACTCTGCCGGTACCAATCATTCTTTGCGTATGATTCCCAACTACTATCGTACTGTTAACTCCTTTGCTAATTCAAAGACAAGCAACTTTTGGCTATGCCAAGCAGTACTCAGGAGTCAACTTGTCATCATTCACGAAACATATTACTAGCTCCAACCTGACTCAACAAGGACTGAGAAATGTTAGTCGCGCGGTCATGCAATTGGCCAAGGTCGAAGAATTAGAGGCTCACCGTAGAGCCGTCAGTATCAGGCTGCAAGAACTGGACGAGGTTAAGAAGTGATATGAACGAGGATAATTGACATTAACCTCAAAAGATGCACCGATGAGGTCCTAGATGTCAGCTGATCTCGCTCCGTAATCCTTTGAGTTTGAAAATTTGAAATATATCGTCACGTAGAATTCAAAACATGGAGAGTGTCCATTCTAGAGTGAGGTACTATGTAGTACCGTCTACACACTGTACATAATTCGAGATCTGCATACCCGCAGGGCCTTTTCCCTTACGGTCAACAGGATAAACACACATGTAAGACGCCGAGTGAGTCCATCGTTCATGGCAGCGCGAAAAAGGTTCTCGAACTGTGCACTTTGGTAACTGGTCTCTGTAATAGATAGACATGATGTCACCACTATAGGAAATTCTGTGTTGATATTTGTACAATGGTTGCGTGCAGGATCCTCGAGTACATTACTGTAAATTGACTCTACCTTAAGCATTGCGGCTCATATCGTTCCTGATGCTGCGCATGGAGTCAGTATTAGAGCATTTAGCAGCCACCGACTTTTGGTCCGCACACATGTTATATAACTCCGGCAGAAAAGGCCGGGTGGGAAAGAGAAGGAATCAATATGGAATGTACGCACCGGTTGTAGTCCAACAAACCCTCAATACTTCCAACCGCACTGACAGCCACATCCTGATCCCACAATTTCCTCCTTGCGAAAGACATGACGTCCTTCTCGCTTATACTTCCTACAACCCGCTCTACCTCCTCTGGGTCCATACGACGACCTGTGGTGACGATCTGGCGACCAATGTCCTCGGCGACAGCTGTAGTGCCGTCAAGAGAGAGCAAAATGGAAGCTTTGAGCTGGGATTTTGCTCGCTCGGTCTCGGCCTCGGTGACATTGTAGGAAAGACGTGACCATTCTCGAAGAGTGAAATGAACGAGGTCATCGATTTGAGTTTTGTTCGCGGTAACGAGGTATATGCCCCACAACCTAAAATATCGAGTCAGCAGAGCCCAATTGAGGGATGTTCGAGTGGTTTTGTGGTTCACCCTGTGTCGCTGTAACTGGTGGAGAAGCTCATGAAGCTATTTGCGAGTTTGTTCTCGTGGATGAAGGTACTGAGCTTGCTACCCAAATAGGGAGAGTTGCCCATTGCCCTATCCCAATTGCCGACGATAGCTTGCGTGACCAGCGCGGTAAAATAATCGTCATCTTTCCAGCTCACACCCTCAACTGCAATGGCAATGTTTGCTGTTGGTATAGTGTCGTCTCTCACACGGACTTCAGAGCCAATGAAGTCAGGTGTTTGCTTTTGAGCGGCAGCACTTGAGGCGGCGGCTCTTGTTGGTGGTTCCATAGGGATGTTGGAGAAATGTTTCTCAGCAAGGTCCACCAATTGCTGGTGAGGGACGCCACCGGCTCCCACGAGAACCATACGGTCGGCAGTATAGTTCTTCGTGATATAGCCAACCAAGTCGTCTCGCTGGATACTCGCGATGTTCTCCTTCGGGCCCAAAATAGTCCGCCCTAATGGCTGACCTTGGAAAGCTGTGGCATGCAAGTGATCGAAGACAACCTCCTCAAGTTGCTTGTCGACCTCCTCTTGTTCCCGCAAGATAACATCTCGCTCTCGCTCAATAGCTTGGGGCTCGAGTTTTGAGTTTTGCAAAATATCAGAGAGTATGTCGACTGTAGCAGGGACATCGGAGTTAAACGATTTGGCATAGTAGACGGTGTTTTCACGCTATATTAAATGTCAGTGCATATTCTACAGGCGGCAGAGAACAAACCCACAGAAGTGTATGCATTCAAATGGCCTCCCATGTTTTCAATCTCAAGCTCTAATTGCTCCTGCGTTCGATTCTTGGTACCCTAGGCACGGCTTTAAGCTCGGACACTTCAGCGAAGACGGGAATTTTCATGTACCTTGAAGGCCAAGTGCTCTAAGAAGTGAGCTGTGCCATTGGTCTTGTCTGTCTCTGCCCTTGAGCCCGCGTCGATCCATACGCCAACCGTAGAGGTTTGTGCCCATGGAGAATGCTCGGTCGCGATCTGAAGGTATGTAAGTATCCAACGGTAATCGATTTGAAAAGTTCATACTGTCAGTCCGTTGGATAGAGTTGTACTATCGGTAATTATGCCCTGGTGGATTGGAGTTGCGAAACCTCTACCTCTGATGGACTGAATTGACTTGAGGGCTGCGCGACTGCGCAAAGCCTGATTGAGGTTGAGCGCAAGCCGCCTAGAGGCCATGGCTTGTAGGATAGATAGATGAACAACAGGATGCCTCGAGCATGTAAGCTTCTTAGCTTCCCAGCCCAGTTGAAATTGGAAAGACGAGAATTGTCTTTTTTTGCTGCCCTAACCCTAACAACGAGTACCCGCCGAGTGCCGCTGCAGAAGTTGTCACCAATCATTCGTCATTGTGCTTCCTCACTCCTACTCTGGTCCATCCACTTGCTCCTTTGTGGACTCTGGAAAATCACCCGTGTTCAGCAGTCTGATGGCGTCTCTTGTACGGCCTTCGCTTCTTTCGCATTCGTGCAGCGCGCCTGCAGCACGTCAAGTTCTAAGGAGACAAACCCTACAAACATACACTCCTTCCGAGCTCAATGCCTCTTCTTTCCGCGCCCAATTCAATGCGAGCGGCTCATTAACTCGAAGATCGCATGCAGCGAGGGGTGTAGGACCGAATATGCTCAGCGTTGCAAACTTCCATACCAGTGGTCGAAGATCTATTCTCCCTGCAGGCCCTCGTAAGTGCGACCGATGATACAATTGAGCACCCACATCGGAGCTAACTTCTTCGACAGAGATCATTGATGGAACTGGTGATTAAACCGAGATCCTGATCTTCCTGAAAGATTTGTCTGTTCTAAAAAGTCACTAGCAAACGATCCAGCACCTGTGCCCCATCCTTCGCCCACTCATGGGAGCTACCATTGGGCTTTTGAGAGGCATGAGCACCATTCCACAGCTATCTGAACCTACTGACCATACGATCACAGATTAATCTCCGCAGCTTTGATACCTCTAACGGTAGCTCCATTTGCTGCCGGGACCCTCAACCCTATCATGGATGCGATCCTTTGTGCTACCATCGTCATCCACTCCCATATTGGTTTTCAGTATGTAGAACATCGGAATCTAGAGTTTCGCTGACATTGCTAGATCTGTCATAATTGACTATATACCATCGAAACGGCTGCCGAGGACCCGGGCATTATTTTGGTGGGGTCTGCGTGCAGCAACTTTGACAGTAGCTGTGGGGCTATACGAGTTTGAGACGAATGACGTAGGCTTAACCGAAGCAGTCAAGAGAATATGGACGGCTTGATCTGGTTGAAGAATCTTTTTGGGTGTGCTTGGGGTTACAATAAGCAATTCCTCGGGAATTTCGATTCATTCAAGACTACATTCTACTTGGCATTCTCATTCCACCATCGAGCCGAATTACCACGCCGTTCAGCATAGAGTTTTCTATGCTTTCTCTCACTATCCTTGCGAATTCTTCGGGCTTTCCTGGTCTGAGAGGAAACTCCATGCCCTTGGTCAAACTTGCTCGCACTTTGTCACTCATCAACGTGGTCATGTTAGACTCGAAAAGACTTGGTGCGATGGTGACGGCTCTGATTCCGTATTTTGCGAGGTCTCTTGTCAAGGGAAGGGTCAGTGATGCCAATGCTCCTTTTGACGCTGCGTAAGAAACCTGGCCTGGCTGCCCGTCGAATCTATATGGCATCAGAATGCTTGATTAAACGCTTGGTAAACGCTCGACTCACGCTGCAGATGAACTGACGAGTAGTATCACACCTCTTTCGCCGTCTTGGCCCTCGGGCTCCACCTTGATCATGTGCGGCAGTAGCTGCCTCACAAGATCGATAGAGCCTCGCACATTGACGTTCATAACAAAATCAAAGCTTTTTATATCGAAAGGGTCTCCATGGCGATCGATGATTTTCGCGGGAGTGGATACTCCTGCTGCAGCTATGACTCCTCTTATCTTCCTGCCAGTCTGCTGGACCCACGTTTCGGTGCCTTTAACAGCTGCGGCTATGCTTTCTGTGTCTGACACGTCTGTTTGGAAGAACCTCGTGAAATTGGAACCGAATTCTTCGACTAAGGTTTGACCGCTCTCTTCATTCATATCGAAGACTGCAACATAGCCCCTCTCATTTACCAGTTGTCGCACAGTAGCTCTTCCTAAGCCTGACGCACTGTGACCATGAGGTTAAAGTTTAGTAACAAAGAGCTGATCAGATGAAAGGATCGACACACCCTCCGGAGACTATAAAAGTCCTCCCCTCGATCTTCATTGTCTACCAAACTTGTTCTGATTGCTGGGTGCTGTTATGGTCGAAAACCTATGGAGCAAGAATATGTGCCGCTGATGGCAATTCAATGGGTGCAGGTGATGCCGAGGCTTTTTAACGCATGCCCTAATTGTCTGCCCTAAGTCTCATCACCTACCTACCTTACAAGAAGACCGAGAGACGTGCTCCATAGAAAGTTATGGCACATGATGTAGGTATTGTACAATTTTGAGATGATAGCACATAGCTGTTGCTCCATACGACGTCTCCAAGGTTCAATAATTGATAGAATTGATAGGAACTCGAAGTCGAAAACGTGAGATGATTGGGTATATATCTAGCGCTCAATTGTATGATCATCCTTGCTCCGCCCTTACTTTTTCCTTTCTCTCACCTTGAACTTGGTCCCAACCTTGGTGGTACCGCCGACATTGTTGCTCATCTTCGCTCGCTGGAGATCCAGCTCGTCCTTGGCTTCAACGAGATCTTTTTCCCGAGCCTTGAGCGCCGCCAACTTTGATCCTCGCGCATCCTGCTCTTTTCTGTGTTGTTTGCGGAAGAGCTTATCTTGATTCAAGGCTAGCTCTTGACGTTTCGCCACACGAAGGGACTTGGGGGGCTCTTCAAGTAAACAGACCTGCGATTCCCAATCACCGTCGGCCTCTTCTTCATGTTTGGAAGATTTGTCTGGCTTTCTCGATGTAAAAGCTGGTTCAAACGGGACTTCTCCATTCAGAACAAACTGCTTTTGTTC
The DNA here is from genome assembly GCA_013423325.1 of Usnea hakonensis. NCBI lineage: Eukaryota > Fungi > Ascomycota > Lecanoromycetes > Lecanorales > Parmeliaceae > Usnea > Usnea hakonensis. The sequence continues at coordinate 352,033 of BLJB01000040.1, read as the reverse complement.
TTCCTTGTTGTTCACGAATACTGTATGACTTCCCTTGCCCTGATTTGATAAGGCACTCTGCACTTCTGCACTGGGATCCTGACTCAGAACAAACTCTTGCTCTAGTCTTGCCCGTGCCCGCTTCGTCTTCTGAAGCATAGTAGTCACATAGCCTGCATCTTGTGATTTCAAAAGCTTGACCGCATCATGACCGAGTACTGGATTTTGACGGTCCGCTAATTTTCGTCCTTTCCTCGACTGACTGCTCAGCATCCCATAGGAGAATTCATCTGGGTTTCGCTCGGCAGCCTTTTGCCTCAGGATTTTCAGCCTTTTTTTATTTTCATTATGATTCTTGCTTCTCAAAGAATAGTCCTGGACGTCGTGTTAGCAAGCGAGCACAAATCCCCAGACATCGATGTGCGAGCCTTGTGCTTCTCAAGTATTCCAAACCTTGCTGCTCGTTCTATGGGCTGTCCTCGTTCCCGATGATTACGCCGCTGCGTGGCATTTCGCATTGAAGACATGGTTGTCAGGCAATTCGAAAAAGAAAATAGTTCAGAGTGGTGAGGGCAGTGTCATGCTCGAGACAACTTTTCAGCCCTATGATATTAGCTTATGCACGAAGGTAAATCAGGTACTTGGCACTTTTTTTTTCGAAAAATTGCAACCTCGCTACCCGAAATAGTATATTGTTGTCTTTTATCAACATTATTATTATTTTTGGCAATATCACTTTTCAGGTGGCGAGGTTAAATTTTTCGAAAAAAAGTGCCAAGGAATTCGCAAACTTTGTGCATAAGCTAATACTGCCGAGGGTGCTAAGCGATTTCACACAGACCGAGGGGACCCTCAAGTTCTCAACTACCTACTTCAGATTCAGCAACAGCATCTATATAGCAAGGGTTCATTACCATTGACCTTTGTGTAGAAACAAAACAGGTATATCAGGCGTGTCGAAGATCATGTACTCTCCCATCTACTGACCTATAATTGCTCTTATAGCCAAAATGCCTAATCCTAAGACGACGCCCAAAACGACCAAGAAGCCCACCACAACTCGATCAGCCATCTCTGATGTCGTTGCACGCGAATACACCATTCATCTACATAAGCGAGTATGCCTCTCCTCTACATTAGCACATGATTAGTTTTATGAAGTCCATTCCATGGCCCCTTTGTGGGCATTAAGGACGGAAGACTGATCCTCTGCGTTTTTGCACAGGTTCATGGGATAGCATTCAAGAAGAGAGCCCCACGGGCTATCAAAGAGATCCGTGGATTCGCAATAAAGGCAATGGTGGGCGAAGTGTTTCCATACTTGTTTGACCTCTCCAGTCCCAGTCTCCTCCATACTGACACGCTTGCGGAACGACAGGGAACCAAAGACGTTCGCCTAGATCCCCAACTCAACAAGAAGGTGTGGGAGGCGGGTATCAAAGGCGTGCCATTCAGGCTGCGCGTAAGGATATCTAGAAAGCGAAATGACGAGGAGGGTGCCAAGGAGAAGCTCTATAGCTACGTGCAGGCGGTGAATGTGAAAAACCCAAAGGGTTTGACCACTGTTGTGGTGGAAGATGCTTGAGGGAGGACATCGGGAGCGCAGTAATTTGTGAGAGAGATGTGTATTGCAAACATTGTGACCAACCCCACAAGGGCCCGAACTATGCGTGACCAAACATCGAAAGGGGTCATAGCATTTGCAAATTTACATATAGTAGATGCATTGGCATGAAGAAAGATGCTCTAGGACCACTGATGGTCAAATCTGCTCAATTCTAATGCAGTGATTCGCCGTACGCCATGCCACAATACGCCATCCATTGAAGACCTTTTCTTTTCCAGTCCTTACTGTGAGAGTAATCCTCTCTGCTCATCTGGCTTGTACACAGCATCCTTGCAAAGCAGAACGACCTTTTTGAAGAACCTCCTCCATTCCACCGGATCTCCTTTGGCTTTAACAAAGTTAATCTCTAGCAGATGAACATTAATGCCTACAACCTTCTCAATCGCCACGTCGCCAGTCAATGGACACTGCCTTGCATCTGTCGTTCTGATCTTGATCCACACTGACGGGCTCGTTGTTGAGGGTGCAGCAAGTGGTGAAGCTGGAGTCGGAACGCCTAATCTGTGCATGGCATCTGCAATAGCTGCGTGAAGTTGGGTAAGAGGCCAAAGGGAAAAGAATCTTGTGAGAGAGTGTGAGGGTACAATGTCTCGAAATTGACGAGCAAATTGCGTCTTGCTTAGAGGCACCTGAGGACTTGCTGAAAATTGAGAGAGGGACAGTTCCTCTATCAATGGGCCTTCTAGATTGCTTCCACGTGAGGACAAGCCGTCGACAATGCTAGGCTGGCTAGCCGAAACGCCATTACCGGCAGCCACACGTGGAGGTCGCTCCCAATCGAACTCAATGTCGTTGCTTAGAGTCTCTGGTTGGGTTGAAGAAAACTGAATCGTCACTTCCTGGCTATCGATCTCCATGGCATCTTGATAGCTTTGACTGCGCTGGGTCCGCGAAGCCATCGGATCTTGAGAGAAGTCAATCTTCATGCTTTCGAACATCTGCGTAGCTAAGGCTAGGGGATTCTCGATCTTGCCATCTACCCTGAGATACTTGTTCTCTCTCATGAACCATGGATGGCGACGGATATCGGCCAACGAGAAACGCTCCTTCGGGTTGACTCGCATCATGCCTCGCATCAGTGAAAGAGTCTCTGCTGGCAGGTTGTCCCATAATTCGTCGTCGGGCCTGCCATTGGTCTTAATATATTGATCAAACTCATAGCTTCTCTCTAAAGGCTCATCCCAGGGCGTGTTGCCGACTAGCAAAACGAAGAGAACAACGCCGCAAGACCATATGTCGACATAATCGCCTTGATAACCCTGATCTAGCTTCGTGGCAGGCCTGCTGTCGCAGCTCAAGACTTCTGGCGCAGTATATGGTGGACTGCCACAACTAGTTTTGCAAAGCTTTTTCTCGCCTTTGTATTCGAATAGCGTTGCGAGACCAAAATCGGCGATTTTCAAATTACCCTCTGCAGACAGAAGTATGTTCTCTGGCTTGAGGTCCCGATGGCCGATGCCTTTGGAGTGCATGTAGGTCACGGCACTAATGAGCTGGCTGAAATAGAGGTGGGCAACGTCCTCGCCAACTCCTACATCTGACTCGATCTTGTCGAAAAGGTCACCCCCCTCAGCCAACTCCATAGCTATCCATCGCCAGGTGAAGTCCTCGCCTGCCTGAAAGAATTGCACAATATTTTTATGTTGGCCAAGAAACTTATGAAGATTTACCTCCAGGTCGAGCTGCTTCTTGGTGAGACGTCCATGTCGGATAGCAAATTCCTTATGAATAAATTTGACTGCAAAGACGGGCTTAGGAGTGTGGAGTGGTGTTGCTTTTTTGATGCTTGAACATCTAATTATCAGCTCTTGTCTGCAACCAGGATACGAGCAGCCCAACCAACCAGGCGTATGCACCTTGTCCGATCGTCTTTGAGACGATTCGAAAAGGCAGCTCGCTGGGCAGTGGAGCGAGCTGCGAATGGGCGATCATGTTTACATGTAGTAGTCCTTTCCACGAATATTACGCGTATTCATCGCAAAAGCAGTGGTGCTTAATTATCAAGTCGCGTGCTTGACGCGATGGTAGTATATTGAGCTTTTCTTGGCTGCATGTACCCCACTTGTCCGAGGGTCGACAAAAACGAATCCCTGTTCCGGCAGATCTTTTAGCGCGCTCTTAGTTGCCTAACAACGAGAATCGTAAACAATGCCATGCACTTTTCTTCATAAAGTACAATAAAACCTACCACTCAATCCTTTTCTACATCTTCACAAACCACACTACCCTCTCAGTCTTCCAAAGCATACATACCCTCTACATCTTTTCTAACACAGCTTAGATCACAAGCCAAGTCTGCAACACTCATACGCACATTCGATCCAAGCAAATCGACTGAAGAGCTACAGCTATGGCAGACTTTTCCATGGAGGATACACAGAACTCCGCTCCAGGCCAGCTCTCTGTACATGAGGCTTCGAAGCTCTCTTCCACGTCTCGTCGTCAGGATACGCAAAGCGTAACCAAACGGTACAGTCTTAGAAATCATGATCCTCTCAGCAAAGCCTTGACCATAGCTTCTAACACCGCACTGATACAATTCCAGTCTCCAAACAGAGTTGATGCAATTAATGCTTTCCAGCACTCCTGGAATCTCAGCATTTCCCTCTTCTCCAGAAAATCTTCTCAACTGGACTGCCACGATCGCCGGCCCTTCTGATACACCCTACGCTTCCCTTACCTTCAAGCTCTCCTTTCAATTTCCATCGTCTTATCCTTACGCACCACCGACGGTTTTATTCAAGACCCCTATCTTCCACCCAAACGTCGATTTCAGTGGAAGGATATGCCTGGATATCCTGAAGGACAAGTGGAGTGCTGTCTACAACGTCCAAAGCGTGCTGCTGAGCTTGCAGAGTTTGCTGGGGGAGCCAAACAAGTACGTTTATCTGCTTAACCATACATTGCGGGATGCGACGCTAATACGGCTTCCTGTGCAGTGCAAGTCCTCTCAATGGTCAAGCGGCGGAGCTGTGGGACTCAGACCCGGATGAGTTCAAGCGACTAGTTCTAGCGCGTCACCAAGACCTGGATGAGGAGTAGTGATCTATTATTCCAAGGCGACTCCGTATCTGTGGGACAATGCTATCGAACGCAGACTCGACGAGTACAGAGAGGATGTTATCGTTTCTGCATTGCGTGGATGGGTCTTGATACATTTACGGCGAAGAAAGCGATTCAAGTAATCCCTGAGCATGAATGATGCGGACGGCAGTGGAGAGTGAAGCATTGATTCTAATTTGGCCTTGCGTTCGATTCTTGCGATTGACTTCAGTAAAGAGAAACAGCGATCATATGACCGCAACCTGACTGCTGAGCCTACTTTCGAACTCTAATCGAAATATCAAACATTGGCATTATTCCTTCTTAGATCAATTGCACATCCAACTCAACAAGTCCCTATGATCAATAATCAGGGTCATCTTTCCATCGACTCGAGTGCGCATTAATCAGAGTCATTCTGCATGTTCTAACCCAGCATTTACCTATCCGAACCTCAACAGAATCATGAGCTTGAAGCACTCGGCGTAAAGTAAGCTGCCTGGTCTGTGACCAGCAAGCCGGCGATACTCGCACTCGTGAACGTGCTCAGAGCCCCCGATATGAGCGCGGAGATCGCCACTCTTGAGACATCTCCGCCTCGTCCAGGCGCAATCTGGCTCAAGACCCCTATTTGAGTGCCCAAACTCCCAATGTTCGCGAATCCACACAGCGCGTACGTAACTATCAGTCGACTTCGAGAGCTAAGATCGGCATAGGCAGGATCTGTTTGCAGTGCTGTGTAAGCAACGAATTCGTTGGCAACAAGCTTGGTGCCGCTGATTGTCATTTTGAAGTTAGTCCTGCTTTCCTGGAGAGATAGAACAAGCTTGAAACACGTCTGGAGAGTGAATACTCCCAAGGCATGTCTCAGGCTTATGATTATGCTCAAAGGAGGGAAAATGAACTCCGAGAAAACGTACATTAGTTGGGCAACTTTCAGTAGGTCTGTACAACTTCAAAATTAGCTTCTATTTGCGCGTACTTGGGAGCCTCATTGGAAGGATGTTTCTATCCAGCAACATGTCTTGCGATCCATGTAGCCATGCTGAACAAGAAAGCATCCCTGGAATGGGTACCTACCACCATTTCGGGGAACGCCGAGAAGGAACGCAATAGGGTCTGGGTTGTGATTCTGTAGTCAGCATTGCTTGCTTGAGAGAGAGTATGGTGAGTCTTGGAATGCGTCTAAAAACGAGTTTCCAGGTCATGAAATCTAGTTCGAAAAAGGCAACATGAGCTTGAATCCTACGTACAGCAGATGTACCCCACGATCAGCTCAACGGTGAGAGGCGGGTCGTTTATATTAAGATATCTTCCCCACCAAGTGAGAAGTCCATTCGCTAATCCAAGCAGGGCTATTATACAGAGAAGGGTTGAAAGAATCATTCCCGCGATTTTGAGACCTAGCCAGGCGCCGTTAGCGAAGGCATGGAGAGAATTGGCAGCCTTCTGATCATCCTCATCGGGTATCACGATTCGACCAGTGGTCAAAGTCTCTTCTGTCTCTGGGTAGCGTAGCTTCGAGATTGCAAGAGAGGCGGGAATTGACATGACACCTATGACGTCTAGGAATAAGCGTTTGACCGGAGATTGTTAGTCTCAGGAGTCGAGACTCGTTGAGAAACTTTCTGTGACTCAAGATACTATTTGGTACTCAAAGAAGTTTCTCCGAGCAGACTTACATGAGCTGACGAGAGCTTGAGCGTTGACGCCTAGTGAGATATACGCGATGAGGACAGAGCCAGCAATGGTAGCGAAACCGGAACACCTGCAAGAGTTGACTAGTGGTCAATTTCACCTCTACAGGGTCGATCTGAATTGCAGGCCAGGTTGAGGAATTGATGATGGATTGGAAGAGCTAGACGGGGAAACACCTACATGACTTGATGTAGCTCGGCTTGAGTAAGATGTTCGACGAACGGTTTGATGAGCATCGCAGACTCGCCCTGCCCAATGAATGGCGAGGCTGCAGCAACCACTGCCTCCGCTCCGGAGACTCGCATGGACCAGAAGAAAAACACGGCAAATCTAGATGCTTTGTTAAACAGTTCATCGAAGTCTAGCTCAGTGGTCTCGACGAACTTGCGAATGAACCATTGAAAAATCCCATTGTAGAAGCAAAGCTGGACAAGAGCAACGAAAAATATGACCGCCTATTTATCAACGAAGTCAGCGATCCTCTTTAGACAGACTCCAAGCAGTGACACTATCGGTAAGGATACAAAGAGCCTCTTGTGCCCTGAATATACCGACTAAAAGAAGATCGAAATTGGGACCATGACTTCGGAAAAATTTGCATACAGGCAATGTGGAAACAAGGAACCTTAAAGGTAGTCAGCTGCCTGCCTTTTTTGTCGAGATAAACACTTGCTAACCAGTGGGTTGATGGGACACTTTCGGTTGTGAGAAATATTGTTCCTTGACTACATAAAATTGGATATTAGTATTTTTCTTCAATGCTGAGGCCTGAACTGCAAGTCAAGTCTCGTTAATCAGGACCAGTAAGTCCTCAAAACACCGCTTGTCCGACACTTTCAGTGCCAAAGCAGCAGTGCCATCTCCGGAATGGACGTACTTAGCAAAACCTAGGAGGTCTCGAGCAAGCTCCGAAATGAAGTTGAAGATATCGTATCCTACGTCTGACCTCAGAACAAAAAGGGCTATGATGAACTGGACCTACACAAGAATTTAGGTCAGCACTAATCTCTCCTGGGAGTCACCTGCGCATTTGGACCACTCTTGCTGCTGAAGAAGATTCCGTCTTCCTAGCTGCTGGTACCAAAGAGGCAAGTGTGCTTTAGACAATACGCACTAGCATTCCTACAATCACAGTATGCCAATTCACGGCCTTTCGATTTCGTGATGTTGCGTAGAGTACAAATATGAAAACAGCTAGCCCGAAAAGAGCTGAAACACGATTTCGGAGTCAGTCTTGCTTGCTTGAGTGGGTTCATTGGCTGTCTAGGATGCGTCCAAAAATGGAGCTTTTTGGAGACGTGTCTTCTGGCTCAACGATTGTTTGAATATAGGGAAATGGAGACTCGGAGAAACGTACAGACTGCCCGGTTGTCGCGTGTATTGTCTTCGCTTTCCGGGCTAACAAATCCACCAATCACAAAAACGGATACAGTCAGAACAGCGGCCAGTGGAATTTTGAATTGGTCAGGCAGCAGCTTCGAAAAACGCACGCCTGTTGTCTCCCATGCCCAATGTATAGGCTTTGCGATAACAAGGATGGGAACGTAAAAGCACGTGAGTGCAAGCCAAACGAGGGTCGGTTTGAGCCATCCGGTGTTCGAGCTCAGTGAGTCATGGATGCCATGGAGTAGCAAGCCAGCGATCCACCACCCAGTAAAGACAGCCCAAATAAATAGGTGAAAGAATACGCGGTATTTTCTATAAAAGGTCGAGAAGGTGTGGCTTTGGGCATCTTCTTCAAAGCGACCGAGGCCCACGTTATTTTGCTCAGGATCGACAGCCACCCCTAGCCCTTTGCTCATATCTGCATGTCGCTTTCTGTGACGTTCACAGTCTTGCGAATCCTGGTGATGGATAGTGGTTCCCTCCAAGATTGCATCATAGGAATGGGTGACGTCGTTCTCTTGACTCTTCCTTGATTGGATATTGTATCGCACGTGATCATGGTGATGCTCGGTGGAATCTTGGAGGGCGGCGTGACTATCCTTGACCACATTCTGCTTAGGAGAAGGATTATTGTCTCGAGCATCCGGTGGGGTTGACATAATAACAGATTTGCACGGAAATCACGAAGAGCTACACCTCAAGTGAGGAAATTCGCCGGGACAAGAGAGCTTCTTGTAGGATACAAGTGCTCCTACCAACATGTAGGATCGCGACTAATGCCTCGAATGCCTCGGGCATGAGAAGCATTTCGAGCTTTACAGCAGGATCGATTGGCTGTGGAAGCTGCTGATCTCACCTGTGCATACCTAGTCTTATCGCAACACCAGTACCTTGCGAGGGTTTCCATTCATCCATTGATGATGATGCTGCAGCTTATATGCATTAGCGCAGTATTTCCGGAGAATTAGAACAGTCTAGAGCAGCCTCAGCAGGTCGGTAGCTAGGTACCTTAAAAGGTACTTTAGGGAGCGGTATAAGCGTCCACACGTGACAAACGGAGTTAATGTATCTTGGCTCTGTTGTACAGAGTACCCTCGTACGGTACTCCGTACCTAGACTTCAATCTCGGCAACTTTCATAAATTTCCCAACATAAAGTAATATCATGTTTTGACGATCTGGGCACTGTAAGTTACGTAAATGAACGCTTTCAACACTGCAACGAGCGAACTCTCTATCAATACATTACGAATTCTGCGTCTGAAAGGTTGAGTGTCTTGCCTCAGTCCCTCAGACCTGCTAGCGCTAAGCCCCTTCGGGTTAGCGGCCGTTATCTAAGCCCCTTCGGGTTAGTTCGCTGACTACGCAGCGTAACGGCGGCAGAAGCAGATGGCGCTAACCCGAAGGGGCTTAGCGCTAGCAGGTCTGAGGGACTGAGTGTCAGGTGGGAGCGTACCGCTTATCATCTTTTGCGGCCTCGTACGATACTCCACCGTTTCTCCGCTTTAGACATGGCGGCCGCGCCTGCTGGCCCATCTGAAGCCGAGTCGGATTCTTCAGATTGGGAGGTTGAAGAAGGTCTCCCACAATTTGAAGACCAATTTATTCAAAAGTATTTTCAAGGCCGGGAATCTCTCATAGATCAAGAAAAGTCTCAGCGGAGTGACGCAGCTTTCCGGCAATCTCTTTCGCCACTAGCTACCGAAGCGTGCGCCATAGTATCTCGCATATTGGCCGAGGAACGTCAAACTATTTGGACCAGCGATTTTCAAGATGGTCTTGCTCGGCAGCAAGGCGTCGATCTATATCCAGGTATGATGTTCGCGCTTGCCCGCGATACGATGGAGAAAACGAAGTCTTGGCAGATAGTGAAGAAAATGCCTAAAGGAGCCTTGCTACATGCGCATCAGGATGCTATGATTGACGTGGACTGGCTCATTGATGAAGCGCTAGGGACAGAAGGGATGGTAATGCAGGCTCAAGAACCGTTGTGTAGCCCAACAGCGAGAGAGCATGGTGAGGTGTCATTCCGTTATTCTAAAGGATCAGTAGCTACCGCTTCCTCAATTTGGAGCGAAGTATACCAAAAATCTCATCCTGTGTCCATGAAGATGGCTGCTGCAAGCTTTCCCAACGGTGCTACAGAGGGTTTTAAGCAATGGCTTAAAAGCAGGTGTACCATCACCCCGGAAGAATCCACCAAGCATCACCACGGACTCGACGCCGTGTGGAGGACTTTCCACAGTTGCTTTCCAGTTCTAGACTCATTGGAGTATTATGAGCCCATATTGCGGGCGTCTATGCAACGTCTATTGCGGCATCTGGTAGATGATGGCTTAAAGTGGGTAGATTTTCGACTGACATTCGCCATTGACTTCAGATTGGACGGCTGTGAAGAGCCTTCAAAAAGTTGTGATGATCTTGTGCGCGTCTTCAGCGAAGAGCTGAAAAAGTTCAAGTCCACCGAGAAGGGAAGGAATTTCTGGGGATATCGATTCATATGGACAAGTATACGATCTTGGGGCAAAAGGAGAATCGTTGATCATATGAAGCAATGCATCCGCATAAAGAAAGCCTACCCGGAGCTCATCGCCGGTTATGATGTTGTTGGACAAGAAGATATGGGTAGATCGCTGGCAGATCTTACACCAGAACTGTTTTGGTTCAGGAAGCGCTGCTTCGAGAACGGGGTTGACATGTACGTGTTCTTGGGCTGCTTCTTTCCTCCAAAAGCATCTTGGCTGGACGCCACTGTTTCGGATGTCAAAACATCTCGTAGCTTTCGAGTCCTGTCCGATCACCCCCTTTCGTATTCGGAGAAGGAGCGCTGATATCAAACCACGCGATAGTCCCTTTTTTTTTCATGCAGGCGAATGTCTGGGAGACGGCGATGAAACAGATCAGAATCTCTTTGATGCCATACTTCTCGGAACCCGAAGGATCGGCCATGGCTTTTCGTTATACAAGCATCCACTGTTGACGGAGATGGTCAAGACAAAAAAGATAATGGTAGAGTCATGTCCCATTTCAAACGAAATATTACGCCTCACAAGCTCCATTAAAGCACATCCTTTACCCGCTCTCCTGGCTCGAGGTGTTCCCTGCGCTCTCTCAAATGATGACCCAGCCATCTTGGGGCAAAGAGGAAACGGTGTGACGGATGACTTTTGGCAGGCGTTGCAGGGATGGGAGAATCTTGGCCTAGTGAGTACACACTGGAATCAACTCTTTCTTTCTGGCAATGAGCTTCACGCGTAAAGAATCTACTGGGGGCCAAGAGCAACCTTCTACTCCTAGAACATGTCTTGTAACTCCAATTCCTACTCTTTAAAGTTGCTGACTCCTGAAACCTATTAGGCTGGGCTTGGTTCTCTCGCGGAGAATAGTGTACGTTGGGCTGCATATGAGGACCAAGAAACAAAGGCATGGACTGAAGACATCAAAAAAGGGGTTTACGGCGAAGGGATACGGGCTTCGAGACTTCGGGAATGGCATGCGGAATTTAACAAATTCTGCGAGTGGATCCTGCTAGACTTTGCTCTGGATTATGGTGGTGATGAAGACTAGATACGTAGACGCACATGAGTTTTTCGAAGCGTAGGGTCTGACCACGAAAGGGTAGTATGACATTCTCTCTGGCGTTGAAATTCCATCCACTGTTATGTTGTACTGCATGCGTTAGTCACTATTGAATGGTAGCATACAAGAGTTTCATTGAGTAGATTTTCTCTTTCTATTTGCCATGGTCATACTATGATTAGGAGAACGTATTAGAGACGCGTTAGATGCGAGACGAGGAATTTGATATCTGATCCAGTGATCTCTTGAGCTAGCGTATTTAGAGATGAATATTACGGTAATCATACATTAGAGCATACAAGGTCTCCGAACCCCACCAATTTACTAACGATATTGGGGTTTGGTCAGTGGTCACATTCAGCAAAGCAACCAGGCAGCGGGCCATGTGTCAAAGCCAAAGATTTATCAACTTAACACACCCTCGGTGGCACAAGATCTATTGTATTTGAGGGGACAGGCGATTTGCCCAACATGAACTGTCATCACAGGCCTTTACCAGAACGCAAGCAGCACGACCTCTGCCCTCCTCAACGGTTGCGACTCCATGTCGAGCATCGACAGGTTGTGGCGATGACATGTCGATAGTCATCTTTCACGATTTGTAGCCGGCAACATGGCCTTTTTCCTTCCGTCTTTTTTCCAGAAGCGGATCTTACGATATGCTCTTTCGCGCCTAGAGCTACTGGACACCGATGCTTTGGATCTGGACAAGTTGGATATAGTGTGGGGTAAAAGGAGCACAGTCGAGTTGAGGGATGTGGGTGTACATACGAAGGTGAGCATACGATGCGAGTCCTTTATTCCCGCCTCTTCAGATAATCGTTGAGCAAATGTGAATAGAAACTTGCCGATTTACTACAATTGCCAAGGAGTGTGGCTATTGTCTCAGCCCAAATCCTGTTTCTTCGGCTTACGATCCCTGCCGACCTCTACACAAGCGGAATTGTAGTCGAAGTGCAAGGAGTGAAGGTGCGCGTGAGTGCAAATCTCGACGATCAATGCGGAGTGGAGAAACTCAAATCTTCGCCGCCCAAAAGACATCGTTCGGAAAAATCATCAAAGAGTGTCAGAGCAGACAGACCAAGAAATACACAGTCCCACGTTCACGATCCTGGTGGTGGCTTCTCGAGACTGTCGCATAAAGGTGGTGACGGCCGTGCGGGCGTTCCGGAGTACTTACCAACTACCATCGACCTAGCCAAGTCATTCCTTCAAGATGAACCAAAAGAGGAGCAAGTTGAGTTACAAAATGCTGTTGCAAAGTCCCAGTACTTGGATCAGTCCCTGGTGCCTACCGATGATAGTGATGAATCGTCGGACCTTGGGGTTGCGAACAAACTCTCCCTTCCAGGGTTTTTGGCAGACTTTCTGAAGGGTGTTGGGGACCGGGTCCAGGTGAAAGTCAGAGATGTGGAAATGGACTTGGATATGAAGTTTGACATGGCTTCTGAAAGCTCTACCAACAGCGACACCTTAGGAAGGTCGAATATTTTGACAATTCGCATTCACGTAGAGAGCATGATTTTCAATGCCATGACACGCTTGGCAACACCAAACGTAGCGGAGCAAGGCGGCAGTATTCAGGATGCTGCAAACTCTGTCACACGAGAGATCCGGCGAATCACATTGACCAACTTTCAGACTATGCTTATCTCTGAATCCTCGCTGTTCGCGAACGTTGCTCGATCTACCGGACCGTCGTCTCCAGACACTACCCATGCGAGCACGTTAATGAGATCAGGTAGCAAGCCTATAGGGTCTCCTGTTTCAAGTATCGTGGCCGAACGCAGGGTAGAATCCAGCCCTCTCCTTCAGAGTCTAGACAAACAAGGTTCTCGGGATTTGGAAGCATTCATGGTAAGTGACTTCTGTCAAAAGACTATGAATTCCAAGAGCTCTGGCGCGGAAAATGAATCTATCCTTTCCTCGGGTTCCTCGAATCTTGGTGATATTCCGTACCACAATAGCGCGCTGACTGGTTCGATCTACGCCACCTCCGGAGACATTGTACAACCGCATAGGGGAAAAGTAAACTCCGAAAACTCTCCCAAATCAGTCTTGTACGGGGATGTAGCCAACCCTTCCCCTTTGCCAATCGTGTCTCCCAACTTTGTCGACATGGTCTCGGGAGAAAGCTGTCGGACACCTCCAGGCACCTTCGATGCATTACCCATAGCGTCACCCCCTTCTTGGAACCCCCAAATGGCTCAAATGGGGCATAAGTTCGACATAGAAAGTCAAGCTTCCACGTCGCCATCTGAACCATCAGCCAAGCCCCAGGATGGTGGCTGGGCAATGGATCCTAACGCAGAAGCTCTTTCCTCAAAGTCCCCAAGTCCAACTAGCACTCCAGTCTCTGAAGACCTTACACAATCAAAAGTGTTCAGTCACGAGGAAGCAGAAAGTATGTATATGAGTGCCATTAGTCATATATCTGCTCTACAAACAGACGAGGGCACATCAATACCTGGCCATTGGAGCACCTCGAGCTCGGACAGTAGCTATGACGATAGGTATTCGCCTATTCCAAGCGATTTTCCGAGTCTGCAGGATAGAACAACCAGCATCTCACGCCAGGTCGCAGCAACCGGGAATGAGAATGGACCTGCAAGCCGTCATGGTGACTATAGCCGACCAATTCCTTCGAACTCACATCCAGCACCAACTGGAAATGACTTCTCATCTTCAAAGCCGCTCAAAGATGTAATGTTTCAGCCATTGTCCACCCCCGGACTCTCCAGTCAGGGAGATGGTTCCTCTCAAGCCTCGCAAGCATCTTCGGCGAACCTTAAAAGCCCTTTCACCATGATGAAACGTATACTCATGATTGACCGCATTGCCATAGAGTTTCCCCAAGAAAAACTCAAGACAATAGATAGCCCTATTGGAGTCGAACATCAATCGCCTGCTGTTTCGAGTGAGACACTCTCTGGAAGCTCAGACTCAAATTCGAACACCAGTTACGCTGCCGCCCAGGGAGCCCCGCTCTTAAATCACGACTCGGACCCTCATCATCTTCGTGGACGGCCCTCAATAGATGTAGGTAGCATTCAAGTTCTGAGTGATATGGGCCTCGCCAAATTGATTGTTCTGGTTATGGAAAGATTGGCTGCCATAAGGTCATTCTCCTCTTCGGAGAAGAACAAGATAGGTGTCCCGCAACCACGTCCAAGAGAGGTCATCCTGGTAAGGTTGACGGTGAAGCAGATGTGCTGGAAATTCCTTGACGTGGTGAAAGGACTGCCTGTAAGAGCCGTACGTTCCCAGGATTCCGTGGAACAAAGCGATCTACGCGAAGACTCAGAAGTCTTACTTCGAGTGGAGATCGACGACTTTGGAGCCATGTACCATAGCACTGGACCAACGACTGAATTGGAATTTTCGATAAGGAAGCTCTCATTTGGATACGTCTCGGATAACATTCTATCCTTCGATTCCAACTTGAAAATGAGAGAATCCACGCGAGATGTGCTTGCACCTGTTAACAATGACATCAAATTAACGATAGCAAAGACAATTAGCGCCACGAAGGTTGAATTGACAACACTTCCTTTGCACATTGCTTTGGATTCACGCCGACTCGACGAGACTTTTGCCTGGTTCGGCGGGTTCAGCAGTATACTTGGCCTAGGAAGTTCGATGATGTCCACTATGACTGTAGTTGATTTGGTGGCCAAGCCTTCCCCCAGTAGCAACAGGCCTGGTCGCGGTGTGCACTTCGAAAGCCAAGAGCAGGACAAGCCAAGAGTCCCTCCCTCAACTCAGACGCAAAATAAAGTCACGGCAAGGATTGGAGGTTTGGTCCTTGATCTTCAGGGTACAAGCTCCTCCCTACAGCTTGAGAGCAGCGCCATGAAGCTTGTTAGCCGAACGGAAGGTGTTGGCTTACAAGTCGACCGACTGAACATCAGTGGCTCATATCCGCAGAATACTCCTTCTGAGCCATCTACAGCAGTAAAACTTTCAAATCTTAGAGTAGAGTATCTATCTACGCCCAAAGAGAAGGACTTGGATCGGCTACTTGCCCTCTTGTCTCCTTCTAGAAACGAGTATGAAAAGGATGATGATATACTACTTGATACCCTCCTGCGTCAACGCCGGCAAGGAAGCGTAGTTCGTGCTACGGTCGAAACACTTGAAGCTGTTGTATCTGATCTAGATAGTCTACAATGCTTCGTAGTGTTATCGGAAGATTTCAAAAAGCTCTCGACCGTGGCAAAATACCTACCTGAGGATGATCGTCCAGGCATTTTGACGCTGATGTTGGCTCGCAGCCTCAGAATCAGGATCAATGTCAACGACAGCTTTGGTACAGCTGTCTTAGTTTCGAAGAATTTGGAGGCTGCATACGTCGGATTCCCGAGCTTGATCGCTCTTGGTATCACTACATTAAGCCTTCATCGAAACGATACGGAAGAGTTAGTCGGACACGCTCTACCCATGCAGATCGTTGACGAGGCATATTCGCCCATGGTTATGGCTCGCTTTATCGGCAACGAAATGGAACCTACAGCAAAGATCAAACTTTACCACATACGCATTGAATATCATGTTCCCACTCTCATGGCAGTGATGGGAATGGAGGAAAATACTTCGGTTGAATCACTTCTAACGGATATCGTGAGCTCTGTGGCTACCCTGACTACCCAACCTAACCATAGAGAATGCAAAACAAAGCGTTCATCTAAAGATCCCGCAAGAGGTGATCGTTCTCGAGATCCTAAAGAAATCCGACTTGACATTGCTGTGCGAGACTCGACCATAGGGCTCAACCCACGCAATTCGCCGGCCAAAGGCCTTTTTGTTTTCACAGACTTGCATTTTGTGGGTGCCATGCCCAGAGAAGAAGAAGCCAACGCAGTGCTGGATATTAGAAAGGCTTCACTCATGGTGATCGATGACCGTGATAGTGTCTCTACGGCTCAGAGCTCCAAGAACCAAAGAAGTCTGGTTGAATCCTTGTCCGAAATTGGTTATGTATCTGTCAGCTTGATCTCTGCAGCAAAAGCAACCATCAATGTTGTCAGGCTTGACAAAGATCTCAGCAAGGCAATCGATGTCGAGATCAGAGATGATCTGTTTGTCCTGGAGTCATGCGCAGACTCTACCCAAACGTTACAAAATATCATTGCTGGGCTAACACCGCCGAGCCCACCCTGCACAGAACCGAAGTATAGAACAGAGGTCATACCCGTCCAAGACATGCTTGCTTCGTTCGAAGGCGACGTTTATCCAGCGACCCAGTCTAATGATACCAATCAGGATTTGCCATTGGCACTTGACGATGGTGATATGGTAGATGACGAAGTCCCGCAGAATCTCGAGTTTGTGAGCAGTTTTTACAACCCTGGTCCTAAATCGGTATATGAAGGTATCGCAGACAGCATGCTTGAGGATGATATCGAATCTTTACCAAGCTCCTCCATCATTCGAGAGATTGGAAGCAGAAATCGCCTAGAAAGCTTTGAAGAGCAAACACAGATTGCGCCTGAGAACGATCCTCTCGAATTTCGAGACGATCACTTTGGAGAGAGCTCAGTGAGGGGAGGCACTGCTCATTCGCAAAATATCGAGCCAAAAACATATGCGTTGGGCAAAGGGTTCGACTTGCGTGACAGTCCTTTGAGAGTCCGTGTGCGGGACGTACATTTCATTTGGAATCTCTATGATGGCTATGATTGGCAAAGTACCAGAGACACCATCAGCAAAGCCATCGAAGACGTTCAAAGCAAAGCCACAGAACGTTTGGCTCGCAACGACAAACGCAAGTCCGCGGACCCGGAGGACGAGGAGGAGTCGGTGATTGGAGACTTTCTTTTCAACTCAATCTACATTGGGGTTCCTGCAAATCGTGACCCCAGGGAGCTGGCTCATCAGATCAATCGTAATCTCGACGATCTTGTCAGTGAGACAGAAAGCTATGCGACTTCCACATCTTCAGGTTCACCGAGTCGAAAAGGTCAAGCACCACGGCCGAGAGGCGGCAGGAAGTTGCGATTGAAGCGTAGTAAATATCACAAGATGACTTTTGAGCTGAAAGGCGTCTCTGCCGATGTGGTAGTCTTACCTCCAGACTCCGGCGACACTCAAAGCTCCCTAGACATCAGGGTACGAGACCTCGAGATATTTGATCATGTACCAACTTCAACGTGGAAGAAGTTCGCCACTTCTATGCAAGATGATGGAGAACGGGAAAGTGGTACAGATATGATCCATCTTGAGATACTGAACGTGAAGCCAGTACCTAGCCTTGCGGCGTCAGAGATCATTCTAAAGGTGAGGAAGAAGATTTGGCACAATGCAAAAGCTAATTCATGACCAGGCCACAATACTTCCATTACGACTCCATATTGATCAGGATGCACTTGACTTCATGACACGTTTCTTTGAGTTCAAGGCCCCCTCGGTGCCGATGCAAGTCTCGAAGTCTGAGGCGGCGTTTCTTCAACGCGTGGAGATAAATTCAGTACGAGTCAAGTTCGACTTCAAGCCAAAAAGGGTCGACTACGCGGGTATTCGTTCGGGACACACCAACGAGTTCATGAATTTCTTCATACTTGAACAAGCTGACATGGTTCTCCGACACGTGATCATCTATGGCGTCTCAGGTTTTGACAAGCTCGGCAAAACTCTCAATGACATTTGGATGCCAGATGTGAAACAAAACCAGTTGCCCAGTATTCTTGCAGGACTTGCACCTATCCGCTCGCTCGTGAACGTTGGAGACGGTGTTCGCAACCTTGTCACTATTCCCATCCGAGAGTATCGGAAGGACGGTCGGGTAGTCAGAAGTTTGCAGAAGGGTGCGATTGCGTTTGCGAAGACAACAACAAGCGAGCTTGTCAAATTAGGAGCTAAGCTCGCAATGGGTACTCAAACTGTGCTTCAAGGTGCCGAGGATCTTTTGACTCAGCCGGTGAGGAGATTAGATATGGACAATGGCTGGGAAGACGCCAAATTCGAAGTAGAGGACAGACCGCAGATCAGTGCGTACGCCGAACAGCCAGTAGGCGTGGTACAAGGCCTTCGGGGTGGCTACGCCAATCTCGAGCGCGATCTGCTCACCGCTAAAGATGCCATAATAGCAATGCCCGGAGAGATTTTGGAGAGTGATACTGCAGGCGCCGCGGCGAGGGCGGTGTGGAGAGGTGCCCCTACCATAATTTTGAGGCCCGCAATGGGCGTCAGCAATGCAGTGGGGCAAACATTAATGGGGGCGACGAACAGTCTGGACCCTAGAAACAGGAAGCGAATTGAAGACGTGCGTCCACACCCTCCTTTGGCTTACGATTACTGATTGATGGGCAGAAGTATAAGAGACATTGAAACGTTGGGGCCTTTGGCAAGCGAATATACGAAGGGAATTAGATGTGGCGTGTTGGCATGGCGGGATGCTTGTTGCATAGCGATGCGATAGTTTTTCGTGTCTTTAGCTTTCTACACGTCGTCATCACTCGGCGAGTGTAATGAGAACTACTTTGAGTTCTGAGAACATATTCTGTCCTGAAGGAAAAATTGGGATGATATGGAATTTCTGTACTTGTAACATACGAGTTGCATACTCGGTAGCGGTTTTAAAAGCGGAGATCGGATTTCAGAGACGATCTCGGGGTCTTCTCCCTCTTCTCCGAGTCTGCCTTTCCTTTGTTGAAAATTTCGTCCGTCCTCCGCTGACGCCATCTGAAAACCAGCCAAGACCCCAAAATACCACTCCATAACGCTGTGCTTGTGTTAAGTATTGAAGATTGTGCAACAGTCCTTTTTGACTTGAGAGTATGGTGTCATTTATCCTGTGTCTGGTTCAGCCATGAACTCTGTTTCCCAGAACCCCAGACCAAGCCAGATCGAATGTCCGAACATGAGACTTGCATAGATAGATCCAGAATCTATGAAAGTTTTAACATGATTAGATGAATTGACAATCGGAAAGAGTGGGGAATATTCAATGCATTGAGCCAAGCCCACCGCAGTGATCCTCGCTCCAGAGACAACCTATGCATGAACCCTGAAGCTTTTGAAAAAGACAACCTACAAGTCTAGGTCAGTCTTGTATCGTCAAATCGGTGGATCATACATGTCACTGGCATTTAGATCATATGGATACTCGACGAGAAAGAAGTATGTCAAGCAGCCCGATCGCACGTTCACACAGCTCCTTCGGCTTCAGCCTTCTCCGGAATTGCTTCGGCTGGCACAGAAGAGAAGACTATGTACCAAGGTCCCCTGGGAAAATACCTGCAAGCCGAGTTTGGAATACGAAGACCGCAGCCCTCTATCACCACTCACGCACAAGAAAGCCGACGGGATAGACTGGAATGTCCGCCGAACGCCGCCTCTGTCTTTTCCCTCTAAGTGCCGCCTAAAAATGAGCTTGGACTAGTGACTCAATGGCCACAGGGCATTTCGTCCGCGAAAAGTAAAATGTACCAAGCCTTAGTGACCGCATGAGTTTCTTGATCCGCTCGACGACAGTCGACAACTGCCCCTCCGGCTTGTTGCTGGACCTCTTTCCCTACATCAGCATTTAGTCTCACCTTCCACCGTGAAGCATGCTGAGCCAAGGGGTGTGGAAGGGTCTCGAGGGAGATCGAGAGATGGGGTGGTGCTCTTATTGCTGTTGCAAACGCTGCTTTTCTCTTCGTACCTCCGTCCTCCGTTGGCTTCCTCTTCTCAGCCACTTCGACTTACGGGACTTACGGCATCTCACTTTCTTCAAATGTTACAATTTCTCTTCAGATAAGGTCGCTTATCAGTTCCTTCCGTGTCCTTTTGAACGACTTCGAAGGCCTCAGATGTGTTGTATTTCTGGCCAAGTGCCCCTCATCATTTAGACGACACGACTGATTCTGACTCCGTCCTCACCATTAGAGGGACAACTGTCGTATCTTTGAGCACTTTGACGAGTGATCAATACGGCAGGATTGAAATGGTGCGAATCCTTCAGTCCGCCTTTGGAGGGTTACGTAGCCACTCCGCGTTTATGAGGCAAAGAGACAATATTGTTGCTGTATCCTGATTGAGAACTGAACGCTGACAACGAGTACGAAATCATAAAGTAGCACTGGGATTTGTTCCCGAGAAGAAACAGTTTTGTTGCCACTGCTTGCCTACTTGTCCAGAGATAAGCTTAATTGATACACAGACGGGAAAGTCTCCAAGGCTGCGAGAGACTTGATGGACGAACATAGCTTGGTGTTGCCAATTGTAATCGTTGGAAGGATGTCTCATTGTGAGTATCATGAAGCTGATGCTTTTAGGTAGCGTGATGAAAATAGGGGTGGCTGACGACAGAAAAAGAGACCGTAAGTAGAAATGATGGATACCAACTCAGCACTAATATTTTGCCCAGAGCTTTAGTTCTCAACACCCTCACCTCCTTTTTCGACTTCCTCACTTTACTGGAATCATTGCTACCAGCTTCCCCTCGCTTGACCATTTCAAGGCCAGGACAATCTTCGTATGGCCTGCTATTGCAGTTTCAAGGAAGAGAGTCCAGGCAAGGCTAAGGAGTTTAGATTATCATCACACTAAACAATCTGACCCCAAGACCGAAACCCCCTTCATCATCATCAACACCAACACAATACTCACACTGATATGCTGAAAGCCTGACGACAAGATCGACTGTGTCTTATCAAAGCGTGCCTCCCTTAGAGGTCAACGACTTTGAAGTGCTGTCCAGCAGCTCTTACTCGGTTGCAGAGTAATCAGCCTCCCTGAATGCAACCAACTTTAAGGTCAGAGGAGCAACAGTACCAGGCCCCCTTGGTTCCCAGCTGAGAATAGGAAAATCAAGGTCTTATCAAATTCTTGAGACTGTGAGTTTACACTTATTCCTCTTAGAGTCCTTTTGTCTGAATTCAGCCCGCGTTTCGGCCTTATTTCTAACACATGTCGCGTCAGGGTTCCGCGTTTCTTGAGTCACAACTTATCCCTTTTACCTTGCAAGCAAAAGGTTCCCAGTCGGCATCCGTGAAGTCGGTTTCATTATCCTGAGAAGGCGTATCTTCAATAGGTCACTGTTAGACCGTAATATCAGCCGCTGAGATAGCTCTCGTTGTAAAACCAAGGCAGAAAGTCTTCCGTATAGAGCTCCGTGTCACGATGACATCTCAACTCAGTCAGTTCTTTCGAAGAAATGGTGGATCATCTTCTGCTGAGCCTACTAGCAAGGAAGACCTCGAGTGGGGCCACGGATCATTGACGCCGCAAACTCCACCAGCAAGTGGATACCAACCATCCCCAAGTCGGGTGTATCAAACAGGGGCTGTCCATGCATCAACGGTGACTTCAACACCAACTTCAAGCAGCGAGCACTTTCCTCTTATACAGTTTAGCGGCCAACATGATTCCGCAACTTCAAAAGTCATACGATACTTGCCACGAGCGTCGTTGAAGGGTTCATTACCTTCGGTGACCCCACCGAGACCCCTTCCAAGTAGGGACTCCGCTTCACCTACCTCTCCGTTCGATACAGGCAAACATGGAAAGGCGCTACGGCGCTTGGAAACTCATGGGTCTTTGAAAACTATCCCATGCGGTCAAGATGAAGGGCCCGCTGTTAATCGTGATTCCGTCTCTTGGTCAGAAATAGGCCGGGTATTATTCGATGATGATGACGCTGTTTGCCAAGCATCAGTGTCAAGCCAAGGAGACTGTTCCAAAGTTGTCAATCTGCCTGATCCGCCGACAGTTGGAAGCGTGCATAGACCCAGAGAAGCTTTGCCATCCTTCACTTTTCCTTTGCCAAATGCGGCGGCTGAAGATGGTCATCAAATCCAGCAAGTACTCCATCGGAGTCAGGATGCACCCAAACCTGACCGAGCAATATCCCCAAAGACAATTACTGGAGGACCTATCGTAGCAGATGCCTCGCCAGATCATATCTCCCGTCCCATCCCAGATTCTGAGGAGATTGACGAATACCTTTGGAGCCCTGCCCCCAGCGATGATGGCCTGGAGGCTTCTTCGGCACCTCACACAACAGATCTACGCCATGCACCTTCCGATATCCTACCCGCCTTTCCTATCTCAGGTATTCCTTCAGTTTCCAATGGGGACTTCTCACATCTATTGGACTTGTATGGTAAAGACCATATTCAATCCCGATCCAGCTCGTCAGGCGTTCCAGGAGCCCTCGAAAGCCCATTTCCGCACATTGATGTTCTCATCCCAGTAGGAAGTGATCTTGATTCTCGTTCAGAACTTTTAGCCTCCCCTCAACGTGCATCAGCGATGGGGAGTAGAGAATCTTCTGGTATACTCTTTCGCTACTCAGGCCTAATCACAGATGGACCCTCCGCAAGACCCATGTCTGAGACTGAACTCGAAGAAGAGGTGCTACACTCGCTAGGAAATCGAGTGAAGACTCGGATGAGCATACTGAGTTCCGAAAACTCAACCAGTCAGGTGGATCACCATACCGCTTGTTCCGAAAAGATCTCCGGAGAGCAAGCGCCAAACGCTCAAGTTAAGATGTCTCAATTTGATCGCGCCCAAATCTCGTCTCCAGGTTCTGGACCTGGAAGCAGCCAAACATCATCATCTCTGAGTACGGACCACTATGGTGGAGTTCCAGCCAACCACAAGTTGCCTTTCAACACCCATGGGCTTTCACCAACAAGGACGCGGTGCCCCACACCACCCCTTCTATTTGGCCGAAACGCTATTGGAAGCCTCGAGATTGATGATGGGAATTTACAGCCAGCCCTTGGCAATGAATCTCGTCGTTCCGAGTTGAACGCGAAAGCCATTAGACCGCAGAATAGTGGCCGCTTGCCAACACCTTTGAGTGGCCTGGGTGAACAAGACTGGGAGACTGTTTCTGCTCGTACCGAAGCTGGTTCCCCCTCTTTTGACCGCATTGCATTTGAATCTAAGACTGGTAGCAGTTTGGCAGACACTTCTGATTCTGGCAGTTTGTCTCTATCAAAGGAGACACTTCACCCATTCCGTGGCTTGAAATCACATCCAGTAACACAGCATCCAGTGCTTCCGAGACAGAATCACTCATTTATGCTGCTCAAGAATAGTCAAACAGGTGACCTGGTTCAAGTGCCTCAATATCAGTATGCTATAGGACATGGAAGTCTGCCAAACAATAACGCTAGCACTCAATCAGCGTTAAGAGTATGTGCAGCGAGTACTTACCAGCACCCATCCCCTTTGAGGATTGAACATCGTCATCCGTTCACGTCCTCGCTTGCTATCGTTCACTCTGCAAGCTCATTAGCCACAAAACCTCATAGTAATCATGTCGTAACGGAGCAGCAGCATTCAGACTCAGACTTATCAAGTCCAGAACAGTCAGAAAGCATTCAGGAGATAAAGGAAACACAAGCTCAGAATCTGTTGTACAAGACAGTTCACGACACGTCTAATGTGCGTGAATACGTGGTGGATAACGAAAACGTTATAGAGTCCGAAGAGCAATCACATAGATCATCTGCCTGGTTGAGTACTGTTAGCGAAGCTGCATCACGTGAACCCTCACTTCCTGGAAATGGGGCTACTTTCACAGAGATAGTAGCCGGCGCTGGAAATCGAATGGTAAATCATACTCCGGGTCGAGGAGGTGGACGAGAAGTGGGAAGTAGTCTGGCGGATGCAAGCAGTCCTGGCGCCGACTTCTCAAGTAGCCCAGCGCCGCTCACTAGCTCTCCCATCCAATATGCACATGCTTCACCATTAGTAGGACAGGGTTCTCCAATACAGGCTATCCAGCACGATTTGGACAGTCGCAGCCAACCCCTATTAGCCAACTTTCACAGATCATTTGCAAGATCATTCAACCACAAAGATTTAGCAACGCCAACAACCAACACACGGAATCATTCTAGGTCGCTTTCAGCATTTGGGCCACAAATGGAGCACGGCAAACCAGCACCGCGTCGACGTAGGTCTTCCAGTGAAAGCCATTCTGGACTCATGGATTCAACTTCTGCTCAGAATTCTTCAGCTCTGGGATCTTCATCCTCAAGTGGTCGTGCCCAGCAGACTCGCAGCTATGGTCTTTCCCTCAGACATCCTTTTCCACGCACAGATGATAACGGCGCTCTCATCGACCCCAGCGACCACATCCCTGTCCAGCTAAGTGGTCGCCAGCTACAAGCGGACGAGACATCACTTCAAGAACCCAGTACTCCTTCCTCTCCCTCATCTCCCTCATCAGCGTTTTCTCCACCTGTGGTACCCTCATCAATGGCGTCTCTGCCTTTCGTCCGAAACGGCGTTTTGCATACTGATGTTCCCCCTCCAATTCTCGATCACCCCGTCTATGGTCGCGACTGTCCTTGGGACCGCGTAAGACCAGGGTGTCCTAGTTCAGGGTCACGTCCAGTCCCACGAGGACGTCCTCGCTTTCAGCGACCAGTTGCTCGAGCCGAGTCACCTCATCTTCATCGAATCCCTCATCAGCTTAATCCAGAGCTCCTTGAGCGTTACGTGCTACTTTCGCAGATCTACCTTATCCTGTCCATGGCAATCCCTCCGGTTGCTATCATTTACGGACATGGCTATATGGACGGCGTTATGCGATTCCACACAGCAGGTCAGATCGACGACTTTCGTAAGACAGAGAAGACCATTGCTCTTTACTGGGGCTACGGTGTGAGCGCTATCAGCATGCTTGTCATCGTTGTCGTCATGATCACTATTTCCGCCTCCGGATAGCTGGAAGCCTTGCAATGCTTCAACATTCGGCAGAGTTGCATTTCCTCCCATTGTCTTCTTTAGACATCAGTTTTCGGAATCATTATCATCATTTCCGCCTTCGAATAGCTGGAAGCCTTGTGATGCTTCTACATTCGGAGACATACTTTTTCTCCCATTGTCTTCTTTAGACAACAGTCTTCGCCGAAAATTTACAAGTCGTACTCACACCTTCCAAAGATTCATAGGCCATCAAAAGCCTTCACAACATTCTATTAACGGCCGAACTCCATTGCAATTTCCTTTCGATCGGTCTACTAGCGACTTTACGCATCATTGATCCATGGACATCATTCAGCGTGAGCCATAATGCCAAGTAACAGCTGCCAAAGGCTTCGGGTGGCCATCCTGCCGAAGGCTTTGAGTAAGTGTATCGGCGCTAAGGAGCATCGTACGACGTTATTTCAGGTATACCATTATCGACAAGGCTGACAGAATGGTATTCCCTGGTTGGGTTGATAAGATGGGCACTGTGATGTCAGGCGCAGATGCAAATTCAGATGATATCCACTTCCTATGAGGAAGAAGTGGAGGTAACGTCCTTTAAGATAACAATATAAATACTTTCTTCCTCCATAGTCAATTCAGTATCATTTACACCTCCAGAGTCCTCACGAATTTCTCATCCTACTAAAGATTTGTGTCGAAGCTTTCAGTCATGTTTGAAGGTAATTCTTAAATCTGCTAGGTTTTCAGACGCAGATAAACTACAGGACTCGTATCTGCATGCACAATATTTTTATGCTTTGTGCCAGGCATTGGCCGCGTCATTAATACATCCGCCGCCAAGATTTCCAGAAGCTAAGGTACGAGTACGAGTATTCATTGTCGATTGTCGGACTCATCTCCATCAACCAAGAAGATCCATCCCAGATTTCTACACACAGAGCACTTCAGGTAGACTCTCAGATCAACTCACAACCACATTCATCACTGTATCCGTACCCGCTGCCAACAACTCTACCCGAAAACCCTCAAACATGGCATTCTGCATCACCTTTGGCACCCACCGTACGCTCTATCCCTTTCTTCTCTCGCTGATTTCTGCCTATCCTATTCCCCGCAAAGCGCTTCTACCCATTGCTAGCTGTTTGGCCCTCTGCAAAAGTAGGAAGCTAATGAACATGGGCTGGGGATATAGAATTTACGTCCCCGCTCGAAGGATACGAGGGTGTTACGGCGCAATGTCATAATTGTGAGATCTCTTCCTTTTTCCTTTATGCTGGAAGAGTGGAGAGAACGGAAAGAGAAAGAAAAGAGAAAGAGAAGAGAAAAGAGTCTAGGACCATGCCAATGCTAATGGGGCGATGTGTGATTAGGTGGCAATTGGTCCGCGCATTGCATCTCGACTTGGTCGTGGATTACGATTTGTTTCCTTGTATGTGTGTGGTTTCATCTGATAAGTTTCATTCTGCCTCTTCCTTCTTGGACTGTACAGGGAGAGATGGGGGATGGGGGAGAGAGAATGTTTTCGTTCAGAAGAGGAGATGATCAGATGGGGGAAATTCAGAGAGAGGATAATGAAGAAGAACAAAAAGAAGAAAAGGAAAAAAAGAATGAAAAGCTAACGACCCCGTGCCCAAACCCCAGCCCGTCATCCCGCTCTCCCTGCACAAATACAAAGAAGTCGCATGTCCCATTTGCAACTTCATGCAGGACCTAGGGTGAGTCCCTTCCCCCCCTTTCTATTCCCTCAATGCTCAAACCTCCCCCCTCCAACCCCCAATTTTTCCCCTTCTTCTTCCCAACCGACAAACTGACCGAATTGCTCCCACCCCAACAACAGTAACCGACCAGACGTACAATCACAGCATCCGGGCGCGGGCAACATGATGCAAGGACCGCCGGGTGGACCGCCGCCGCCGCAAGGGTACCCGCCGCCACAGGAGCAGGGAGGGTTGCAGTACAAATGATTGAGAGAAGGAAGAGGGGGTGGAAGGGCGGTTGGAAAGGGCTGCGAAGGTGAAGGGATGTGTAGATGCGGGGGGTAGGGGGAGGAACGGATACTGTGAGTGTGGGCGTGAAGAGTGGCAGAAGTTCATGAGAGCGTTCGGTAGGAGTTGTTGGCAATACGATTCTATCCTTCTTTAATGGGAGTGGGAAGTTATACTTATGTCGTCAATCTACGTGCTCGTTCTGACGGTCCGAGGCATTTGCATTTGTGAGAGAACGAATTGGGATGATGGTCTCCTCTAACATAGCCTTGAGAATGCTAGTGTGATTCCAAACGGTCACCATCGTGACATCGAGACTCAAATGCTGAAAGGGGCCGCAGGCTTCATTGTGCGCTTATCAGATCACAGGTTATATACATTTTGGAGGCCGACTTCAGTCCTAAATACGAGCTGTTTTTGGGTGTCCTTGGACCACCATCCCAACAAAGACTCCTTTTGGGTTGGCTCTTCCTTCAATGTCGGAACAGGAGCTCTCCGCCTCTGCTCTCCTAATGTGTCTCCCTAGCAATACTTCCCGTCGTCCCGGCCTCAATCGGTACCTTCTTCTCCAAACTACCTCCTCCACCCGCCGCTTCCGGCTCTGCGGCAAACTTCTTCAAAGCTTCCATCGTGATACCATTCTGCAGTGCCGACTCGTCCGTGGCATGGAGGAAGACCCTACAAAATTCAAAAGAAAATATTGAAGTCAGCCTCCTCTTTCTCTGCTCGTGATGACGTTCCCCCAAGGGGTGGGGAAGGACTGAAGAGAAATTGGGGCACCCACTTCGGTACGACAGGATCTTCGGGCCCCTTCGCAGCATCCATTGCCTCCTTCCACCTCGCCGTGCACAGACACCATTTGCAGCCGGGCTCGAGACCGATCGATCGCAAGTTATTCCCCCGCGAAGCGCTGAAGTCCAGGAATTCTTTAGTCAGGACGCCTGTTTCCCCCCATAAAGGAAGAACCCCATCATTAGCCAAGAGCCGTTGAGCGAAGCGGTGGGCGCGGCAGAGATAGAGAGAGATGGAACGGGACTGGAAATACGAACCGGCAACGGCATGGTTACCGCCGTCTTCAGGCCCTACGCGACAGTATCCGTCGCGGTAGAAGCCCGTCATGGGTTTTTGGGAGAAGAGGGCGAGGGGCTTTTTGAGGACTGTTTATCGGCGGAAGAGAGCAATGGGAACTCTGTCAGCGTTCATCCAACTAAATGGTCAAAAACTTTCTGGAATCTTTGAATTGAAGGAAGTAAAAGGTCAGGGACGAATTTCCTGCATGCTCGGATTTCGATGATATATACGTATGTATGTATGTATGTATGTATGTTTATTTGTTTATGATGCACCACATCGTCTTTTTTCAAAGAGGAAAAAAGGCAGTAGTAGGGATTCCCTTACCATTAAGGTTGTTGTTGGACGGTTTGGTAGCCATGTTGAAAGCTGCTATGAGAGCGAGGATGACAAGGGGCAGTAAGAACAGCACGGAGGTGATGAATGAGGGACGCTGCAATGGCATTGACTGGTCAGGTCAGGTAATTGGGGAACATAGTGGAAAAAAAAGAGTGTCTCTGGCAATTAGAGCTAGAATCAGATCATGACGTGCATCAGAGAAGTCGGCGATTCGAAATACCGACCTGGTCCGGATTTACAGTTCCTCCGATCCTCTAATGCTAGAAACGCTATCTGTCGTCGTGATTCATGACATCGAGCATCAACCATCTCTTGACAAAATCCCCTTCCACAGAGAGAATGTGAAACCTCTTTGAAATTCCGTAGATGTCCAAACCTCCAGCGCCTTTGCTAAATAAATCCTTTGCTGAAAACATCCATCCAAACTCCAGCCACGGAAGCCTTACGGATCAGATTCAACTTTCTTCACCTTCCGCTGTCTCTATGTGCCGACCAATCCCAACGTGATCTCGTCTTTGAGCTCAACCAAGCGCTGGTGCATCCTTTTGACATTCTCAATCTTCTCCTGTGGTGCATCTGTCAACTCGGAAACCTCGCGATACAAAATTTCATATTTAGCATAATACAGCTTGAAGTCCCGTGCTTTTTTCAACGCAGGGCTGGTAGAGCGCGATGAGTCACTACTTTCAGAAGTAGAGGGAGACGCTTTATGACGCTTTATGCCGTTCACAATTCCATTGGCGTGAGCACTACCATGGTCATGAATGTCCGAGTCTAGATCGTCAGCCTTGCGCTTCAGGGAATGCTCGGATGTGTTGCGTGCATGGCCGTTAAGCGCAGACCCAACCCCGTTAGGCTTCATGTTCGACTTTTGGGCCTGTGAAACAAAAGAAGTCGAAGAGGTCGAGGAGACACCATTTTCGAGATCGGAAGCATTCGTCGGAGGTGACGATCCGAGCGGGGATGGTTTATGAGGCGAACTTGTAGTCCGCTGGCGGGATAGTGTTTTCTTCATTGCAGTTGAGCCTTGATTGGCATCCGAAATCCGTTGTTTCGGTGCCGGGCTCGACGAAGCAGACGCCAAAGTGTTCTTCTCCTGGGCTTTCAAAGCCGGCGTAGAAGCTGGCCTCTCAGTCTTGGTATCCATTTTTTCGCTCATGGCACCTTTGCCTTTTGTGACTTTGCTTGTCCCGTGGTCGGCGGCAGCAGCAGGCTTAGGCTTTGAGGTCGGCTTTGGGCGAGACGGAGTATCAGGCTTTGTAGTGCCACT
Organism: Usnea hakonensis; assembly: GCA_013423325.1. Taxonomy (NCBI): domain Eukaryota; kingdom Fungi; phylum Ascomycota; class Lecanoromycetes; order Lecanorales; family Parmeliaceae; genus Usnea; species Usnea hakonensis. The sequence goes on along the minus strand of BLJB01000040.1, from coordinate 322,399 downwards.
CCTCTCGCGTGTAGTGGACTCAACATGCTGAGACGACGAAGTTGGCTTCGAGGCCTTAGCCTTGACACTAATAGGTTTTGGCGTTGATGTTACCGTTGGAGGAGACGCAGCGGCCTTGACTGGCATGATCCCCTCGACATGTTGCTTAGGTGTCATAGCAGGGGTCTGGAGCGTTGTTGCGTCTTCCAATCCATCCTCCTCGTCGGAGTCGTTGACAAATTCACTGGATTTTGGAACATTGGCTTTCTTGCTCCCTTTCTTCACCGCTGGATGGTCCTCTTTGACCTTCGAGGCTGGGGTGATTTGCTTTGGTCCATTCGTCAGGAGTCGCTTTGATTGAGCTTCCTTTTCGCTGACCTTCTTCTTCTTGATTTGGTCTTGCGACTGCGAGCGAGCCATGGGTTCAGCATCGCTGGGCGCAAGTCTGTCTTTTTGATCGCTCTCGTGACCAGTCGACGGATCGTTTCCCTTGGAATTGTTTGTGGGATGTTGAACTTGAATCCTCGGGGTGTTGCTCTGCTTGATCGGGCCTTTATGCAAGTCCAAGTTTGAGAGGACCTTGCCCTTGCCGCGCTCAGGCTTTGGGAGCAACATATCCCATACCGCTTCTTTGGTAGATATCCTCATCCGATCGAATGCTGAGATGGCGCAGTTGATGGCAAGTTCACGATCATCGCGGTTGGGGTAGTTGAAATTCCACACATCCAACTCTTTGAAGGCCTTATCATTCAAGGTCCACTTGTCTGGACTCAGGCGAAACTCTTTTCCGACCCTATTCAGGACTTCGAGTAACTCATCTTGTTTACACCCCAGGTGTTTGACAAGTAAGGTGATGGATGCAGGTCGTGCTGCTAAAAAGTGAATGAGAGGTGTTCGCAACGCTTTCATTCTCGCGGATCTCTCATTGGGAAGCGAAGGCGTTGAGGTTGGTGGTGTCTTTCGGCTGAGAGGAGTACGAGCAGCTCCAAGGGAAGGACTGGCAGGCATGGAGCGAGTGGTGTTGCTGAGATGTGCTTGGTTGTGTTGTTTCTTCAGGAAGGATAGCGAATTAGTCTTGACAGACTGATGTTTGAGAGCTGCAGCCGTCTGCTTGGTAGGAGGTGGGAGCTTGGAGTTATCGGGAACAAATACTATCCTGAGTAGGTGAGACTGTCAGCGTCAAGGGAATCGAGTAAGATGGATGTGGGAGCACTGACTGCTTTGATTGCTTGTCTTTCTGATGGGAGGCCAATTGGTTTTGTAGCTTCATGAGAGCTTCGTCGGCACCGGCGATATCTTCTTGAGCTTTTTTTATGGCGAGCCGGTGACTTATCCGTCCAGTCAACGCAAGCTCGTTCTCATCTTCTGCAGAAGACTGGTAGATTTGTGTAGAGGAGGGAGTGGACGGCAATGCGTCGAGTAGGTGGGACTTATTGCCATAGTGAAGAGTCTATTTGAGAATTCAGCGCATGTGAGCAGTGTCAATGACTATTGAGCAAAGCACTTACGATTGTCTTTCCGAACTGCACATTCACACCCTTCCCGCCACGGCGGGCGCTCTTCAATAGGTCCCCCAGAAGATTGGGTGGTAAATCCAGCTGCATGATTTGGGCAAGTCCGTTATGTTTCTTGGAGTTAGGATCTTGGAGCTTCGGCTTTGCATGTTCGACGAGGGTAAGACCGCTATCGGGAACAAGTAACTGTGCCATGGCGAGTTCCCTTGCAGCGTACTAGGTATGAAGGGGACTCCCAGCAGCTACTCGAGTAGGCGAGCGGCAAGAGTATGGAATGTGTGTCAAGGCATGATGTAGAGAATAAGCTGGTCCATTCGCTCCAAGCGCAAAAGCCGGATGGAGGATATGGAAGCAGGGGCCACAGGATTGTGAATGGAAGAATGAATGTGCTCGCACTTGGATTGCACGGATTAAGAATGCGGTCTTGTTATTGACAGGCTTGTTTTAGTCAGTAGAGAGGGGTGGGATTAAAGAAGAGAAGAGAGGAAGAGATGGGGGAGAGATGTTGAGTATTGAAGTATTTGGGGGGGGGGGCGGTAATGGAAGAGGAATGAGGACAATGAATTGGGGATGGATGTATGCAAAGTTCCGAATGTCCCAAATATCGTATTCAATTGTTCTAGAAGATGAAGATGAAGATGAAGATGATGAGATGATGATGATGTTGGGGAGAAAGAGGGAGAGATGGAGATGGAGGAAGGGTGAAAGCCTTGTATGAGTAAGGTAAGGTAGTAGGAGGTCGGTAGTAGGTAAGTAGGAAGTAGGAAGTAGGAAGTAGTAAGTAGTAAGTAGTAAGTAGTAAGTAGTAAGTAGTAAGTAATAGTATGGTATGGTATGGTAGTATTATTATTATTATTGAAGTGGCAGTACATTTTATTAGAGTAGAGTAGCAAGCAAAGTGGAGGTGGAGTAAAGGTGGATGCAAGGATCACAGTCCCGCCCTACCTCCGTCCTCCGCACATGCCTATGCCTATGCCTATGCCTATGACTACTTTATGCCTATGCTCTATGCCTACCAAAACGCAAAACGCACAAGAACCAACAGGGATTATTGATGATGCTGCTGACCGATAGGTTCCGCTTTAGGTGCTTGGATCAACTCATTAATCATTATTCAATTCATGCAGGCAGGCTACCCCGAGTAGCACATAGCTAAAACCATTACTTTAAATCTCTCTCTCTCTCTCTCTGCCATTTCATTGCTCCATTAATCCTGTGCCATGGGGGGGGCCTGGTCTGGCCACATGTGACGAGATAGATACGTCTTCCTACCCAAACATATGGTTTCCTATCTCCTATGATTTGTAGAGTATGATCTTTTCACATGGTTTTCTATCTCGGTAACAAGTAAACGTTGACTTGGAAAGTATAAAGTACCGTATCAATCTCCTGGATCCAATCGACCGCATCAATCGATTGGATCATAGTCGCCAACAATGTTTTTAGCTGACTTCCCCATCTGGACTCTTCAATCACTTATCTTGCTCTGCTGGGGCTTGATTATCGTGTGGACTTGTTTGTACTCGTACTCGAATTAAAGTAGTTCTTCTCTGGCTCCGCACGGTTATTTTTCTCCAGGTACGTAGGTACTTACCTATCCTATGCAAGTAAGGTAGACTTTCGGTCTTGTCTTGAGAGTGGACATGGGAAGGGGAAAAACTGTCAGGAACAGAAGAAAAAGAGGGTTGAGCGGGATGATAGCTCCGTACTGGGTGTAGAACTTTAGCTCTAGAGATTAAAAACGCCTTCTCAATTCTCATCATAAATTGATCCACGGTAAAACGTATTTGATGACATTGGGGTACAATATACAGTAATAGTGCGCAACATAAGGAGATTGAATAAGTCTTCTGATTCTCTCAACACTCGCATATAACAATCTTGGAAACAATAGTAGTAGTACATATCATCATTCAGCTGTGAGAGTAAGAGAAAGAGTTTGAGGGATTGTGACTTGGGGGGCATGACTAAAAAGGCAACTAGAGGCCCGCAACAGCTTACTGAATCTGGCCAGGGCTTACTTGGAATTTCAAAAGCCGGACGAGCACGCAAAAGCGATTAATTAGTGTACTTACGAGTACCTAGTGTAAGTAAGCAACCTTGTCAGCTCCCTCAAATATAAGGTAGCCTGCTTGGTGCTGAGTCAAGTTGGTAATGCCCACTGTTTGAGTTTCCTGCTTCCCCATTATTGAAAATGTTCATTAGATAGTTCATTAGATATCATAGATAAAATACACAGTACTTGAGTAGTATTTAGTATTCTGAGTTTACCGTCGTGTCAAGCGTGTAGCATGAACCAATTTTCAATGATGCCATGGGCTCGCAAATAACGTTAAGCAGCTTAGCTAAAAGTTCAAACTGGCTTGCCTCGCGGGGAGACTTTTGGGCTATTCTCGGGATACCTTTTACCTTAGAGGACACTAAAATAATAGTAGATATCCTAAAGTACGGTGCCCTTGGCCTTGGGTACCTTAGCTTAAGGGTCTGGTGCTTGTTTCGACTAAAATAGAGGTAAAGAGCTCACCTTTCCGCTCCACTCACTGCCTACCTACCCTTGGCTTCTGTCTTCCTCCAAGTACAGATAGACATAATACACATCATCTCCCATTCTCTCGACATCTAGATACAACATCCCAAACATATCTACCGCTCACCTGCTCCCTGCACACCACACGCAAAACATAAACTCCGTGTCAGCAGGCTAAGCGTGCCTGCTTTGCCACATCCATCTGGCTACTCGCCTCATCCCAAACCCACCCATCCTTCTTCCCTCAGTTTCAAAACTCTCCCCGTTCGGAAATATTACCGCCCTGACCCCGTCGTGGGCTCCGCTTCCGTCTTAGCACTGTCTCTCCTCCACCTTCATTGTCTCAAACAACGTTGGAAAATTCAAACACGAGCTCGTCCTAATCTGACCCCCTTTCGTGAAGCCGGCATTCCCGAGGAGCGCATCTTGCTCTGTCGCCCCACTACGAGTACAAAAGGCTGACCAAGATGACTTCCCGTCCGTCAGCCCTTGAAGTATTATTATTGCCTTTGAATCGCATTTTATGTTTAGGTTCATAACCTACTCTAGGACCCGCTTGCTCAACAATTTGCCGTTCGTGCCGGAAGAATGTGGAGCAGTGTTGTTCGCAATCTCAGGAATCGGCATTCCTGACACCAACCCTCTTAGTTCCTTCTCGAGGGAAACGCTCGGAATGGGATTCATATCTAAAGCATCATTTGAGGATCATTATTTCTGAACATCACAAGCCAATCCAAAAGAGGTGCAAGAATCTCCATCGTACTTTAATAAACAAGGTCGTTTGTTCATTGATACTCTAATTGCCTATCAGGCGTGCCGTCCCCGTCTTGAACTTCACCTGTAACCTGTCCTTGCGTCGATTCCAAGGTCTCTTGGCCTACCGAGCTGACGTACTGCTGTTCAACGTAGTCCACTTGGTCCACAGCGTCAATGTCGAGATGGCGCTCGAGGTCCGGATTGAGTCGTAGCATTTCCTCCCAAGGATTTTCATCGATCGCTAGCCCGTTAATCTCATACTGTTGTGGTAGAGGAAATAATTGCGCATGTGGTTGCTCATCGATCTCATGACTGCCGCCGCTGAGATGGTCAGGATCTTGGTCGAGGTAGTCGTGCTGATCAAAGTCCTCGGGATGCTGGATAAGTTGGTGCTGATGTACCATATTCGCTTGGGGCGCAATCAAAGCCCCTTCGTAGGAAGATTGAGAGTCCTCAGTCTGGTCGTAAGCCAGATGGATCTGGCCACCGGTAAAATCGTGCGATGTCGACGCTGTGACTGGAGCGTCGGCAATCTGATATGGGTATTCGTAAAGCTGTTGGTCGGAGTCATGTTGGTACAAGGCGTCTTGCGAGTGACAGATGATTTCCTGAGATGCGTAAGATTCCTGCGAAGCGTCTACAAACCCACGAGATCCGTAAGACTCGTGAGCGTGAGAAGTCTCGTTGCTTTCGTGCTGCTCGTAGAGAGAGAATCCTGAGTCATGCGAATTGAAAGAATCCAAGGCAGGATAAGCCGAGCCTTGGGATTGGAAGGAGGATTCTTGACAAGGGAACAATGGGTAGGTTGAGTTTGTGACCGACGGCGGAAAGGAGGTGGAGGTCGAAGATGGAAACGAGCGGCTTTCAGGCGTTGGCGTCGCTGATTGTGAACTATCTTCCGACAAAGGAGCGGTGAGTAAATTGCCAGTGGAACTTCCAGCTAAGACATTGTGCTGAGAAATGTAGTGTGGATTGTAGGGTGATGCCGCTTGAAGAGTCGTGTCAAGTGTCAAAGGAGGCTTTTCGAATGGAGGATGTGGTGACTGGATCTCGTATGGAGACAAAGGTGGGATAAGTCTTCGCCAGCTCGTGGTGGCCGCTTCTCCACTTCGTACTGTGTTGAATTTCCACAGTAATATGGCCATCCTTTGCGACGCGCAGTTGGAGCCTCGATGCGTAGCCCAGATCTCCTGCATCACAGAAATCCCTTGAATATACTGAATGGCGCGCTCCTCCTCTTCTCTAATTTCTTTGGGGTCTCCATTGTTGGTCGCCATCATTTTCTTGCCGACCAAGCTGGAGAAGACTTGGGCCCACCACTTACTTTTGAAAGCGATCTGACCGATCGTAGCGTTGTCTGTTCCCTCGACCTGTGAGCTGTCTAAGCTGTCCCATGGCTCCGAGTCTGGGTAAAAGTGCGAAAGGTCTACTGGACAACCGTTCTGCTCGTAGAACGTCGGATAGGAGCGCCATTCCGTGAAACGCGCACCTTGACTGAAGTCCATGGAGAGCTTGATTGCAAGTGCAAGTTTGGAAGGGTAGAGGTGGTCCAACAAGCTCAGACGAGTGTCAAAAAGGAAAAGTGGGCAGTCAATTCGCCCTTGATCATGGTAAGTAGCCAAGGGAGGGTACATTTCACGCCAGTATTTGACATCCACTAACGGCTTCGGGGCAGAAGCAGTTTCGCTCTGTATCGAGGTGTAAGTATGACGCAAAGCTTGGCTATGACCTCCGTCCACTACAGCCATGGCAAATTCCAAGACGCGGCGTATTGTAGGGCCAGGGTACGCTGTTGAGGCTAGGAGCTCGATCGATGCTGAAGGGCGTTTCGGAAAAGGATGAGATGAAGCTTGTGAAGGTTGATACTTGAAAGCATGGTCATACTCCAGATTATCATGACCGCCTGCAACATCTTCGCGGATAGCACTACCGTGTGATTTCTTGCTCGCTTTCTCCGTTTTGATGTCAGCGACGAGGCTCATCCCTGAGGTTGAGCGATTAGCATCTTTGGCCTGATTTTCGGACTATCAGACCCACAGCATTTATTGTCCTTTAAGAAATCCTTTAGGACTTGGAGATGACTGGACACCTGCTTTCGGGTACGCTCTACACCGGTAGTCTTTTTGATAAAGTCTGAAATGAATTCGTTACCTCCGCACTGCTTGCCATTGAGCTCTTTCTTCGTCCGACCATGTTTTCGATATATGCGTATAGCTATGAGAGGCCGGTCAGTGAAAATTCGAAATTGGTTCTCTGTTGTCGGCACAGACCTATCTGAAAAGCCTCCTCTACCGGGTCCGGCCACTTCTCATTCTTCCCTCCTTTCTGCCTGCATTTCTCCCGATATGTTCGGTACCTTAGTGTCTGCCACTCGACATTCCAGTACATTGGAAGTCCCTTTGTTGATGACCATAATATCTTTTGCTGTCGTCTTGAATATTCTGCTTTGATGGCAGCTTGTGCTGAGTGATGGGGAGGGTTAACAAGAGAAGACACAGGTCTGATGCCATACTTCTGAGTACTACCCGCCTTCCCGTCGATGTTGAGTGACTGATATCCGCTCGATCCCACGTTCCCCGAACTCACGCGGAGTACTCCAAATTTACAGTCAGTTGCGGGGTGACCCTGCTGCTTGCAGCGCATGCATATATGCGGCAAATTGCAAGCGGAACAGTCGTGACCACGATTGAAGTTGTGGCAGACTCCAGAAGATAGCGTTTCCGTAAGGTCCGTCGGCGTGGAAAGAAGGTCACTTGCATCTTCAGGCAAAGCAGGAGCGTTGGATGGCAGGACGCGTGCACTCTGTTGTAGCTCCATAAATGAGAGCAGTGGAATGGAGGACGAAAACGGATGGGTGTTAGGAATGACGCTTTTCACAGGATTTGATGCTGCTATATCAATTAGACCTTGTTTATTAAAATTTGGCCGTGGCTTTCCAATATACAGTCGAGATTAATGCCAAAGGTACAGGAGGCAATTAAACACGACTGAGTCCTGTCCTTGATCAACGCACTAGACCACAAAAAGCATGCTCTAGGTCGGTAAATCTTGTATTGGGAGCCTTACTTGTAAGGTCCTCTAAACTTGTCCAAGCAAGGGATAGCGCTGGCCAGGACGGGCTCAGGATAGTCCCTCCAAGGGGCAGAAGAAGCAGAGAATGCGAGCGCTACCATGACAACCATTCTTTATTGTAGCAAAGGGTCCACGACGAGGAATGGCAGGCCATGGAAGTCTAATTTGACTGAACACAATTTGGCTCTAATCTCCACGGACCATGTGATCGGCTGAGCCAGGGAATGGAGTGAACAAACTTGATCAAATAGAAAGAACATACAAAGGCTCATTGTGGACAGTATTAGGGATTGATGTAGTCCTCGTGAAATCATGTCTAGCACGGTATGCAAGGGGTGGTGACCTGTAGTTCGTCAATCTTTGGTAGGCCAAGCATCACCAAGGGCTGCTCCTTGAAATCAAATCTGATTGAGCTCATCGCCCCCTTCGACTTGGAACTTCTTTCGGCCCGAACCTGTCAATCTCTGTAATGCAACCTTATCGGCTTGTTTACCCACTCTTTGCTGCATCTTCTCTATCTCCTGCTCAGGATCGACAGCATCTTCAGCAGCAAAATCCAGAACCAATCTCCTACCCAGTAAATGCGTGTCTCTTAATGCATCGATGGCATTCTCAGCCTCTCTGGCTGTGACGAAATCCGCAAAAGCGAACCCACGAGTAGAGCTATCAAACTTTTTCGGCATTCGAACAGATCGTAGCTGGCCGTAAGGCCCAAAAAGTGATCGAACATCCTTCTTGGAAGCTTCGAATGGAAGATTCTTTATGATTATCTTGGTCTTCCTGCCCGCCATTCTCTTGGCCTGGTCTTCCTTCCTACGCTCCTCGGCCGCATCTATAGCCTTATGCGACGCTCTAATAAGGAGTTTGTGACCATCAAGTTCATGACCGTCCATGACCGCGAGACCTGCTTGAGCATTGCTCTTCGAACGGAACTCGAGGAATCCAAAACCCATACTCAAAACCTGCCCCTGCCTTTTCGGATCGGGTTTGGTTTTCACATGAGCCGACACAAAGCCCTCGAGAGGTCGGAAAGCCTCACGCAATCGCTCTGTGGTAGTAGAAAAGTTGAGATTCCGGACGAATAACGTTGATGTGCTGGCTAGCTCTGTAGCATCATCCCTGCTGTCTAATAAATCTATCGCGGAAAGCTTTGCATTCTGAGACTTTGCAGGCTCGTTTATCCGGCTGGATGGCACACTCTGCTCACCTTGGAATATGTTTTTGGGCGCTTTTTCAAGAAATAATATTGAATCCTTGAATTTCCTGTAAGCTAGACTACCGAATGCTGATCGTGCGTGATCAGATTGATCATACTCCACAATAGCAATTGTGCCAGATGGTGGCATCAGTAGACTCTTGACTTGGCCATGAGCCTCAAAGAGATTTTTGAGCTCTTCTGGCTTTGTGCCATAGGAGAAATTTTTGACCAGAATTGCCGTATCCCCACGCTCTTTTTGTTTCAAGGCTTCTAGATCTACACCATGATTCACAAAGTAAGACTTAGTCTCTTGTATTATACGCGTCTCAGCATGAGCTTGCTTAACGGCCGCGTCTGAAGAAGTTGGGTCCAACAATTCGGATTTTGCCACGCCAAGTCGATCCGAGATCGATGACATGACAGCATCAGGCTAAGATACACTCGTGAGCCATGACGAGAAGCCTCATTCGCCATCGTGTACTCACATTCATATACATCGAGTTCCAATTGAAGGTAGACGAAGCCGCATTCGCTTTACGTTTGATCTCTTGTTGTTTTTTCAGTGGCAACTTCGAGGTACTAAATTCATCTAAGGTATTCTCTCTTCTCACGTCGGCTGGCATTAGATGCAGTAATCGACCCTGAAAAGGTTTTCTGTCCAGGGTTTGGAGAGCCTTCGTTGCTGCCGCCGGTTCTGTATACTGAATGTGGGCAAACCCCTTATTTTTGCCAGACCGTGTATCGATAGGAAGGTGCACCTAAATAATATTAGCTCTCGAAGACAAACAATCATTGCCGAAGAAAGGAGAGCAGAGTGCGATTCATTCTTCAGAATCACGGAGTTTCTACTAAAATACTCCGTCTGGTGTCATCACATGCATAGCATGAGTTGTCCCTATCAGGATGTTCATCACAAGAGTTCGATAAAGCACAGATCATCGTTTTATAGCTCTTGACTTACCTCTCCAATAATTCCGTGACCTTCGTCCTCGAAATGTTTCCGTAGGTCTTCCTCGGTAGTTGTATATGTGAGATTTCGCACAAATAGCCTTCCGTTGCCAGCCGCTTGATTCTCAAACACGTCTTCTCCGATCTGTACTTCCTTGCCCATTTGAATACTTGTCTCGGACACACTTCCCTCTTTGACCAGCTCGGGAACCTCGGACAGGCCCGCAGTGTTTTTTGGAGCCTCTCCTGACGGTGCTATTGTTTGCAAATCATTGTCGTCCACTACTCCTAACAATCTACTAGTACGTGATCGAAGCCAGTCAGCATCTGAAGCTGCCAATGATTTGTCAAATGGCTCCTGTGGCGCTTCTTGGGAGAGATCAAGATCAGTGGGGATCGTCCTTGCTTCCGTACTAGGCCCTTGCAATGGCACTAAATTCTCAGCAGGCGCCACATCTTTATCCTCACTTTGTCGCTCTTTCCTCCTCCTCTTTGGCACATTTTCATAGACTTCATCGTTTTGGACTTCTCGTACCACTGTTTTTTCGGCCTTTAAATTGGCCTGTGCAGAGGCTTGTGCAACTGCTGCATCTTGATTCTCCCAAATCCTTGACTTCGAGGGCGGTTGCATGACTTCTAGGAACTCCTCAAGCTTAGGTTTGCCTTCACCTTCTGCTGTGCCATCACGCTTCCGTTTTTTCTCGCCATGACCGTGGAGATCCGTTGGCAATTGGTCTTGAATGTCTGCGCGTCCCCTCTTGCTACTATTGGTGGAATTAATCGCTGTCCCCAGTGCATGTTGTTCTTCAACTGAACGGGCAAGCTCTACACCAATCTTGGACATGCGGATGAAAGATTTGTTGTGATATTTGACAGCCCTCGCAGCGTCTTCAGGCGTCTTGTAACCCACATATCCAATGCGCCGATGAGGTATGAGTCTTGCGTCTGTGATTGCAGACTGCTTCGAGAAATGGCGCTTGAAGTCGTCAGCGCTCAAACTTGGGGGAATCCCTTTCACGAATATTCTCGAAGACTCCATTGCCTACAGTCTCATAGGTATCTTGGGTCTTGTTACCCGATATTCATAGACCCAGGGCTACATTCAATTTTTTGAGCATGCTATTTAAGGTTTGTGGTTTAGTAATTTTTCGAAGTAGCCGGTACAGGCAAGTATTACTCTATTCAGCCCTATCAGAAACGGTTTTGCGTGTAACGACATAAGTATTATTTATTCTCATAGTGCTTAGCGGAAACCATATCCAATTTGCCCAAAGCAGAGATTCTGCACTTCCAAATATACCAGAACTCGCTTGTGGGCCTCCTCTAGAACTTGAGCTGCTGATTTTCGCAGCAACGGTCGTAATGGCAACCGAATCACGAGAATTACGACCCGAGAAGAAGGAGAAGCTTGAATGTACCCAACCTGCCCTGCCCCTTCTCCTTGGGTCGTCAAAACATATGAAGCATCTTTCTGACATGCTCTCAAGCTCAGATCAAATCTGCCGATATGGTAATATCATACCTTCGTGTCCTCGAAAGCGACAGCGAAACTTATGGCTTCTCAGAGCGAGGAAATGCAGCGACAGGCTGTGGAGGTAGCTGAGGAGGCCATGTCCAAATTTCATGTCGAGAAGGACATCGCCCAGTATATCAAGAAGGAGGTACTTTGATATGCATGCCTCTTTCCACATGGAAGATGTCCAGACTGCATCTGAATATCAAGTCTGACAGCGAATATGTTAGTTCGACTCTCGCGCAGGGGCTACGTGGCACTGCATCGTTGGAAGAAATTTTGGAAGCTTCGTCACACATGGTATGCTCCGGCAGGATGCGCGTGGATGATCTACATGCTGACCGCAACGCAGAGACGAAGCACTTCATCTACTTTTATCTGGGACATTGCGCGATCTTGTTATTTAAGACCCAATGAAATGGATGCTGGCAATTGAAAAGACAAATGCGACTACGGAAAAGCCGGGATGTGAACAGATGAGGAAGTCAGTCCGTGGAGTTTGGGAATCAGGAAAATGGATTTGTGGACTCCACACATCGAGAGTGCGAATTTTGGGCATTGCAGAACTGGTCCGGATAAATGACAAGACAATAACACTATTCATCAATCACCAATTTTGTTTTCCAAATCAAGATCATTCTCCTTTTTCCATCACGACTTGGGGCGCCTTCTCGCTCTCTCCCACAGGCGACGACGATTCATTGCTCCCTTCCACGACTCTTCCTTTGATCACCCCCCCACCTTTCCCACTCAAGTCTCGTACAATGCCCTTGAATGTACGGGCCATGCTATGTCTTCCCTCCCAAAGCGGGAAAAGTGCTACACAGAACGAGCTGCAGAATAGCCACAAAATTCCTACGCTGACCCAACCGGTGAAGAACTTCTTGCTGAAAATATATCCAGATCCGTACAAGGGCATGGGCCACAAAATTAGTAGTGCAATGGTCATGAACCCAGTCAGGCTCTTAGCAATGAGGGATGCCCGCGTGAGATTCTTTTGTTCTGCTTCAGACTCGGCTGCTGACATGCCGTTGACACCTGGGATCAGTTCGAGATCTGTGTTGGCCGCTGCTGCAATGTCCTCGTCATTGCCCAGACGAATTGCAGCCATCGATTTGTAGTCATAATTCTGGGGACCGAAAGCGTAGGTCAGGACTGGGACGAAGACGAGAGGCGACAACAGGGCGACGACATTTCCGGCGAGCATAGGATTGTTGCTACCGGTGCTCGCGACAGATAGATTACCGAACTCCTTTTTGGCAGTCACGAGCCAAGCTTCTATTGTTTCAGTCTACTCATCTTCTGGACTTTATGGTGGCAATTGAACGCACCGACAAGGGAGCAAAAAAGCCCCAATATAGGGGAGAGAGCCACTGCGAAAACATTCTGCTTATTCCACAGCAATGTCAATACTGCTGGAAGTACTGCAGAAGATATGATGACGCCCTGTCCTGCCGTTAGAGAGTTCAACGTAGTCACCGCGAAGGGATCATTTACCATCATCAGGTATAAATAGCCCATAGATATACCGATATCTGCACATGAATTGATCAGTATCTGCCAATACTTTGGTAAGACGACTGACAGTAAAGCCCTGTTGAAAACGCTGCCAGTAAAATGGCATATATGACCACGAACGAATGAGCCATGTTAATCAGCATTTTGCCAGAAGCGTTAGGGTTGAAATACGTCTGGTAAATATCATAGGTGAATATGCTGCTGACAGCAATGTATTCAGAAGAGGAGGCCGATGTGACAGCTAAGAAGATTGCGGAGTCAGCCTTGTGCCTTCAGGGCGAAATGCTAGGCACCGAGACAGTCCCATGGCTTGGTCAAAGCATGTTCGCTTTTGGAAGATCCGTTGCAACTCGTAAAGTGGTGCGCGATGGGTACGAAGCACTCCGAGAACATACTTACCCATAAAAACGAGGAGCAGCGTTGCAGCTGCGCCACCTTTCCCCAATAGAGCAACAGCAGCACTTTAAACACTCCAAGTCAGCGCTTTTTCTTCACTGTGGTGTTCGAGTAACAAGTAGATAGAGGAATAATGATTGCCGCGCGCGTCACGAATGGGGCGGTACACTCTGGGTATGAGGTGAGAGTACTTAGAATAAGTGGACTTACTACGGGAGGACTAGGCCCGCAGTGACATCGGCATCTGGCATTCGAGATGGGAAGGTTGGGAAGACGGGGTTAGATTCCAGAGCAAGCGCCGAAAGGCCCATCGTGGTGGCAGCAAGCCACGGAATCGCAAACCAACTGAGGCCGCCCATTACGTACCCAGGAAGGGCATGAACGGGACTCGCTGCGATGGCTTTGTTGTAGTAGCCTTCAAGAATTCATCAGCAAGCCAACCTGGAATGACCTGTACTCATGAGGGAAATCCAAGTACGAACCATTGTCCATGAACACCGTACCGAAATTGCCCACCAGATTTATCACAAAGAAAATTGCGCCTTCTTGGGATCGCATCGTTAGGTAGCTACCCTGGGCATTGCCGGCAACTGGGTGCTCCTTCGCAGCCGTCTTCAAATGGTCGTAAACCTTAGAGGGACTTCCAAGATTGGCATTGGTAGCGTAGGCTATCTGGAAGTCAACAAAACCTCACACTAATACTGCGGAAAAGCAATTACCAGTGAATGCCTAGACATAAAGGTCAGTAAGACTTCTACCGATTCAAAATCGCCATTCACAGAAACTTACAAAGATAAATATAATGATCAATATCATGACCGTATGAACGTAGTCTGTAAGAAAAGTCGCTTTGATGCCTCCTGCAATGGTATACAGAACAACGCCAATCGGTAAAAGAAAACAAGCTGCTGCAGTCGGCATTCCCGTAAGGGCGGTCACGACGGCAGAACCTCCTGTTAGCAGCATAGCAGTCACCTCCAGCCATTCATTAGCCTTGGAATACATCTTTTTACGACTGTCTCGACATACCAGAATATTGGTCATCAATCCAAAAACGGTAAAGACCAAGTGAGCATACACCCCATAGCGAGCTCGAATGATTTCAAGGAAGGTATGAGCATTTGGAGCCTTCCGTTTTAACTCGATTGCCAAATTTGCGAACAATAGAATCTGCACAGTAGCACCCGATGCATACCAAAAGGGTCCAGAGACTCCATAACGGTAGGCTACTCCTGAAGACTGGAGCAATGTAGCAGCCCAGGTCCAAGAAGATACGACAGCACTAGCCACGAGGCCTGATTTGACCGTCCTTCCCGCGGTGCTGAACATCTCAGAGGTCTGAACTTCCGAGTTATACCGTTTGAGGACATAAGTGGTGGTTATCATCCCAAGGGCAAAAGCAGCGCCCAGGCCGAGTACGATGCCATAGCCGAAGCCTGCACTGAGAGGAGGGTTAATTGGCATAATGAACTGGACCCAGCAGTCTGGTGCAGGTAGGTGCTGAATGTGTCAACGCTCAAGGCAAAAGAGCTTGTAGCCAAAAGTGAGTTCGATTGCAGAACATACAAGATTCTGAGGACGAAGAAAACCTGCAGCAGATGTCGAAGGCCGTTTAAGATGGTAACGTGTTTTTATAAAAGCAGACGGTAGCACGAATTGAAGCATTTGAAAAAGGGCGAGAGTAAAGTAGGTTTGCTCTACTTATCAGAAAGGTCGAGATGCAAATTTCGGCCTTACTTTTGATACTTGGCTGAGATAAGATACTCTAGACCCTGGTCCTTTCAAGAGTTACCTTATGACATGGTGAAGCTATACTTTACCTACGTGCAGCAAGCAAGAACGCCAGATTCATCTGCTAAATTACTCATGCAACGAGTCACCAGGATGAGAAGCCGAACCTTTCTCCTACAGGCAACAGCATGCTGAAGTTTGAACGCCATATGTATATTCAATGCGGGAAGCGAGGAAGTAGATTGAGAAGATTGGCTGAAGTTTTATTGTTTACTTGATCGACAACTGCAACTACTTTAGTACTTCAAAGTGACCAGCTTATCAACCCCACGGCCGATAAGGAATCGTTGATCTCCTGATAAAGTAGCCGAGCGTCGCTCACTTTTACTTTTAGCGTATCTTAGTCTCAACTTTCCATTGGGCTTAAAATTCCGGGAAAGCAACGGAGTTCGCCGGGTAAATCATTCGCCGTTGGGCATAAGGTATAAAGTACTTTATGTACCTACCTTACTCATACTCACCTATCGAAGCATCTCGCTGCTTATCTGTGTGGACCATACAGTGTTGTACATTTTGATCCCTGCATTTAAGACAGTAAAAGTCGGTACAGCTACTATCGAAAGAGGCAGTGGTATCTATGTCAAACCCCCGGGAAACCAAGCATCCTATCCAAAGGTGCCAAAACACCATCACTTCATAACATCATGGAGCAGAGCCCAGCGTCAAAATATTATACAGCCTCGACTTCTTGCAACGGTAGGTACCCATCATCCATCGTACCACGGGTCCCTGAAACGCGCTTTATCAAGCCCCCAAGCCACCTCATGCCCAATCGATCTGTAAAACGTCTGTCATTTGTCATCCTCATTCCCTTTAGGGATTCCCTGCTTGGGCCCTCCGCCTCAAGTTTTTCCACCGTCATCCATCCAGGTCTCTGCCAGAATTTCAGGAGTAGACTGCTGCCTACTACACTCACGCTGCTAGCGGCCATCGCGGCACCCGCAGCCATTGGAGGCATCATGATATGACCGGGCAGCATGAGCCCGAAACCCATTGCGAACGGTAGTCCTATCAAATTGTACAAACACGCCCACATCAGATTCAACTTGATACGGTTGAATATTGTACGAGAGAGACTCAAGGAAGCCGCGACACTGAGCATATCTTCTGGGCGCATGAGAACGATATCTGCCGCTTCCATAGCGACGTCGGTGCCTGAACTTAGAGCAATGCCAATATTAGCTGTCGCAAGAGCAGGCGAGTCATTGATCCCATCGCCCACCATGGCAACAATTGTACCTTGCTCTTGGATTTGCTTGATGATGTTCTGCTTCTGATCGGGAGAAACGCCAGCATGAATGCTGGCCTTCGGAATGCCAACCCGAGCAGCGACAGCGGCGGCAGTAGAGTATTGATCTCCAGTGACGAGAGAACTCGTAATGTTCATGCGATCTAGAGCCACTATCGTGGCGGCTGCACTCGGTTTAATTGTGTCGGAAAGGGAAAGAACACCTGCGTAGGCATTGTCGATAGCAACGTAGATCTGAGTGGTACCTGGCGGTGGGACTTTGGAGGTACCAGTAAACGAGTCAGTCGCAGTGGTGGGTATAACTTCAGCTGGTAGGGTAACGCCTTGGGAATCAAGATAGGAAAAGTTGCCGACATGGACCTTGTAGCGTTTCGACATGGCGGACGAGGCTGGTTCGACGCTGGCACAAACACCTTTGCCAACGCTTATCTCGAAGTCTCCGACACTGCCATCAATCATGCTTTCGCTTCCTACATTCAATTCCATCTTTGCGGTGTTAACGATAGCCTTGCCGATTGGATGTTCGCTTCCCATCTCTGCCAAGCCTACCAATGACCACCAAAGCTTTCGCCGCCAGTCGTTTGCTTCCCAGATCTGCTCAAGTTGAGCTTCTGGAACACTCATCTTCCCCATGGTCAGAGTTCCTGTCTTATCGAAGACGACATGGGTGATTTTGGTTGCGATTTCGAGAGCAGATCCACCTTTGACCAGAATTCCTTGTTCCGCTCCAACTCCTGTGCCGACCATGACGGCCGTTGGAGTACTGAGACCCAGTGCACATGGACAGGCAAATACAATGACAGAGATACAAAGCTTAAGACAGACCATGAATTTGCCACCGCTCTCGGGTTTGAGGAAAACTTCTGGACATTCAGATGGTGGTAGCACATGGCTCAGCACCATCCATGAGACGAAGGTCAACAACCCAAGAGCGATGATCGTGGGTACAAAGTAGCCCGCTACAACATCGGCCATACGTTGAATTGGCGCTCGACTGGTTTGGGCTTCCTGGACTAGCTTAACAATTTGGCTCAGCTGCGTGTCCCGGCCTGCTCGAGTTACGCGAAAGTCAATACGACCGGCTCCGTTGACGGTCCCAGCCATGAGATCGCTTCCCGGCCTTTTCAAGATCTCGACTGCTTCTCCAGTCACCATACTTTCATCGAAGTAGCTCTGACCTCGAGTGACTGTGCCATCCGCTGGGACTTGGCCGCCAGGACGCAAGATCACGATGTCCCCAACTTCAATCAATTCTGTAGGAATGATCTTTTCTTCAGCTGCGTTGGTATGGTGATCGTTGGTAATCGGACCCTTCTTCTCCGAAAGATCACTGGGTACAGCAGCGTCCCAGTTCTCGGCTGCTTTTTCAGCAGCGATAGGATCAGCGTAGATCGTAGCCATTGAAGGTGCCAAAGACATCAGTCTTGAAAGCGCTTTTGACGTTTGGCCCTTTGCTCGATTCTCTAAATAACGACCTAGAGTGATGAACGTGATGAGCATGCTACTTGTCTCGAACACTGTGCTCGGACGGGTGTGCGGAGGAATCAAGACGGACACAATCATTGCTGCGGTGCTAAAGAAGAAAGCGGCGGAAGTGCCCAGAGTGACAAGCACATCCATGGTCGGCGAACCGTGCTTTAATGATTTGTAGGAAGAAATGTAGAAGCGTTTACCAATCCCAAACTGGACAGGTATAGTGAGAATAAGGCAAATCACATCGCCGAGGTACAGTCCGGGAGTCCAGAGCAGAAAGGAGCCAAAGTCCAGCCGCGGGACGATCATAGGTATGGCCATACTGACTAGAAAGACCGGTATAGCGAAGGAAAAGGAGTACCAGAAAGCACGCCGCCATTCTTGTATTTCGCGAGTCTTAGCCAACGACTCTAGCTGTGCATTGTTATCATCAGCGTCTGCAAGGAGGGCGTTGTATCCCATCTTCTCTATGGTTTCCACCAGCATTCGAAGGCCAGTCAAGGAAGGATTGTGACTAATATTGACTCGGGACGTCCCAAGATGGACTACAGCGTGAGAAATGCCAGGAAGACGACGCAGTGCATCTTCAAGTGCAGTCGCAGAGGACGAAGTGGGAAGCCCAAAGACCTTCAATTGCACGTTCCGCGTCCCTGTCATTTGTTCTACCGAGCCACGTTGTGAGGATATAAGCTTAGCACTAAAACCACGATCTTCAATGATTTCCGAAATTTGCTCGGGCGAAAGCTTCGCTGGGTCGTGAACTATTACTGCTCGTTCAGCTAAGAGACTGATGTTGAACTGCACCAGGCCTTCCACGTCCGCGAAACCACCTTCGACAGCTGAGGTGCAGGCACCACAGGTCATACCCTCGATTCCTACTGTTGTGGTGGTCAAATCGACTTTCGATCGATTCGACGTCTGGTAATTTAGCCCTGAGCGCGATACTGTGGTTGAGACTTGGGTCTCCAGTATCTCGGCGCCAAACCCCCTATCTTCGATGATTTCGGCGATCGCTTCGGGGGTGATAAGGGAAGGATCGTGTTCGACAACCACGCGTTCCGAAAGAAGAGAGATGCTCATCGACTTGATGCCTGCAACATTCTTGAAGCCACCCTCAACGGCTGAGGTACAGGCACCACAAGTCATACCCTCGACTGCCAGCGTCGTAGTGGATAGATTAGCCGCGGTCGCCTCTGTATCACCCTTGCTGTCGATGGATGTTTCCGCTATTTCTGAGACGATGGGAATGTCGGTAGCAAGAACCTCGGCGTCAAATCCCCGATCCTCGATAATATCTCGAACCTTTTCTGGAGATAGGATTTGCGGATCGTGCTGAACCACCGCTCTTTCCATGACCAAGCTTACGGAGACGCTGCCGGCTCCATCTACAGTTTTGAAAGCGCTCTCCACTGCGGACGTGCATGCGCCGCACGTCATTCCATCCACCCGTAAAGTTGTAGTCGCCATGTGTGGAGCTGAAGCCATGGTGGGGGCTAGAATAAGTAGAAAATCGCGACGAAGAAAGGTTTAGCGGTCAGTGGTTGACTAAGAGTATTGTGGGTTCAGAAAACGTTCCAGAGAAGTCGGCGGTCTATGATTGTTAAAAGACATAATGAAAAGGCAAATAGAGAAGGAGAAAACAAAGAGGATGGGTATTGGAGGAGGAACGGCTGGTATATACAAAGGCACAGCAAGTCATGAACAAGTTAAAAATGAGAGAAGGATGCGGTCTTTGTCAGACGCTTGTATGTAATTGTTCTATGACCGAGCGGTGGCCTCGGCGCCGTATTTCGTTTTGCCGCTAGTGGCAGCTTACCCGATTTAAATGTTCACCGAAGAAAATTAATTTGGCATTGCAATGACCATTATTATTGATGATTGGCAGTGGTAATCCGTACAAACTGCGTCTGTGCTATAGAGTACAACACTAGCAAACGAGGGCATCGTTGCCTTCACAGCTCAACGAGTAGCAGGGTAATCCTCACACAGCGCACGAGAAGCAATTATTGAATCGATCACAATCATAGTAGCCCGAGCATGAGCGTGGGGGCCTTGGTGAGCCGAAAGGTACCCAGTAGTACTACTTTGATTTCCTTCTGCCATTTTCAGGTACCAACGGAAAGCTTGCGCAACCACGCAGTCATGCAATGGGGCCGTCAGCTAAGAAGGCTAATTGTCTAAAGTAGAATCAGGGTCTCAATAAAATTAGAGCATCAGCGGCGTGCAGTAAAGGTCCAACCGTCTGACATACTGATCTCGTAGACTTGCGTGGACTGCGCCCTAAAACGTGGACCGAGTAACCCGGCAAGAGGAAGTGGCGATCTGCCCTAACCCTAATCGATAACACCAACCTTGTGAGCAGGTACTTTATCTACCTACAGTAAGGTAGGTACCTACCTTACTTTACCTTCAACGTGCCGACGGTGCGTCTGTTACAGCTGCGTGTTTGTCTCCCCTGTCACCGCTAGAGCAAAGATACACGCCGTCACCGTGGTTATCCAATAGAGACTACTCCTAGGACTCGATTCGATGGAGCAAACACAACAGAAAGCTTTGAACGCCCTCGAACCCTACATCCTCCTCTCCAAATCCGCAAACTCACCACGAGCAGCCGCCGACCTCATTACCCAAGCTACATCCGCACCCAACACTTTCGTCTTCGCCGAGCTCCTTCAGACCCCGAATATCCAAGCTCTGCAAACAGCATCGGAAGACTACGCACCTTACCTCACCCTCTTGCACATCTTTGCCTGGGGGACGTGGTCTGACTACACAGGTCAGTCTGAAACCCCTTGCGCAAAACTCATATGCCAATCTGTCCTGTCTAGAAACACCGAATCTCCCAAACCTCTCAGACGTACAAGTACAGAAGCTCCGCCAACTCACTTTGCTCTCCCTCGCCACGTCCCCCTCCACCCTTAGCTACGCGCACTTGCTTTCCGAGCTCTCTCTTCCCACCACTCGCGCCCTGGAAGACCTCGTCATAAGCTCTATCTACGCCGGACTAGTCACGGCAAAACTCGATACCCTGTCCCAGCATGTTGATGTCGCATCCGTTGCCCCTCTACGAGACCTGAGACCTGGCTCTGTTCCTCGGATGGTTTCAGTACTGGAGGACTGGGATAGCCGTTGCGTGAGCGTGCTGGGCGAGATCGAAGGACAGGTCCGAGAGATCAGGAGGAAGGCCCAGGAACAGAGGAAGAGGGATGCGGAGCATGAGAAGGCCGTCGCGAAGAAGATGGGGGACAATGAAGACGGAAAAAAGAGAGGAGGAGAGGAAGCGGAAGAGATGGATATCGATGAAGGTGGGCGAAGATTGCGGGGTGCAAAGAGGGGTGGAGGGAACTTCTTGAGCGGACTTGGTAGGAGGTTAGGCGGTGGTAATTGAGTCGGCCTGAGCGATCACACCGATCAATCGATTAGGCCTGTCTTGGGGATTGGAAGGTCTATCGTCGGTCTAATTATTCGTGACATAGACAAGCTTGCCCTCACGGGTCCATTTTCGCTAAAGCTTGAGTGAGAGGACAGGATCATGGACAGGGTCATTGCATGGTCAGGGTCTTGTGAGAGACTTATTTGTTACTACCGTGATGGCGAAAATAAACGATAGGTGAAAAGCGCCTAATCTTACATGAGGAATCGCAGACGGAGAAGAAGGATTGAAGTAGGTCAATCAAAGTGTCTGTGGCACCTCCAAATAAGTCCACCTATTGGCCGCAACGATTTCCTCTTTCCAATGCATGGGTATCTCCTTTCGTCAACCTTACTCCCAAAACGCCGATTACAAAGCCACAAAATCAATTCATTCAGCCAAATGCTCGAGGGGAGTTAGTTTATCTTTATAGGCAGCGGATCGACAGGGGGTACACTGACCGACCACTCCGGAACTAGCTTGATCTGACTCCACATGAACTTCTCCAGCTTGTTCGCGCTTTTCGCGTACGGTGTAGTCTCATTGTTGTACTTTCGACAATTATCAAAGATGAGCTTCGCGTCCTTGATGAAATCATCTGGCGTGGGATACAAGTCTTTCTCATGCTTCTGCTCCATCGTGCTTAGGTCCATGGGCTCCTTGATCACATCGTAGTAGTCCGCAACCTCATCTCTATTGACAGGCTGCGAGAAGGGCCAAGAGGAGCCGTGGTTCTGCATATCGTTGAGTAAATGCAACAACTGATTGTAATTCGGTCCATGGCGTGGCTGGCGAGCGAGTTCATCCATGTCAGGCGACCAGCCAGAAGCTTTGATGGCCGGGATAGACATGGGATCAATCTTGCAGGGTCCATTCTTCCATTCTTTTGGCGGAGAGTGGACAATATGGCTTTTCGAGAAGGCACGAATTTTGGCGGCGACTGCTTCTTTCTGCTTAAGCAGCATTCGCCCAACTTCGAGATAGCGAATACGTGGAACCATGGTGCATTGCATTATTGTTCCGCCTTCGTAGTCTTTGATATATCCCATCCATATCGGTTTCTCGAGGGTAATCTCTTTCGTGAAGCCTTGCTTCTTAAAATAGCCTATTGCATAATTGTCGGCGTACGTGAGGAAATGTTTGATTGGCGAAGTGGCTTTGACGTAGTCTTTCAGGTGGGACATGAGATGCGCGCCGTAACCTTTGACCTGCTGGTCGGAAGAGATTGCGCAGAAGACTATTTCAGCAAACTCGCGGCTGTTAAAAGGTCGATATGTGATGCCTCTGAACAGTGTCAGCGAGCGCCTTTGAACGGAAGGGTCCGAGTATACCCAACAACTTCAAGCGGTTTCTTGACGATAGCTATCGAGAGATGGGTCCGGTCATAGACCAGTCGGGCTATGTAGTCCTTCGGCATTTTAGGCAACTGCTTTTGGAAGATGCATTTGAGCCCGGTTAAAATGATGAGACTCTCCCTGCTATTGTCGTTGTTGACAACCCGAAACTCAATCTCGCCATTGCGCTCCTCCGCAACTGCAGGCTTTCGCTATTGGTCAGACCATTCCATACCCATTGAATAATAGCGACTGTACGAACCTTCTCTGGAAAAGGTACGACTCTAGGTTTGCCCTCGGCTTCTGGTGTTATTGTCGTAGAGTGGGAGTTCTTAACACGCTTGATCGGGCTTTCACTGCCCAACTGATCGCTGGCTTTGCGCTTGGAGTCTGGGCAAGGTTAGTCCCTCGTCGAACTCATCGAGTCTCTCTACAAGGGGTACGCACGCTCCAGCACCATTGGTGCCATCTTGCATGGTGTTCCTGTTTCAGTCAGCAAATCGCGATTTTGTCGTCGGAGATAATGGCGCAGACTGCATCGGGGACTAGTGCGCCTTGGCAAGCATGCCGGAACGGAGCCGCTGGAAGGTAAAGTTGTCCTGAGAAAAACATGAGCAAAACCCTTCGTTACTGCTCTTCCAATTCCACAAGCACACACTTGCGCACCATTGTGCCGATCACACTTCCACTTCCACTTTCACTTTCACTTATCCGAAGGCCGCAATAATCAATGTCGTTGAGTGAAGTGTGGGAGGGAGCAGCCAGCAGCCCGTTTTCTCCTCTTGTTCCCAAAGAAAGGCAGTTCTTGGTGGGCTTTACTCTCCTGCTAATAGGTACGCAAATGCTCAATTCTTGCAAAGCAACTGCTGACTCGTGAAGCTTTCCTGTTGACTGGTCTATTCGGACTGAGTAAGTTCAGCCGTGCAGAAGGTTGAGAGTAGAATTAATACCTGGGAAGATCGTTCATTCAAAAACATTCCATTACTTGGTGTGCCTGCATCGTTGGCTTTTGGGTAAGTTTGCTTGACGTGTGACAAAGAATGCATCTGACCGTGTTGCAGTTTTGGATCAGTATTCATGATCTGCGCAGTCGGTGTTTACGTCTAAGAAGGAGCTCTGAGCGTCTTTACATCGGAGGAGCTATGTCGGCTTTGTACAATATTATCATTTGATACCCACATACCTTCGTTACCGGTCTCTTTAACGGTTCTCCGCATCTGCCAATCTCTACAATTTCGTGCATGTTTGCTCCGGAAAGACATCTCAGCATGGCCTCTACAGATGCCATTGCAAACAACGCAGCACCCCTCTTTAGTGCAGTCTCAGGTTCTGCCCGTCAGCTCTTTCAACTTCTCCGCTGTATCAATTTTGTTCCCAAAGCTCATGTCCAGATCACAAAGGATGGATTACGCTTCACAGTGGAAGAAGCCCGAGCAATGCAAGGTCAGTCCGTGTGGTATTGGATCACTGTCAAAGATGCTGAATGGAATGAAAGGTATTGCCTTCCTTGACAAAGCACTGTTCACGGCATATACATACTCCCCTCCTCCCCACGAAGATACTGAAGATTTCGAGCCAACGCCCTTTCAAATATCCCTGTCATCTCTTCTCGAAACCCTTCAAATTTTCGGCATCAATGATAACAAGGATCGTTGGTCCAATCGTGACCCAAATTACAATAGCATGAATGGCTTTTCTACACGTGGTGGATCATCTGGAGCCTTTGATAACCGCGTCCTGGGTATGAACGGTATATGCCGCCTAAGCTATGCTGCTGCAGGCGAGCCACTATGTATCATCTTGGAAGAAACGGGAGTGACGACCACCTGCGAATTGACTACCTATGAGCCCGACTTCCAGGAAGAGATCCCGCTACAGAAAGACGCCATAGCACAAAAAATTATAATGCGGGCTAGCTGGCTGCACGATGCCATTAACGAGCTTTCGCCCACAATGCCTTCACATTTGACTATCGTCTCTTCTCCCATGGCGCCATACTTTACCCTCTCGTCTAGCGGTCCACTGGGCTCGGCAACTGTTGAATTCAGCAACGATCCCCAGCTGCTTGAGACGTTCCAGGTACCGAGAAAGACAGTGAACAAGTACAAATACTCACTCATCAAAGGTGCGAGTAGAGCCATGGCCATCGCATCGAAGGTCAGTATCAGGAGTGACGAACAAGGAGTGCTGAGCTTGCAATTTATGATTGAGGTGGAAGGTGGGGGTTTCAGCTTTGTGGATTTTCGATTTTTGCCTTTCTTACCTGAAGAGGATGAAGGTGAAGAGGGGACCGAGGTTGGTGAAGCAGTGGGTTTCGAGTAGGTTTAGTTTGGCTGCCTACTGGGCGACCCATATGAGCTTTGCTTTAATGCCGTCGGGACTTTCACACTTTCCCACATTCATCTATCAGATTTGTCAGTAATGATGTTAAGCCGATGGCTATCGTCTTGGTATCTCAAAGACTCTCACAGTCCCTATGTGAGGAAAAAATTTATGTACAAACAAGGAGCTTCTTAGATACATGTTATGCTTAGCCGTAGAGCTCGAAAAAGTTTATGATAAGGATCCACCCAGCGCCGCGCTAGATGCAGAAGCGAAATAGCATGTCAATTCGTAAACATAAGCAAGCAGCAAATAAGTCACGATTCGTTGTATCACCAGAAGTGCCCATCTCGTCCTAGTTTAGTACTTCACAGAAGACCATCCTTGTCTGGCATCACGCACATTGGCAATCCCTTTGCTTTCGCGCCATGGTTGGAGAGGATACCGAATCGTAGGAAGACCTCGGAGCAGGTCACGAAGATTGAGAGGACAATGAGAACGATTATTATCCATGTCAGGCCTGCATGACGCTTTTTGTTAGCTCAAATACTTGAGTGATTACCGCATCGGGGCTTCAAGCACGGGGAATAGGCTTACTAGACATCTTATTGTCCGCAATCGAATCAGACAGGATTTCAGCAAGGTCTAGAAAAACCCTGCAGCGCTCGTTGAGCACCTGAATCCGGGGCTTGATCTCGAGGTATTCGCGGACGGCATAGTATAGAGGGTGAAGGGTAGGCTCGCTGTCCCAGAAGAAGTTGGGCACGTCGAGCATGTTGGAGGACAGATTGACATCCACACGGCTTTGGAAGAGCGCTCCAAGAATCCGGATGACTTCCTCCCTTTTCATGCCCAGGTTCCCAGTCAAAGCTAACCGCTTCGGTACATGCTGAGCTTCGATCATCTGGTTTGCCATTCTCTGCTCGAAGAAATTTAGCTTTGTGCTTTGAGCTATAGCATGAGACATTGCCAGCTTGATCATGTGGTCTCCGCTCCTCAAGGTAATCATATCATTGAAGACCCTCGGTCTAGGCGTCTCTGGGGAGTATTCGAAATGGAATTCCTCTGTTTCGAAATCCTCTTCTCTTTGGGGGCCATTCACCAATGACAGTCCTGTCTCGGATTCCGAAAAGGTGAGGTCCGCCAAGATATCTTTCTCCTGCCGCTCAGAGAAATTCCAAAACACCACCACTCCGTAAGAAAACACGAACATCTCGGCAAACCTTAAAGCCTTGTTTGCTGCCCTAGATGGACTTGTTGACCGTGCAGAAGCTTCAAACTCTCCGGTCTCATGTGGCCTATTCCCATTCGGGAGATGGCCATCCTCCATTCTTTTAGGACTCTCTTCGTGCTCAGTGTCTCGTACACCGAAGCTCTCACCTCCGTCTTCGTCAAAGTAGCCTTCCCCATAATCCCGTAATTCGCTTCTCTCGATCTCCTCGTCTAGAATGACTTTTCCGCCTGGACTCTTCAGCACCGGACTACTCCTAATCCTATAGCCTCCGCCTCCTGGCAGTAATGGAAGGTGATACACAACGTAAAGGCAGTCATCGTAAAGCTTTGTCCGAGCAGAATGTTTCCCCTTTAAAAAGCTTGCACTCCCTTTCAGCTTATAGGCCTGTGCGGTACAGTACGCGGTGACCCTTGCCAGTTTCTCTGCTCTCCTCGCTTTTGGTAATCTCTCGGCATAGCTTTTCCCCTTCTTGCCTCCTGTTCTCCTCAAGACCTCTTCATCATCTTTTGTCGGTAACGCTTCGTTATCCTCTTCATAATCCGCTTTCTCCCCTATTTCTGCTTCCTCCGTCGCAGTTTCCGGTAGGAGCACCAGTTTCTCGCTAACTTTAGTACTTCGGGCAGGCATCAATTGCGGCACTAGCCGCCCTGCGAGCTTGGGATCTGCGGGTTTGCCAGAGCCTGTGCGGAGGGCGCGGGGTCGAATACTAGGTTGTCGTTGTTGCATTGAGGGGATGTCGGATGCATACTGGAGGACACTGTCGACAGTTATGAAACGAGAATTCTGACGCATCAGCATTTGGGCAGGGCGATTTTGAGAGTTGCGCTGTTCGCGCGAGTCGGTGACCTATGAGAAGGGAGATGTGAGTAATGGGAGCTTCCATGGTACAGATACAAGGTTATTCGACTTTGGGAGAAGACTCACTAGAACGGATGGACCTCGCTTTGTCGCTGCTTGAGACATTGGAGGCATGTTGTAGTAGTACAATATATTAGTCAAGGGTACTATAGAGAATGGGACAAATGTGACAAGTCGACAGTGGCTAGATTTGACAAGGACGATTTCGAGAGAATTTGAGCTTGCACGTAATTCAACTGTAGAGGACAATCTGAGTCTGAGGCATCAGATTCTAGACCGTAAAAGTTTAGCTCAGTCCTGGTTAAACACTTGTTACAGTTGCCACTTGATTTTATTGTTACTAGTAGGCTGATAAACATACATCGATAAGGAGGATCCTGGGGAAACCCACAATGGCTTTTATGCATTATGCAAGCCTGAGTCCTGACATGTTGCACTGGACTGACTAGTACTGGTAGCGCCGGCTGCTCTTCGGCAGCACCCGGCTCACACTAAAAAAAATTGGGTTTCTTCGTAAATAAAATGTTCCTTGACTCATCGTTTATTCTCCCTCCTTCAAGCACCCTCACCACCATCGCTGCGTTTCTTTGCTCACAAAGAGATACCCGTTGTCCACACAACTGGTATCCCGTCTTCCCCTCACATGGGAGATGGTCTATGCAAATGAGAAATTCGGAGTAATCTTCACACTACCACACATTACCTTGACCGGTGAAACGTGTACCGCCCGCGAGGGCCCGCCGCGAAAGCGGTCGCAATCTGGCATCAGAAACGCAGGACCCGTATCCTCTCTCTTCTCTTCCTCTTCTTTGGCCTTTCGGGGTTCTTATGGGGCAGGTGGAGGGGGGGGGGAAAGCGGAGCTTCCTATGGGAGAGCCATTGCGAAGATTGTGTGCCTTTCCTTTTTGGGGAATGGTGACACTTTAGTGCAATACGCAGCGTGCCTGTCGGGTTTCTTTGAGAGGAGAGCCCAGTGGCACAATTCGATTCCGATTACTCTGGTGGGGAGGGTGCTTCAAAACTTATCTCCTTGCAGGTGTGTGGAACCTTCCTTCCTTTCCCCCCCCAAATTTTTTAGGTCGGAAGCAGTTGGATCTAAGATACTACTAATCTGGCCGTGTAAGATCTGGTAAGAGTCAACGATGGGAAGTTGGAGGGCGGGCTGGAAAGCAAGCTGGGGCAGCACTTCTGTGATCGAGGGACCAGAGCCTACTTTCGTGTATGGTCAAGCGTGCGTAAAGATTCGAAGCACTAGACGGAGGGAATGTGGTACCTGCAGATGGCATCATGGCAAGGATAAACGGGGAAGTCGTCGATTTACAGATAGCATGTCCAGCAAAAGCAAATTTCATTCAAATCTTTCTTTTGTATACTTGACTACGACAGAATTCTGTGAATGAGTTGTGTTAAGTGTCGTAGGATTGAAGCAATCTTTGGGTACCTTTTTTATAGTAAGATACATTCATTATATGCATGATTCAGTCAGTGCCTTTGTCAAGGAATGATTGAAGTTTATTGGAAATGAGAATTGATCTTCTAATACTCGGTTGCACTGGGGACACATGAGATAGCTAAATTTGAAATTTGTATTATAATTATCCACAGCCGAAATCAGACGAGATCTCCAGAGATTCGGACACAATGTCTAGCTACATTAGCGAATATGGACGTATCGAAGACACCTAGATTGACGGGTAACGTTGTTGAAAGAAGACTGTCGTAACTCCACCACAAGTAACACAAGTACCATGATAATCAGGCTTCCAACGTGATTCTTGCTGTGCCTTCATGGCGGGATGAAATTGTTGGCCGTCTCGAGAAGGCAACGAAGCTCCAAGAGCCGCACTGCCAGGCTACCCAAATGACGCAGTAAGATGGTCTCATCTTGGACCTTTGTGAAGCGAACATATGAAACTTGCCTCTGTATATCCCAGACGCCTTGATCATCCGCCCAGCGATGCCTATCCTTCGATTTTGCTCTCATGGTGACCCTCGCAAGGGATCGGCACAAACCCAACTAAAGTCGGTGTCCAGGTACGAAGATAAATAGTACGATCAGGCACACGCCGATCAGTACGGTGAAGAATAAGACCATCATAGCGCGTTTGTTCATAAGTCTTCGAATGTATGGTTCTCTTATGCGTGACCAATTCATGAATGTGTATTCGCTGAGGCCAGCCAAGGCGAGGACAGGGTCGATCGAGTACTGTTGGGACGAAAGTGCGTAAACGCCGATGGTGAAGGGGAGTATGAGCTAAAACCATGAGTTACTTTTGTAGGTGTCTGAGAATTCAAAGTTTAACCAACCCAGCAGCGAATATGTTTTGGCTTGTCCAGCAAAATGCATGCAAAACCAGCCCAGAACGCACCAAAGAGTCCCAATAGACCCAGGCATAATCGGAGGAAAGAGCTTGGCGGTACCAGATTGCCAAGCGCTTTTGCTCGAAGAAAGCCTGGAAAAGCGTCGCGTTCCATGGCCTGGAAGGTGTAGTCCTTCGCGGCGTCAAAAACCTCGGGATCGTCGCGTCCTTCCTCCTCAATGGATGTGGTGATGTCGGTTAGAATGCCCTGCGGTAGGATGATCTCTCGCTCGGAGCCTGGTAACAAGAACGTGTAGAGGATTTTCTCAGCGCTGGCCCTGATATCTGGCCTTGCGACGGTATGTGCTGGAGAATTTGAGTCAGTTCGGCCAGGTGAGCCATTGGTCATGAAGCTGGGCCTAGGCGGACGCTCCCTGTCTGTTCCATTTGAAGGTCGATTGCCCGATCCCTGGAAATTTGACTGAGACCCGAGACTGCTCTTTGGTGAATGATTAGCATCATTGCCATTGCCGTTACCATTGCCAACTCCATTCCCATTATCTGAGCGTAAGTAGGCGGAGAGATGCTGGTCCTTAATTTTCTCATCAGGATTAAGATTTGTCGATGGACCCGACGGATCGTTCATGTCTCCAATGTGGTCTAGTATGTATGATGAGCGTTTTGAACCGTGCTTTTCCAATTCTGGTGTTTCGACGAGGACTGAGCGACGCAATTCACGAACATAATGTCGGCAGAGGGACATGTGCTGGGAGACATCGAGCCTGTCGCCTCGAGGTCAGCTTTTTACCCTGCCTCAAGTACACGTCCTCAAGCTATAGAAGCAAGCATACCAAAAGTCGAGATAGTCAACAGATCTTTGCTGGTCTCGCATGTAGATGTAGAAGGAAAAGAGATCAACAGGAGCCAAAGTCTGGCGACTGAGAACCTCGAAGAGCGTTGGGAGGCGATTTCGATTGAGGTCTGGATGTGGCGACGGCGTGTCCATCATGGCATCAGACATGCTGAGCTCGGCGAGACTGAAGGCTTCCTGAGCGGATAAAGACTATGGTATCGGTTTAGGTTCTATAAATGAAGCTGTCGTTTACGCAATCAATGGTGGTTCATCCCTTTCCCACGGAACTCATTCGGTGACCGTTTGTCGCGATCAATTGACAGAATGACAGGCAAAAGCGATTGGTATGGAACCCTGCTTCTTGAGACAGCAGTGCTGTCCTTTATGGACTGGTGGAGTCGGCAAATATCAGCCTTTCAAATCACGAAGACTGGACCGTGGCAATGAATAAGGGCCATTTGGCGCTAATTTGACAGCGTGCTACTAAACGTGGCTAATTGAACGTGTACAAGGCTTGGCACCGTATGTCCCATCGCGCCTCCTCGCACATAGATCTTAGAGAACATTCGAAACAATTAAGTAGAATTCTATTGGCAGGATTCAGTCTCTTCTCATCTACCAATTGCACGGGGGCAATTAAAAATATTAGATAGCTTTCAGAACTTTTTTCACCAGTCCGTCCCAAACGCCTCGCTTCTTTTTCGCTTATCACTCTCCATGCCAGGCAGAGGTAGCAATCAATGCATATCGCCAAAAACGCCAGGAAACCATCAATTATTTGGCAGAGTCTTGGTAATCTTATCGTAACACATGATTCTGCGTTAGAATAGGGCGCTAAGGGCAGAACAAGTATATATAGAGCATGTCGGGAGGCTGATTCTCCTTGAGGAGAATATTTCGTACATGGATAGATAGATCGTTTTGAGAGAAGTCCATATAAAGTCCATGGAGGCTTGCGTAGGCTCCTTTCAACTGAAAAGAGCCCTGAAACATTAAGCGAGGAGGAAGCATGGGAAGCAACGGATCCTTGAGGACCTCATGAAGAGCAAAGTATCGCTGACCGGTGGGAAGGGGTTGCCCAGGTAGGGGAAAATTCTTATCGCGATCTCTTCGGTACTGCGAGATACAGCATGGTGCATGTCACGACCTTCATGAAACCGGCGAGACTGGTTCCTCTCTTGCCGGTCTCTCGGATTCCTCTGCAGCTTCTGGAATGGTGGCGCAGTACCGTTTGAGGACTTGTTTAAGAGCTGGTCGGCGGATTGGCTTAGGCAGGAAGAAGTCCATGCCAGAGTCCATGCACTCTTTCACATTGCTTTCTTCGGCGAATGCGGTGAGAGCGACGATTGGAGCAGAGTAGCCCATCTCTCTTATCAGTCGAGTGCTTTGTATACCATCAAGATTGGGCATCTGAATAGTGATGTAAGCTCGTGACAATCAAATACGACATTTTGAAGAATCACCTGGACATCCATAAATATCAAGTTGAAGTATTTCCGCTGCTCCATGCTCTCTTTGACAAGCTCGAAAGCTTCTTGGCCGTCCTTAGCAACAGTAACGTCTGGAAATGTGTCAGAACCTAACAACCTAGTGTAAAGGGTGTTTTTTTTTGGGGAAATCTACCGTAAATATCTTCAAGCTTCAACATCCGAAGTACCACTTCTTGGTTGACCTTGTTATCCTCTGCGACCAGTACACGAATTCTGTCACCGCTCTGAGCTGCCTGGGAAGCAACTCGCTCCATCGCTGCTAGTTGTTTATCAGGGGATTCTAAGGGCGAAGTTGCAGCAAAAAATGGTTGACTCAGCCCAACAAGCCTTGGCTTCGCAGGCGTATCAAAACCATTCAGCCCAGGTGGGACCGTGGTCTCAGATTTCACAGACATATCAGAAGATGATCTTTTCGGCTGCGGCGAGTGGTCGTCATCGTTGCTTGGGCCTAGGTTGGTGCTATTGCGTCGAGAGCCCATGTTAGAGCTGGTCGTGCTATCGGCCCTTTCCTTTGTGAAAACTAATGGTATTCGCATGGTGAATTTGCTCCCAATCCCAACTTGACTGTCGAGTTCCATGGATCCCTTCATGAGACTAGCCAACTGCGAGCAGATGCTTAATCCGAGACCAGTGCCTCCGTACTTTTTATTAAGCCCAATGTCGCCTTGTACGAAAGGTTCAAAGACGCGCTGTTGTTGATTCTCTGGGATGCCAGGCCCAGTGTCCTCGACCTCAAATTCAAAGAGGAGAATCCTCGCATTGATTGGTGGAGGTGATGATGAACGCTCTGTAACTGCAACAGTCGGTATTGCTTTAGGCTCGTTCCCATTGATGTGAAGCGCCGTATCGGAGTACTTTGCTTTCTCGCGGCCTCGTTGACTAGGGGTGATAGAGGAGCCAGAATCAGATCGCACTCCCAGGATGCCGCCCCTCGACCCTCTTGACGATTGCCGTTTGGAGTATTTGGACTGCTTCGACTGCAATGACCCTTTGCGGGCACTCTCAGGCCTTTCTGGTGCGTCCCCCACGCATCTGATTTTTACATTGACTGATCCATGTGGAGGTGTAAACTTCAGACTATTGCTTACGAGGTTGATGATGACTTGGAGAATCCTGTGCTGGTCGCCCCACAAAAACATATCTCTCACACGACCCGTGCCATACGGTCCAAAACCGCTCTGCAGAGGAACTCCACCGGCCATTTCCAAGCCATCTTGAGGACCTTCATAGCTCACGCCCAGCTTTATGGACCCATCCTTTGCCTGTTTCTCGAATATCGAGACCACCTGTGCACATACGTCCGACAAGCGGAACTCTCGTTCGTCCAAGGTAAGATGTTGGCCTATCTGATTCTTTGTGAATGTCAGAAGATCTGTCAATAGATGTAGCAGCAGATCGCCCGACTTGTATATGATACCAAGGGATCTTTTCAATTTTGTATGGTCCTCCTCTTGCATACAGACGGCACACATCCCAAGGATTCCATTCAGCGGCGTCTTGAGCTCGTGGGAGATATTAGCGATGAAAGCCGTTTTGCTTTCATTAGCAGCTTCGGCAGCCTTCTTGCTAATCTCGAGCTCCTGTGTTCGCTCCTTAACTCTTTCTTCGAGTCGTTCATACTGCATCATCAATTCTTCTGACATTTCATTGAATGTGCGAGTAAGGTCAGTAAGTTCGTCATGAACGATGTGCTTTCCATCTTGAACCTTGCCAGGTATGCGGAAGGTTTGCCGTCTTTGCCTGTTCTTGTGCTCCGCATCATTCCGCTGAAGCCTATCTCGCCAGTGCGACATCCGACCCACGAAGCCTTCCTTCCTGGCAGCTGTGGTCATTGACGCCTCTTCGCCTGATTCCAGCCCTTCGTTGTCTCCTGCTATCGAAGAGCGGACGCTACCGTCATCAGATTCGTATCTGTAGGGCTCTACAGTCTTCTTCGTTGCTTCTCTCAAACGTCTGATGGGTCTCACAGAGAGGTGGGCTAATGGTAACAATACCAGGAGTATGGCGCCGACAGTTCCGAAGACGCACGCCACTAGAACATTTCGAAGACGGTGGATTGGTGCAATCACCTCGTCGTATGATTGTTCAACGATGAGCGCCCAATCAACCATAGGAGACATTGGCAAAGCGTAGCCAACTGAAACATGGCCATTTTCCTCGTTTTTTGAGGAAATGAGACTCCCTGCGCTATTGTCGGATCCAGTGTCTGACGTATAAGCATCCAACACAGCAGGATAATCTTGCATCTGGAAGGACAAGTTGGGCATGCCATAGGCCCGCGTTGAGTGACGGATGCTTCGTGATGAGTTCTGAGTAGGTGGCAGTACGAAATGCACCTCTTGTGTCTTTACTGCCGTTCTGTTTGCTCTGGTACTGCCGACAGCTTGTGAACTGGGTGACAATTTTTGATTTGAGGTGCTCGGGGCTACAAGCAAGATCTGGCCTGTATTTCCTAGGCCTTCAGTTGACTGCTCAATGTTGAAAATGGATTTCGCATTAGCAATGATGCTGATCCAACCGAGGATATCCGCGCTCGATGTGTTGTTAACCACAGGTACAGTGAGTGAAAGCAGACCGAAGCTCCCGTTGAGAAGCCATGGGCCTAGGAAAATGGTCGAATTGTTGTACAACTGCTGTCCATTCCAAAAGGCATCCGATTGGTTGAAGGTGTTGTTTACAACCGTCGACGTGTACGTCAAATTTGGGTATAGCTGGGCAGGGTAACCAGTGCCATTATCCCCAAGATAGACTGAAGTGCCGTTGGGATCAAGGAACGGGAGCGGGATTGCTTCTGCGATGGTCGAACTGGTGTTCAGCAGACTATAAGGCCCACCAACGCCGGTGCCGTTCTTGGAGAAGATTTGCGCTTCCAGTAACATGTCAGATGACCCTCCACCTGACAATGCGCTCTGCATATCTGATGCCGCGCGCACCCAGTTGGCGTCGGTGTTATTCCCTGAATTGTAGCGTTGCAGTGCAGATTGGAGAGCAACGCGCGTGGATATGGCTCCGACACTTGACTGGAGAAGCAGGAGGTTTGAGTTGAGCTGATTGGCATAGAGGGAGGCCGTCAGGGAGAGACTCGAAGTCCTGGCAGTGTCAGTCAATCTCAGTGGAAGGCGCAACATGTGTGGGGCTTCTGATACCTGATGCCAATCACAAAGTCATAATTGTTCACCCACTGGGGTAAATGTGATCAGTACACAGCCCGCAAGAAGAGCTTGGATAGGGGAGAAAAAAGATACCGTTGCAACAGCTACCACAGCGAGAGCGATCAGTGTGGTAAGTAGCACTAACAGACCCAACTGCTCCCGGATTCCGATCCGCATCTTGAATGGATTTTGTACTGACAGGTCTTCTCTTTTTGGTGGTGGATAGGCACAAACACTGCCCTATCTTCACCGTCTCCGCATCCCTTCTCTTACTGGAACGGGTTTCCCGCAACGGTGACTTGGACTCGACAGCGACGTTGGGAGACGTCAGAGGACAACACAGAGCACTGTATTATCCCAACGAGATTTTCTGTCACATCATAGCGCAGGATCAATTCGGCAAGACGAGCATTCGCAGATGTTCGTTGCTCCGTCGAGGTCCGCTCGGCAAGGAAACGACCTTTGCTTGTTCATCTACCCACGATGGAGAAGGACGGGGCACGAGAGTAGATTGTGACAGGAAGCCAAAAGAGTGCCAACTGAATTTGAACCATGAGCCAGAGTATACAAAACTTTGATCAACGTCGCAGTAGCAATAGAAAGCTCATGGGGAATTGTCAAGAAGTAAGCACGTTCCTGCCGTGCCTGCCGTGCCTTCCTCTTCCTTGAAAGGTAAAGTAGGTAGACAATCAACCTAACTCTAAGGCCTTAGCGTACGAGTACACATACGACCTCGGACCAAAAGTCCTGCAACATGCTTCAAAACTAGGGGCGTCTTCCGAAGATAGGGTTAGGGCTTTGTGGCAGGACTTTCGGTGCAGACCTCCGTACTTTACTCCGTAAGGTATTCCGTACTGCTATTTTAGTGCTCCCGGTCATAGAACGCGATCCGAGCCTAAGCTGCATCAGGTAGTACAAACCTCATCCCTTTCTGTGTCACCCTCTGCTATTTAGCCATCCTGATTGAGCTTCTGACAAGTGCGTATCTACCTTGCACTACATGCTGAGCCCAGCGACGCTGAGAGAGAGAAGAAAAATATAATATGAGAATATCGAATCGCAACCTTGCCAGTAGATATGCTCACGAGCTACGGAAAATCCTTCAAACTTGAGCCCTACGAGAGAGACACAGTCCTTTTTATGCGAATACTATGTTGCTACTCCCGAATTTTGTCACCACGGTCTTGTTCTCAATCTTTGCCCTGACTCTCAGCTAAAGTCATCGCCGCCGGCGTGATCGGCGAGAACCTTGCCCGAATTTGTGCTTCCCTCCTCATCTTCCCCGTTGGCATTCTAGCCATTGAGAGCTTCTTCCAGTCCCGACTCTCGCATTCCTCATATGTGGATGTCCTAGCCTCAGCGTGCAGCTGGTATATCTCCTCCACAAGGCCAGGATCGAACTCATTGAACTGACCCATGAGACTTGCACGTCTCGTGTAGCGGCGATTCAGAGACTCGGCAATACTGTCCCAGGGTAAGGCGTGATGTAATTTTGCGATGATGATGTACTGGAGCACTCCAGGATCGGTCCGCTTGAAACGTTCCTCAACTGCTGCTGCTCGGAGTCTTTGTGCTTCGTGCAATTCTGCCTTGAAGCTGTCGAGGATTTCCCCTCTGCGAACCTTGTTTTCGTAAAGTTTCTCGTGACAGTAATCGGAAAGAGTCACATCATCGTAGCTCAGGATGTCCGCCTCCGATTCGAGGTTGTTACCCACTCCCTTGACACTATTATCGACGGCATCTATGTCGCACGGTCTGAGGTCTCTGAGATCCTCGGGCCAGCGATATTGGAGCACAAGAGCGATGTCTTCGTTGGTGAAGTCAGGCCTGATGTCACCCGATGTAGGGATGATGTCGTTGGAGAAACCTGCTTTGACCTGGCTTTTGGGAGGATGTGCGCGCAGTGTGAATCTCTTCGGGACGATGATCCGAAATAGCTGCTCATCCGAGAACATACGACCAAGAATTCTGTGCCGACCTTGATTTTCTACCAGCATGATGCAGATGCCACAGTGTAGTTGCAAGATTGAGGGGACTGCTGCATCAAGCTGCTCAACTCCCAGCTCCTTGTTGGAATCAAATAACGAGCGGAAGTAATTTTGCTGGTACACAGTGATGTTTATTAATTTTCGACGCTGCGGTGAATGCGAAGATCAGCGACAAACGGTGATCGGTTGATAGCCGTACAAATGATATTGGTAACTATCAAAGGCTGAAGTGCTTTGGCCCTTAGAGTCAAGTAGGACAAATCTACCCCTAGAATTACCCGTCATCCTACATTTCTACGGAGATCGCCTTCGCTCCACCCGAAATTCGAATATCTTCGCAGAGCCGCTTCATAAATTGAACAATGTCTCTCCTTGTTGAACAAATTGGAAAAGGAGGCTGTCAAACTCACTGAGTGCTGATTTGTACACAGGTAGCTACTTACAGCGCAGGTAAGCACTCTGCATGCAGCGATTCAGACCTTCATATCGTCCATCAAGACTCTTCAATTCCCTTCACTTATGATACTAGTCTATGGTCGAATTACGTCCTGTCCTTGATGGTCCCAGAACGAAGTAAGAGAACTCCGTACGTATGCAAGGGATGCTCCACACTAGCATCCAGATCCTCAATTAAGTTTATATCGAGTTCAGCTTGACGTGCGGCGCTCGGCTGCCGTTTATATAATTTCTCACTGTCGTACATTTTGACTGCAAGTTGAACGCCTAAATCAAAAATCGCGGTTCTCAAGATTCTCAATTGTCTGAAGCTCTGGCATAGCTTACTGAAATGACGAGCGTCCTACTAAACCTCGCTACGTTCCCGTCCAAAGGTGTCTTCGTCTTCTCTGTCACGCATATAGAGCCGGAGATCACCGTCGAGATGCTGGACCTGCAAGCTATGAATGCCAAGTCTCGCTTTCCTTTACCGGGCACAGAATGAAGTCGCGAGAGGAATATGGAGAGTAAGTTAGGGCTGAAATGAAAGTTTTACTTTTCAGAGAGGTCTTCCAGTATGGAAACTATTTCAGATTAGGGGGCAGCCTCGGGAATGAGCCCTTATTGTTGAAAGTGCTATCGGCATGCAGGGGCGTTAGTACTGCCCACGGGGATACAACGAGCCCACAGTGAAGAATGGCCGCATTTTCGCATTAGTGCAACAGACTTTATTTCCTAGTGACATGATTTCTCAGTGGTCCGATTAGATATTATGGAAGAGGGTGGTTTTCTTTGCAATTTCTCGGCAAATCTAGAATTAGGGGGGGAGGGAACAAGGACATTTAAGATTAGCGGTCAATGTCCACTGGACGCTCCGGAGAACAGTAAGGCTGACCGATCACACCTTCAGCTTCTCCTTATTATTTCCACCATATTGTAAGCTGAGGAGTAGGTACCTTACCATCGTACATTCGTACACCCTTCTCATTCTGACATACGTTGATTTTCTCCTTACCTCCATAGCTCCTGTCGCAAATGAATTTGACTCCGCAATCTATACATTCAGCAAGGATAGACAACTCGTCAAGTCGACAGAGTCAAGAGCCAGCACTCTGGAGCGTACAGGCGTCCAAATCCAACTTGCTGCCTGACCAGGCGGCACTTTCCAAATTTCCTGGCGTGGTTGGAGCACTAGCGCCCAAAATGTAGCATGAAGTTTTGAATAACATCTGAAGTCTCTGCGCTTTCGCCTCACTTCTATGCAAGGTCGCACAGTATAAAATTTCATGCACACTGGCCCCAGCTTTGTTTTCGCCGTTCGTTCCTCGTCAGCTCTAGCCTTTTAAGATATTTCATTCTCGCGACCTTCCAGACCCTTTACTAAGTCAAAAACATATACAAGATCTCTGGAAGCCCGACAAACGCTACTACTCAAGCCATGAACCCCGCCGCTCGATCATTTCAGCCGTCAAAATCCCACGCCACTTCATTGCCGCCTTCTTCTCAATTCAACTCCAGAACCACATCATTTGCACCAGCGGTGCCTCTATCAAAGACAACGCCTGGCTGGCCTTCAGAACAATCTCCCCTTACCGACAAACGTTGGAATGATACTCATCCTTTGGAAATCCCTGACTTGGTCTTCTTGAATGATCGCGCTTCCTGGCTCCACCTCGAGAATCCTTTCGAAGGAAACCATTTCGAGCCGTCACTTATTCCTTGGTGGACGCACTGGGTTGTCGTCTTTGCGAACAAGAAAACCAACCTGGACGACTCTGCCATCGCCAAGTTGTACAAATACCGGTACAGAGACGTGATCCCCGGCATCCAGAACATGGTGACTACCGACGCGCTCCAGCTCTATGAATATCTCTGCGACAGTGCGCACAAGTATGCTTTCAAGTGCGTACCCTTTTCTGAAATTTCCCCCACCGCAGCGTCTCTGGGTTCTGAAAATCATTATTTTCTTGAGTAGGAAGGCTGACCGTTCAATCTGAGTAGGTGGGATCAAAGAAGAGAAGCCTAACTACGAAAAACTGTGCTGCACTACATGGACGAGGCAGAGACTTACATGCAAGAGGCTCGAAGAAAGAAGAGGGGACAGAGCCCAGGTGCAAGAGCCGGCAGACTTTCTTCCAAGGGGCTACACGAACGCTAAGAGTACGGATAGTCCTACACTTAATTGATAATAGCATGCCCTATTTGAAGATTAAGTCAATATCTGCTCAACAATCCCAGGGCCTCATTGATACGTTCACAGGATGGGACGATTATGTGACCGCAAAGTTACTCATTACGCATGCTTTCCCAAGGCTCTAACAAAATTTATTATCTGAACTCTAAATCAATATGGAGAACGCATATCCATAAGCATATCACTGCTTGAGATCCCAGTCAACACCTCGCAAGCAAGAAAATTGAACAATCTATACAATACCCATCTTCCCCGCCTTGCTACACCCTTGCCTACTTGGGACGAGACCGGTCCCCCTTTCTTGGCTTGATTTTGGTCCTTATCAGCCTTTTTGTGACGACTGTCTTTTGGCTTCTACCCATCATCTTTGTCCGCTTTCCTCTGACCACCTCCCTCCGCCGTCTTCCGACGGCATCTATCTTCTTCCCTTAACGCTTTGCTGCAGCCCGCGTAGTCGATGTTATAATCGAGTCCCAAAAGCGATTAGTCTGCTGCTTGGCGTAAGGTCCAATGGCAAATGCTCAGAGATGCCGGCTCTTTGCGGAATACCTTTCAGCTTGGCTTACACTACTTTGGAGAGGCCGGCCTGAGCAATTGGGCAAATCACAACGAGAGGAGAGATTTAAATCAGGCTGAGATTGCACAGGAACGAGTCTGCGACCGATGGCAATGTCGTTGTACCCATCGCTATATCGTGGTTGGTTTTCATTGCGAGATGACAGTCGGACGGACGGCATATTGAGTCCTTGATGGAAAACCTCGTGGTGTACACCTTGAAATATCTAGTCTCCTAGAGGTGCAGGAAGGCTGAGATCAATGGCGGTCCGGGAACACATCAACACAATGGTTTTTCGATGACGATAATGCGAGGCAATTCGTTGTCTCAATCACCCTTCCAAGTAGTCGAACCGGGTACTTCCCTTTCAAAAAGCAATGTTAGCTTGTTCTGCTAAAGCCATGTGGTACGACGGCGAAAATATGAGAGTCAAAGCCTGGTGCGAAGTCAATGGAAGTGGAAGTGGAAGTGGGAGGATGGTCTCAAGGGAGGGAAATGATGCCTCGTTTGGGATGGCACGGTAATGAGCCGGCCAATTCAGTCTATCTATGAGCCAGCTGTCTTCTTAGACACAACCAGACTTGCCGTGCTTACTAGTGTTCCAAGCAGCTTGCAATAGCTTGTTCGCCATCTGAATATCAACGTGGGAAAAAATTTCATGTCTGTAACGCCTCCTGTAAATGAATCATCCCTTTATCATTGAAAGCCACACCCCGAATCGGTATGATACTCCCGGAATCTCAGACATCCATGATAAGAGTGCTGTCTATTTCATTCTGGTCGGACATTGGCCGCTAGAAGGGGCCAAGTGTGGCGAGATTGGTTTAATGAAGACCCTGTCCACGACCTTTCCTAGACTGAGTAAGTATCCAGATCCACGACAGGCTCCATTTCCAATACATCCAATTCGAAACGACAACTTAGTCCGTGCAAGTGTATGTTAAGGGGCCATTCACAGCTCCCTCGCCATTCGTTCAATATATTCCGACTCCATTTTCAACCGCTCACTATCTTTCGCCATACGTAGGTCTTGTAAGAACTCGTTGCAAATTTCGATCTCAGGCCTTGGGTCGGCAGGGCGAAAAGCGTGCGCATGCCACTAGGATCTCGAAGTCAGCATGGCCACCTGTAGCTTTGATGGTTCAAGAACGATCCATATTTGGGAGCGAGAATGATGGCAAGAAGCGGCTTCCTGCAAAATTTTCGGCCACAAATGAAGTGGTCGTGAAAAGGAAGGATAAATTCGAGGAAAAGGTCTTACAGGGTGTCCGTCACTTAGTATCTCCATGATCTGAGCCACATGATATGGCTGCATGTGCTTCGTTGACTTATCCATTTCCCTCCAGCGGTACTTGAACACTGAGCAAGTATCGTCGTCGCTCAGCCCCAGCGCTCTTTTCGCGAAGACAATCTCCCACTGGGACCACCAGAGCATAGACCGCGGATCGAACCGTGGCGTACGTGTGGGTTCCAACATGTCCAAGTGACCATTGGGAGGTCTCGCTTTGAAAGCTGGCTGCCAACGGTAGGTAATCTGACGGTCTGCGTTGCGATGTTGTTGGAGGAAGTAGAGTGATTTGGGCGGTAGGAGAAGCGGTGGCCAGCCATTTACTGTTCGCAGGTCATCGAAGCTTGGAGGTGGCAAGCCGGGTGCATTCTCTCTTCCTCCTGGTAGTGGGGAGCTGGGTCGTGGAGGTCCAGTGAGGATAGCTAAGCCGCGATCTCTCGCACGAATGGTTCGAGTTGTCATCGTCTTTGGAACTTGGCTAAGCAAATGCAAGTATTTTACCAACGTAGCATAACACGAACGCAAATTAAGCCTCTCAGTAAGAGATTATTAAAACCCCTGGGCAATGACGGAGATTGAGGCTTCAACTTAGCGTAGCTGTTGAAGACGGTTGTTTTGATTGATAAGAAGAGCGTCTCACAATGATCTCGAGAACACCAGCCACGAGGAGCTCGTGCTTTCAGAGCAACCACAGCTGATCAACTTGCGATACGCGGTATATTATCGTGGTAAAGCTTGCTGGGCAAGGAAGTCAGAGGTACTGATGCTCTATACTTTGGTGGAGCAACAATATGTTGATCAGCCTTGTTGATCAGGTTTGAAAAATCAGATGCTGTAAACCAACAGCTAGAAGGTCGAGGTTGGTGTCACTTCGGCTTCGGAAGGTCTATGAATGGTCAGCATTATCACTTCTAGCCTGATTGGACACACGAATGGAGAAGCTCGGCAATCTCCGATGTATTCGTGTGCTCCGATTTTTTTTAATTCCGTTCTCATTTTCGTTATTTGCATGCTTTCGTGTGATTGCAAAGTCCCAAAATCTGTCTATGTAACCTTATCCGACAACACTGAGTATTTCCAATGTGTCTTACACTGCTCCTCGGCAACGTGATATGTGAGTGCTTTCACACTCTTGAAATTCTAGGCACAGTGACATAAGAGCTATGCCATCGTTGGACACCATTCCTTGAGTGCTGAGCTAGTAAACCAGAATAAGAAGATCACTCACCTTCGATCCTAGGGCAAGAACAGTTGCCCTTCGCCGTCTTAGCTCTCTAAAGCCAGGAATGAAACTTACCCGATGCAACTCATTCTCTTTGTGCTGCAGATGATGCTACAACTGCCGAATGACTCAACTCTAACTCAGAAAACCGATTATAACCCTTCCTTTCCAAGCATACTCATCCCATTAGCC
This sequence comes from Usnea hakonensis, assembly GCA_013423325.1. Taxonomy (NCBI): domain Eukaryota; kingdom Fungi; phylum Ascomycota; class Lecanoromycetes; order Lecanorales; family Parmeliaceae; genus Usnea; species Usnea hakonensis. The sequence goes on along the minus strand of BLJB01000040.1, from coordinate 279,635 downwards.
AGCTGGATCAAAGCACTCAACGCATGAAATCTCAGACGATCAAATGACGCCTTCCCGACGCCAGGTCTGCCCATGTCGATAAGTGATATGAGGCAATTTTTGTCTTCCAAAAACCTCAACTACAACGCATTATAGCGGGTATGAGGCGTCTAAAGAACGAGCCTTGGTGAACATAAGAGGGCATAACAATGTATGCGGCATTTATTGTCTCGCATTTGCCGGTTCCCTCAGGATGGCCAAGCTCACGTACTCGACCAGTAACTGGGAGGACGAAGACTTCAGCAAGTGGTTTCTAGCTGTCGTTCGAAAAGACTCCATGACGATCACGCTGCCAGCCACTAAGATATCCCTTTCGACGGCGCGTTACGCTCACTGCAGTTACAGGTGATTCGGGATGTTCTGTCGGTGCACTGGAGGGTGTTTATCATGAATACCCAGCGTCATTCTCTGGCCCTCTCCAAGGATCAACACTTCGTCCACAAGGGAGTGAGTCATGAACGAATGGCCTTTTGGCCATGAGGATCAATTCTCTGTACTAAATCTCTATCACCTATCAGCATCACTAAAACTTCTTCGCCAAAGATCTGCTCCCCTTCACCCCCGATAGCTGGTCGAAACTAGTTGGCGGCGCATTCGTCTCACGGAGTACGGCTCAAGGTCCTACACCTTCATCAATCGGGGCGCAGATGCCATAAAAAGTAAAAAGACATACAAGATTTCTCAGCCATTGTCGAGAAGGTTGGAACTTTGCAATGCGAGGCTACATGGTGTGTAGAGGGCAACATCTTGAAGATAGCGGCGAGAATACAAGGGCGAGCTGCGAGGGGATAACAACGATGATACTGCTGCTGTCAGAACGGACAAGGAGGCCGTAGCAACTTCGGATCTTGTCAGCATAAGCTGCAGACAACGTTGTGATACGAACTCCAATAATATAGAGTAGCGATGAGGAATGCAAGATCCACCAAGTCCGAGGCTCAAGTGCCGAAGATGACCAAGCAGCAAACGTGCCTCACACTATGAAAGCTTCTAGAGGAGAATCAGATATCACATAGCCTATTGGGTCCTAGACAAGTCTCTTTCCCTGGAAGTGTTAGACGCGGAATGAACCCGTCAAAGTTATGTTTCGCTCCTTCCGTCGAGTGATTTGGACGTGATTCGCCAATCTCAAACTTTGAGCGATCATTGCTTGGCTTCTTTTCGAGGTGTACGGCAAGCTTATAGATTGCGAGGTTGAGAGTCCGAGGTGCCTAGATGTCTTACGCGGATCAAATAATGCTTAGTCTGACGCTTGTATGAGAATGTATAACAGATGTACCGACCTTCCTCTCTCACGGACAGGGGATACACTATGAACCAAAACGCATTGATTCGGGCCCCTCTGATTTCGAAAATGAAACTGAATGTCATGAAGGTTTACATGGATTCAGAAACATGAGATTGAAAAAAATGCATACGGTCGAAGCAATTATTTGGCAGTAGTAAACTTGTTGCCACCCTCCACGTCGCCATCCAGAACGCAAAGAGATTCGACGATGCGAAGCAGAAAACTATACAAGGCCTGAAACGGATCAATAGAGCTCCTTGAGTCCTAAGTAGCCTCGATGTCACCTTTGATAGCCTGTAGACGAGACGGCCTCACCTGCGGCCTTGTATGGCTATGCTCTACTCCGCACGGCATATGCAAGCAGTATCGTTCGGCCCTTCGATCTCTTGGCAAGCGCGAACGCGGATTATCATCTTAAAGTAAGTTCTTGTTTCTGAACACGACTTGAAAAACTCGAAAGTGGAGATGTGTTTGAGCTAAACCTTTTCGAGAGACTACTTATCGATAGCGCGTATCAAAACAAGGCGCTAAGAGACTGCATCGTTAGTGTGCTTCTCGAAACCTACGGTCCCCAACCTCCTCTATTTTTCCCAGCCTTTCAGGCCACTCACCGCTATTGACACGCCGAAGCCTCAGGCGCGACACCGCGCAATTCTCGTGCGGTGCTCGTGAAGTCTTCGTGCAATTCCCCTGCTTTAGAGCCATGATCTACAACGTTTCCCTTCGCAAGATGGGTGAGTCACTGTCGCGTGGACTTGGTCTGTGGAAAAGACAACGGACGAAATGGTGAGTGGTGCAGGACAAGAATCTTTCTTATGTTGGGGGTTTGCCTCATTTTCCTGAGGTATCCTTTCATTCCTTCCTTGTTACTAAATCCCCATTTTGAGTATGGTCAAGAATCATTCTCAACTCCAATGCCATAACCATTGCAAGATTCATCAAAGTTCTACAGCATACTTTAATTAGCATTGCCCATCCACTCGAGTCTCATTCTTCCTTGCCGTCCAGCAGGCTGTCGGCCAAGGCTTAGGATCCACCGTAGGTCTTTGCACCTCCAAACCTATGTCAATTTCTGATCATCTCTCCTCTTGCAAGATACTTTTATACTTGAGCGACATGCTTTGTTACCATGTCAAGCTCAGCATTCATCCCATTCTGGTTGTGCGACAGACCTCGAGATACATTCCTTTCCTACGTCCCAAAAGATGACCTCTTGTCTCTTCGTCTGGCCTGTTATGACTTCAGCGTGCGCGCTGCTCCACACCTATTCAAAGAGATCACTGTCACTTTTCGAGAGAAGATCTTCACCAAGCCAGTGCGGATGGCAGCATTGGACCGAATTGGCCATCATGTTCAGACCTTGAAGTTTACCATCCCCCACAGCGCAAAGACATTCCTTCCTCCTCTGGTGGACAAACGTGGCGTGGAAGTCCCTTTCGTCTATGAACCTTGCATCAGTTCGATCAAAGACTCTGTGACCCGCCGGAGTACACCCATCTATGGGAGCTGGGAGATGAATGATCTGCTGGTCAAGCAGTATCCGCCCTTATTTCATGACGGTGCCAAGGTCGCTGCTTTCATGCAAGCCTTTTCAGCGATACCAAATCTGAAACATCTGGATGTTTCATGTCCTGGGCAGCCGGCCGAAGAACGACAGCGTCGCAGTGTTGTTGATTATGCCTTGATCTCAATGCGCATAGCCGTCGAGCGAAGCAACCTTTTGCGTCTTGACACGCTTTCTCTCTCGCCGATCCACCCAGGCGCTATGCAATATCTAAATCCGGTTTCGGGTCCTGGTGTGAATCCGCGCTCTACCAAACGCTGGCGGCAGATTCGCCAGCTCAACATACAGATGGACGTCATCGAGTCAGGATCCCCAGTAGATCATCTGAAGTTTCTACACTCATATCTCCAGAACTTCGCTCCAACGCTCACAGAGTTCAATTTTCGCTGGCAAGGACCGTCGGAAAACAAAGGACCGTGCCCTGTATCGCTAGCCACTGAGAGTTGCGTACAAACAATCAGTCACAGCCATGAGTGTCGTGAGAGATGTGAACTCCCACTCCCTTGTCTGCGCTTTGAAAAGCTTCGCGACACCGAAATCATGAACATCTACCCCGATTCTCCTCAGATAAAGACATTTATAAGAAAACATCGGCGCACCCTGGAATCGCTCAAGCTGAACGACGTCAAATTCCGGCTTGGTGATTGGGACGACGCGCTTTCTCCACTAACAGAAATCAGCGGTAGCGAGAAATGGAAGGAGGACGCAGAAGAGGTTATGGATGTGCCACTAATGCTAAGTCCCCTGGACTTCGAGCAAGAGCAACGTATCAGAGCTTGGAAGGATCATGTGAAGACTAGGACTAGCAGCTCAAAGCCATTACAAGGGGTATTGCATAGAGCAAGTGCAAAGGGGAAGGAGATTTTGTTCGGGACAGAGGAGCATATGCGCAGATTGCTGAATGGCTCTATCTTGAGCTGGCTGTGAAAGGAACGGCGTTTGGAGTAGGCAAGTGGACTCCAAGATACAATACAGTCGTTTTAAAACGTCCCATCTACGTGCAATAATACCGAGTCTTAGATAAAGTACCTTAGGTAATTACCTAGGTAAGGTTTGGGGGCTCGGTAGCCTCCCGTGCCTCGGCTTGATTTACACTACTCGTACACAAGAGTATTGTCTCGTCTCGAGTCCTCTTCAATAAGCCACCTCCAAGCCTCTACAAAACCCTCTTCCCCCCCCTTTGCCCTCCTTATCATCCTCACTTCTCATCCTCGCTTCTACCAAAGCTCCCCAACCCAACAGTCCATACACAATGTCTCTAAAATCAGGCACGCTCTCCTGCACCTCTTTGATCAATTGAAATCACATCACTAACCAGAATCTCAAAATCGCAGACTCATTTCCTTCCTCCGCCGCTTTCGATGCCATCAATAGCTCCCTACAGTCCGATGCCTCGGAGCGGAAAGACGCTGTTAAACAGGGCAATGCCGTCTTCGCATTCACACTTAAAAATAAACAAGGGCAAACGGACAGTTGGCACATCGACTTGAAAGAGAAGGGAGAAGCAGGCAAGGGAGAGGCACCGAGCGGGAAGAAGGCCGACGGTTAGTTGAGCTCTCTCAGTTTCGAGGAGCGGAATTGGGTCCTGGACGATTGCTTCGGATTACGCAGCTACCGGAGAAGCTGATTATACTTGCGAAGAGGAAAAGGGGAAAGCTGAGAGTAGGTGCTGATGAAGTGTTTGCAGTCACTTTATCCTTATCAGACGATGATTTTGCAAAGTTAGTTAGTGGGCAGACACAGGCTCAACGGTTATTCATGTCGGGAAAGCTGAAGATCAAGGGAGATGTCATGAAGGTGGGTCCCACATCATAAATCGACGTTCAGAACATCTCGGCTGACGGGTCGCTTCTCAAGGCTACGAAGATGGAACCCGTGCTCAAAAAGGCGCAAACCAAGGCGAAGCTGTGAAGTTTGGATACTGTCTGGTTCCATTGTGGACATGGAGTTCTTTTAGTCTTCTTGCAGGTATTTATAGGATCGTATGGATCGTTCCTCTTAGATAAAATGATACTTTGGAACCTGTCTGCGTCTATACATGACAACAGGCAAATCCCTTTTTTGTAGAATGGAGGTTGAGGAGAACACATTTCTCATCTCATTCTGGCCACGACCTGTCCACAGAGCTGGCGCAGTCGTTAGTAGCTGCCATTTGCATTAGCATAGCCGCCATTGCAGGAGGGAGCGCTGGAAGGTCTGTAGGGGAATGTTTGCTTCATAAGTCTTGCTGGCGATTGATCCTCGACTATTGTTTTGCCTTGCACCGCCAAAAACAGCTTACAACCAAAATCCTCAGTCGACTGCACGCCCAGCTTCCGATGAGAATGCTTTGCCTCGCAGCATTATCTGCACAACAATTGCCAAACGGCACATTGACGACACCCGCTGCTCCTTCTCCACTCACGCTGCGAGCCACAGAACCCAATTATTGCTGGGTTGCGCTCATTCCGTGGTGGAGCGGACCCAATATCTTCAACTGATACTCTCTATCAAGCCATGACCTGTAACCTCCGAGGCTTTCATTATATTGTGACTGTGATCGCGTAGCATTTCCGATTCTCTGCAAAATTGCGGAATGTTGTGCTACGATCTGCGCGTGTTGGGCGTAGCTTCTCCTAAAAATGCCGAATCAGGCTAAATATACTTTACCTTAGCTTTGTCTCGGCTGATCCATGATTTGGGTTTTTGTTATGGGCGGTTGACGACAGGAGATCATGGAAGAATAATAGCATCTTCGTGAACTACATTGAACGCGCATTCTTCACACGGCAATTTTGGAGATGGTTAAAGCAGGAAGAACGTCGATCAAGCCTCGATGACCGAGCGTCCCTACCATATGCGCCTTCTCCTCCTCGCTTTACGAACACCGCGACTCTCTTCAGCATTAGACCCTTGCTGTCGCGCTTGAGAAAGCGTGGAGAACACGATACCTCCTCACACTTAATGTTTGAGGCTTGAAGGCATCAACCACAAGGCGGTTTCACGTTCCGCGACTCCCCACCACAGCAAAGATGGCGAAGCGGGTTGCCGATCAGCAGCTTACAAAGGACGGAGCAATGTCTGATGAGGATGTCTTCTCTGTCGGGTCGCAGATAGCAGGACCTCAAAGAGCTACGGCTGCGCAAATGGCACAACGAAGGTACGTGAAATCTTCGAGGTTCCGGGTGTTATGTCGGGCGGGAGGCTGCAAATGTTTGAGTAACCAACCATCATCACCACTTCCACAACACCACCACAAAAAAATCATAACAAATCTTTCACCTCACTCTGCTCATAACACTCAAGTATCTGTACTCAACACTTTCTGCTTTCACACTTCCACGAATACACGCACATTCTGAAAGTGATTTCATGGGCTACAGCGGGCTTGCTAGGATGGTCATATCTAACAAGATTTCTAGGCTTGCGAAACCCCGAGGTGGCCGTCGGCCTGGAGCTCTGCGTCCGCCCGCCTCACCGTCGCATGGCTTATCCCAGCAGCATCAACAGATCTTTGAGAGTGACAGATCCAACATAAACGGAACACAGCAACAACAAGGTGGCTTCGCTTTTGGTCAACAGGCCAACGGAAATCAGCCAAACCAGAACAGCTCTTCATTTCCGCCATTCCCTAGCAATAGCTTTAACACGCCATTTACTGCGCCCACATCAGGATTCAGCTTCAACGTGGGTAGCTCCCAAGCGGTCAACAATCCGTTCACTGCCATCAACACACACAATGCTCCTCCGCCCGAGCCTGCCGGCTTTCAAGGAAGCATATTCAATTTACCCCCGCAAAAATTGAGCCCTTTCCAGAAGTTCCTCGAAGGAGAGCAGAAGCCATTGTTCGCCCCAGGAGCTCCAGATCTTTCAGCACCAGCTCAATCGCAACCTTCAACTAACCTCTTCAACCAGTCCATCAATCAGCAAGGGTCAACTCAAGCTGGTCCTGGTACGTTCCTGCAGTCGAACGCTCTGCAGCAACCTTCGAACAATACCTTCAGTCAAGGCACAGAGCAGAAAGCACCGCAGTCCAGTCCAGAGATGTTTGCGCATCCCAAGACTCCACAAAATCAAAGCTCCAGCAATCCGTTTGCACAGAGTATCTCTCAATTCCAGCAGTCACAATCCGCGCAGCCAGCAGTCAATCTTTTTGCACACTTGGGCCAACCACAACCATCAAGCAGCTTTCTCAGCCAGAATTCGACCTCCCCGACACAGGGTGGAGCTTCTATGATGCAAATATCGCCGGATCCTTCCCCACAGTCACGTCCGTTTGGGTTCTTGAATCAACAAAGTGCCCAAACACAGTCAAGTCCCACCAAAAAGAGTACTGTTCAGGGCGGAGGTGGTAGCCTTTTCGATAGGATTTCGCGACCTCCAGCGGAAACTGAATCTCAACCTCAGTCAAGTCAAACCCAGGATGCAACTGCTCCTGCTTTTGGAGGGAGCCTTTCCGATAGGATTTCGAAACCGCCAACCGAGACGAGCGCTCAAACCCTGTTCAGTCCTCCTCAAACCAACTCCGACACACATGGTTGTAGTCTATTCAAGATGCCGCAACCCCAGGACACGTCAAAAGTCTCGAACGAGGAGGGAGCGACCAGCCCTACTAAGGTTAGCGAGCGAAAGATTGCGAAGCCTACTCTCTTTAAAGCCTCATCGCAAGACGAGCATCCACCATACAAAGCCATATTCGGTAACCTGAAGATGCCACCTAGTCCTCAATCGTCACCTACTCCCACAACATTAGGGATTGCAGCAGCCCCTCAACCTAGCCAGTCGCAATCCAAGGGCGACACCGCCTCACTGACTCGTGGCGGTACCAACACGCCGACCCTATCTTCATTTTCTCAGCAGTCTAGTGAACGACCAATGAGTATGGCAGACAATCGTCGCAAGTTCGGGCCACCACAGCCTCCTGAAGGCTACAGTGAAGAGGAAAAGCGGAAGTGGTCCCAAGATTGGTGGATATCATTCTTCGTGCGGCACAAGGAGAAGCGTGTACATTACGAGGAGAGCCAATGCGACGTCAGGATAAAGGCTGTCCTTGACGGGTTTGATCCCTTAGAGCAGATTGCCGGCAGCAAGAGGAGATCTCTTACTGAGGATTACAGAAGTAAGGAGAACGAATTACTAGGGAAAAGAGCTAGAACAGAAACCTCATCTATATTCACTCAGGATGCACGAGGAGCTTCGTCAGATGGAACCAGCGAAGTTCAACCACTTTCGAAGCGCGATACTCCCTCTCAGCAAGTAGCCAACAAGAACAACAAAAGATCCGCGGACGAGGAGCCACAGAGAGAGAACGAACAGAGAATAGGTGATAAAAGCAAGAAGGCCCGAGGTCATGACCCAGTCTCGTTATCACCACCTCCAGCTGCCTCACCGGGCTCACAGACATCGAATATATTCAAAAATATTTTGGACAAGAAAGAGGAGCCCAAGATCAATGGCACCCTATTTGATAGAGTGCCCACAACTTTCCAGTTCCAAGCGCCATCTGCGTCTCCTTCAACGCAGTCGCCATCGATGTCCAAGCCCTCTTCGACCACTTCAGTCCTGCCTTCGTCCATGCCTGACACTGAGTCACCATTCAAGTCTAGCTCTGCCTCTTTCAATCCGACATCTTCGATATCAAATTCACGTCCTTTTAGCAACCTGAACAGCATCAGTAACGGCGCGCAACTGACTACCTCTACTCCATCACTTAAGCCCTCGAGCTTCGCTGATGGCCCTCCGACAGCGCCAAATTCGAATCCTTTCTCTTTCAAGCCTATCATGAGCAGTGAAGCCCCTTCGGATGCGACTAAAGCACTAGCGGTCAAATTCTCAAGCGGTGCTACAACAGTGACAGCATCCAGTTCCAGTCCCTTTTCTGCAAAGCCAACTATGAGCGATCAGACCTCATCTGAAAGTGCCAAAGCTCCAGCGTTCAAGGTCCCATCATTTGGAGCTGCTACAACCTCAACGGCATCCAGTTCTAGTCCATTCTCTATCAAACCACCAACAAGTAGTCAATCCTCATCTGAGGCTTTAGAAGGTCCAGCGTTCAAGGTCCCAACCTTTGGTGCTGGTACCTCTGGTACGACTTCGACAAACTTCATGTCGCAGTTTGGCAAAGCTGCAGAGAAGACCGAGGCTGAAGCGAAGAAGAAGCGCAAGGCAGCCGATTTTGATTCGGATGAAGAAGACTTGGCATCGTGGGAGGCCAGAGATGCTGAGGAGCAGCGACTGAAGAAGCAGAAGATTGAGGATGAAATCAAAGGCAAAGCTGCAAAACTGATTGATGGGAAATGGGTGATAGCCACAGACAGCGAGAAGCCAAGCGCAAGCATAAAACCAACAAATTCGACAGACCCTAACTTCTCAGTATTGAGCCAGCCAACCACACAGCTGACTAATGGCCACAACATCTTTGGTCATTTGTCTGGCGAAGAGTCTGGAGCAGAGAGTGGCAAGACTGGCGATGCCGATGATGAGGACGACGAAGACGAAAATGATCATGACACTAATGGACAAGACGATGAGGCAGAGACCGAGTCAGACAACGACGACAAAGCTCAACCCGAAATGCCAAAGGCACTCAACAACCCGTTTGGCGCAAGTCTGAATGGTCCTTTTAACGCATCGCCGTACTGTAACGATGATTCGGCTGAAAACGGCAGAGAAGAAGATGCTGGACGGAGCATATTCGATCGAATCTCAAAGGATGATAACGGTAAACCCATTCGTGAGATACAAGATACAGATGGTCAGGCAGCTTCGCAAACAAGCAACGTTTTCGGTCAATCTTCGAAGTCTGGCTCATCCAGCAACATCTTCAGTCAACCTTCCGATACTGCTTCTAGTTTGACAAGCACTAATTCCCAGATTGGAGATAGTCCAAAGGGCGATCATACATGGAAAGTCGATAGCCCAATCAAGTTTGGAGACTCAAGCAATGCGCCTGCCGTGAGTATTACTTCCCCGAGTCCGTCTAAGCCAACATTTGGTGGTCTCTTCGGTGCTGCGAAGTCCACTGTCACCAACGAGACGCCATCGAAGCCTACTCCAAGCATCTTCAGCACTCCACTAGCAAAAACCCCCAGCGTTGGTTTCGGTTTCGGCTTCAAGCCCACCATGGCCTCATTGGCACCACCTGCCAACAATGATTCTAACGCAACATCCCGCGCAACGTCGCCAGGTGCCACAACCGGTGAGAGTGCAAACGAGTCTAACGCTGACGGAGAGGATGACAAAGCCGAGAAGCAGGAACAGATTGACCTTACATCTTCAGGGCCAGGCGAAGAAGACGAGGATGTTATTATGCAGGTGAAGGCAAAAGCACTGCAGTGGGACAAAGATCTATCAAGTTGGGCTAGTAAGGGTTTGGGACCCCTACGTGTCCTGCGGAATCGGGAATCACAACATACCAGAGTCCTTTTACGGCAAGACCCTAGCGGCAAAATCGTCCTTAATTTCGCCTTATCGAAATCGTTTACGTATGAGAGCTCGCAAAGCAAAACTGTGAGGGTGCCAATCGTTAACGAGAGCGGCAAGATCGAGTCGTGGATGATAAAGGTCGGCAACGATGAAGACGCCAAAAAGTTGGCGAGTACAATGGAAGATAATAGAATTTAGGGGCGTTGCACCACGTGAGCCCAGGGTGCGAGTCGAGAGTGTTATTATCAGAATCATCTTCAGGAGTACGTGTTTGTGCAAAGGTTAGGTTGTCGAGCGAGTGTTATAAGTTCGCTTTCATCCCAGCCTTTTTTCTCCAGGAAGGAGATATGGATTCATCTAAACAGCATGCGAATGGCAACGGAAAAGAAAGCATCGATTACTGTCTGTCAACTTAGCGAAGCATACTGATCATCAAAGTTGGATTTTGGGATTCGTTTGGGTTGATTTCCTTTCTAACCGCCAGGCTCTCGCAGAAACTTCCTATATCCGTCTCCCACTTCCGTGGTTGATTGATGGCTTAGGTTAGTGACTGATGCATCATGGTCGAAGCTTCGACGCTCACTCGCTACTTTCGATTTGATCGCGTCTTTAGACTGCTGGTTGTCGGAAGCTGTGGTCGTTGAAGTTGTCGGTACTTATGTGATTGGCTTCTGCCTGCCATGATGATTCGAACTCGGGGCTTTTGCTAGCGGTACGTCCATGTGGAGGAGCTGATTGGACGAATTTATGGGGGATTGTGGCTGGCTGCTTCTGCCTGCCCTCATGGTTCGAGCATGTGGTGACTCTTTGGAATTTTTGTACGCAGACATCATGAACTTTCCAGAAAGGAATGCGAGATAGATCAGTGTGCATCAAAGTCTATAATTAAGTCCAATCAAATCCAGGGTGCTAGCCCACCAAGTGCTTTTGTCAATAGGTCTTTGCGGCAGGGACTAGCTAAAGTCGCTTGATATGTTTATCGTTGCTAATCAGTCTTCAAGGTCAATGGACCTCTGGGCTTCCCAGGCTGATATGTCTTTTTCGCCCAACTACTCAATGTGGTACGCTAAGGAGTCTAGGATATAGATTCGTCTTTCAGAACAGGTTTCAAGCCTTCGAACGGGATTTGATCATGGACCCTTTACACCGTAGGCGGAACATACGATTTCAACATCTACCCCGCCACCTTTACAAATGCCAACGCCAATGTATCGACTCATATAAATTCCTAGTCCTGTTTTGTTGACTTCGGCCGAGCACACGCTGCTAAGGGATGCAAATTCAACCTGCTTTGCTTGTGGTAGCTTGACTAGCCGTCAATTCGACCTATGGCCTCATAAACAAAAGCATCTGCCGAGCTCCTCGGACGACTGTTTGGGGACACTATCTCAACGTATTCACGCAGAGACCATGAATCTGGATGCGTCACCATCACTCTATCGACCGCGCGCGCCACCTAAGACACTTTTTCGGGGAACCTCGCCTGCGAAATTTGCGGTGACCGCCAGCCAATCGAGCGCTCGACCGATGTTTTCGAAGTCGCCTGGAGGCCCCTTTTCATGCGTTAGCCCCAATTTGTCAAGGGTCTACTACCTTCCAAGTTTCAGGCAGGTCGTATTGCCCTGAGCCCTGACGCCTTAACACTGATGTCTTCATCCAAAATCCGGTGATTCACTTACATTGCTCTCTTTTTTCCTCAGATCAGACACAGCAACTTTGATACATCAAACTTCCAAAGACACAGCACGTTAGACACAAGAGTCTTCTAGGTGAGGCTGTTCCGGGTTCTCCAGAGCGGTTTCACAATCGACGAATCCTCAAAGCCGTACTGACAAGCTCGCTACACAGGCAACTTTCCAACCCAACTCGCTCTTCAGGATCCATCGGACATCAGCTAATCAAAGCCAAAGACTCGGGCATTGTCTCACAAGTCGGTGACACTCTTTGCTTCCTTTTAACTCGTGCTATGTTCATGGACTTATCTTTGGGCCGCAGTGACTTCCACGGCTACAGGTGTTACACCCGGCAACCAGCGTTCAACCCCTGAATACATTGAAACCCTCAGTATGCGTAAGATCTTTGACTATCAAGGGCACACAAGAACATCACTGACGGCCAAAACTCTAGCACGCAGGGTTGGCGAAGTCACATACTGTACTCCGGAACACCACGATGAATGGTGGGGAGAGTACAAAATCCACATCAAGCCGAAGAACTCCAATGACGTGGTGGAAGCATGGACCACGGAAAAACCGGAAAAGGGCACAACGGTCCAATTTTGTCACGGGTGCGCAGGTATCGCCAGTCATGTGTATACGTGGTTTGAGACCAAGAATGGTAACTGTGACCTTGACTGGCGCCCAAACTTGGTTTGATTGAGGGGATCAGTGCCTCGATGGTGGTTGGTTGGTCTAGCTTGATCGCGTCGGTTCATGATATTGGAGTGGGCGGAGGAAATAGCTCATATTTGTCTGTATGGATGGTGCATCTCAATCTCATATCTGGTCAACCATATCCATGCATTCTTCACGCCATTCACTAGCACGGTGTTTCTCTCTCTAGTATCGGATGTAGGGGTTTTCCGGTTCGTGATAGCGGGATGTTTTAGTGACCGTAGCTATGGGAGGGACATATAGGCATTGCATTTCAGTAATCGCCACCACGAATCTGGGCAGAAGCTTCTCATATAGTCTTCCCATACAAGCAAAGGCTGAGAGTATTCGCAGATGGTAATTTCGCTTTTTGAAAATGGGGAATCGAGCTGAGCGGCGGAGGCATCAAAACTTAGATACCAGATTTTACATTCAGTCATTAATTCACTTATTTCGTCGTACTGTAAATCCATCACTCATCAAACCTAATCTTGCCTTCACTAACATCCGGATAAACATCAAACCTCCTCTGCGTACAAACCGGTATCCCCTTCCTCGTCTCCTCAATCCTCTCCCCCCTCAACGACGCATACACCACCTCCTCCCCCTCCCCCGCCTCACACATCACCTCCGCATTCGGATCCACCACCATACTATGCCCCCAAGCATGATAACTCGCTTCCATATCCCTCGCCGGGCTGCACAGTGCCACAAACACCTGATTATCCACCGCCCTCGCCCTCGCCAGCAACTCCCAATGCAGCGGCCCCGTCGTCAGATTGAACGCGCCGGGGTACAGGAGCAGGAAACAGCCCTTGCGGGCGGCGATGGCGGCGAGTTCGGGGAAGCGGACGTCGTAGCAGATTGCGAGGGCGATCTTGCCGTAGGGGGGGATGTCGACGAGGGTGAGTTTGTTGCCGGGGGAGAGGACGTCGGATTCTTTGAAGGTGATTTTGCCGGGGATGTCGATGTCGAAGAGGTGCACTTTTCGGTGCGTGGCGAGGAGGTCCCCCTGGGGCGAGAACAGGAGAGAGGTGTTGTGGTATTTCTTCGTGGATTCTACATATTCGGGTATGCTACCGCCGAGCAGGTAGCATTTGCTCTCGACGGCTAGCTCGGAGAGGGCGTGGAAACTCGGGGATTGCTCTTTGGTGGGAGGGGATGGTTGGAGGGTTTCGGCGTACGAGGGGAAGAATTGGCAGCCGTAGGGCGAGTTGAAGCATTCGGGCAGGACGATCAGGGAGGCTCCGGCTTTGGAGGCTTCGAGGACGCGCGAGCGAGCGCGAGCGAGATTGGCGGGTTTGTCAGCGCCTGGTGAGGAAAGGGTCAGAAAAGGTGGTGGTGGGGGCGTTGGTGGGGTAAGGTCTGGGTATACGTGCCCGTTGCGAGTTGCACGAGAGCGAGCTTGAGGGGCTTTCTGAGGAGGTGGGCCATACCGAATTGGTTTATGTTTTCTCGATGAAGCTATGGGAATTATATTCGTACTCCTGCATAGCGTGTGCGTAAAGATCTTCGTTTCTTGGCATGTGATCCCTCCCAACCCACCCCCGAGACGCCCCCACCTGCCTGTGGAAATATTCGACTTCGACTCTTCTCCCGCGTCTTACGACCTTTCTCTTTTTAACAGCAACTCGCCACAAGGCATATCAACAAGATCAAGTGTAGAGGAGTTTGGGAGCTTTAGGCACGGAAAACCTTATCAGAAGGAGCACATCGATGGGAAAACTCGGTCGATTTGACCAGACTTGCAATACACACAATCGCCTCTCTCCCAGCAAATGGACCTTGCACTAGCGCTGCTGAACATACCTACCTTTGAGGTCATCGCAGATGTCCAAAAGACATAGCTATTGCAAGGGGAAACACATGGCAATCAAACACAATCTCAACGTCTTGCTGCATATGTCTATTGCGTTCAGATCTCATATTCGAGTATCGGCATTATGAATCTAGCATCTATCAATCGATTTCCACGGTATTTTACCAGGTAAACGATAGCATATCCAGACCGCCACGCTGAATCTTCTCATGGTTATGCAAGCTATGCCTGAACTGGGGCCTTAGGCACATCATGTTATTCTGTACCATTCTTTCAATAGCCCTCACGGCAGCTGGGTCCACCACACAACGCACTCTATTTTGCACTTGTCTGTTGGATCAACGACACGGGCACGTTGAGTTGGGTTGGAGTCTCGCAATAATTCCCACCGAAGATTTCATAGCAGAACGTTACTCCGGAAACTCCGACGACTCCTTGGTAGGTGAAAGTGTGGCTAAGGAATATTCGTCAGCGGTCTTTGATGCAAACCAAGGAGCGGGCGGTCTCACTTCCCGCATTGGACACCGGTTCGTTCCACTTCGAGATCAGCTCCGTCATAGTAGAAGGCCACGCCTGATCCACATTGCATGTAATTGAACGGTTGGATGAGCGATGAGCCGGGCAGCAGATTCAGCTCGCACCTAGCTGTAACAGGTGGTTTGAAGTTGGGATCGGTAAATTCGAAGGACAGTGAAGTCGATTCTTGTGTTGACCCGGGGAGAGTACAGTTTGTGCAAGTATGGTACTGGTTTATGGCCCATTTTTCGCTAATGCCACACGGTGTTGCTATCTGACGCTTGGTGTTGCTGGTAGGATATGGGATCGCCAGAGCGAGTGACGCAAGTGGGAGAAGCTGGTGGATACGCATTGTTTCTGCGCTCAGGATTGCTATGGGACTTTGATAAAACAAGGCTGATGTGGGTATGGACAGGAGAGTCGGGCAAGGAAAAACGCAGCAAACATGTTGATGTTTATATGTTCTGAACATCTGCAGCCCGGCAGTTTCGATGCCATAACATTACCTAAAGCGGTCAGGTACTCGTATAGAGATAACACTTCAGCCCCATGAGTGTTGAGCCATACGAGGTCCACTGCAAAAATATCTCATCAAACCGCCACTGAACCCTTGCATACGAAGCAAACTTGCATGAAGTATTTCCCGGCACCGTTAGCTTCCCCCAGTCAGATCCAGGATATGTCCAATACAAAGCCGTTGAGATGACGCACCACATGCTTTAATCTCCGTGATTGGGAGAGAATGACGGACTTGCGCGAGTCAAGAGCAATACGATAATGCGAGCCGCGGCCGCATTCGTGATGATGCAATAAACGGCTAGGGAACGACCCGCTGTTCGGGAGCGTTGCCAGGAAGTGTTGAGCATTCTCACTGCACGGAAAGTTGAAGACCAATCAAAATGTTCTCTAATCCTATACATACTGAATGAATGAAGAGGCCGATCATTTGTGGTTGACGGCGGTGGCTAATCAACGTTAATGAATCTCCACGGATATAATATCAGCCAATCCTTGACGCTGAGAATATCCTAGCACTGTCGATCAATTATGTTCGAATCTCTCATAAAGCCAATCTACGTCTGTATTTATACTGAGGTATGATTTGATCCCTACCTTAGATCAAAACAACATACCGTAGTGTTGATAAGTCACTATTTCTAGATGATGTTTTAACGACCCAGGATGAAAATAATAAAATTTACGAAACCTGACCTGGAATTTTGTCAGCGCCAAGGATTCCAAGGTTTTGTGCAACTGCCATCACTGTCATTGCTTTCTTCATTCATTCATTCATTCATTCTATTGATTCTTCCTGATCTAATTACATTATAGAGGCTCATCGACTATATGTTTAGGCCAGGTGTACAATGTCACTCAGAAAAAGCTGCACCTTTCTCGGATCAGCTAGGTGTGACCTGGGTTTGTTACCAAGAACGATTCTCTGGGTACACTGAATGAGGCCTTGGAAAATTCTCAGCCTGCTCTATGGATGTGGTCATGTCTTAGGAGATAAGTCTCTCCTACGCTGAGCCTGACACGTGGTCCGTCGTAGTTGAGTGCAGCGAACATGCTGGATGATGCTTGCCTCTACAGTGAATGACTATCGTTCTTTCCTCGTATAGAAACATCGAGTCAAAATGCGCCTCCCCGTCATGCCCAAGCGATCACGTCTTTGTCTTCTTCATATCCCTCAGATGCATTATCTCCTACCCTTCCTCCCACACCTTCTATCCTCGCATCAATTACAAGCAGCCCGCATCCCCTTATTCTTACGCTCTCGATGCTAATCCCTCTTCCAAATCCCGCTTATGGAGAAGGTTGCTCGCCGGATCGACGCACCTTTGGTACCTGAGCGGGGCTTGACAACCTCATCAGCGGTAGACGCAGATCTCAGAGACCGCATCCGTTCTTTACTAATCTCTCGCAATCGCCAATACCCTCCGAAAACACCTTCCGCTACCCCGGATTATAGCTATCAATCTCAAACTCCAGACCTTGACGAGAACTTTCTTGATCTTCCTCCTCTTATTCCGAAAGCCTATAGAATTAGTCCAGATCAAGACGTTGCCGAGCTCACTCAGCTGACGTACGACTCTCCGGATATGGGAGCTACAAAGTTCGACGGGCCTGCCGGCCAGATCGACGATAACGATGCCAACACCTCTTCAAGACGACCAAGCCAGCCAAGTAGGTTGGAAGATCGTGACTCATCAGTGGAGGGCCAACGCTCGCGTGCCACGTCGGGCTTGGATCAACGGTCTCATGCTGGTGGTCTCGGCCGCGAAGCTTCGTATATTGATGGAATAAGACGAGTCAATTCGACAGCATCCAAGGCATCGACTGGGACTCGCATACCAAGGTTTCATCTTCGCACCGTACCACCCGCTGTTGACGTTAACAAGGTTGTGAAGCCCGTTCATTTAGTTCTTTCAGATAATTATCGATCTGAGGCTCTTAATAAAACGGAACAGGCCACTTCTTCACTTCTAGAAAGCAAACCAGATGCGACAGATGAGGAGCCGCTAGCAATGCCGACGTCTGCAGCGTTAAATGACGTCGATTCCCACAAAGCCATCGATGCATTGACAAAGGTCGCAGAGCACGAGCACATCGTTGCTGATCAATCGAAGTCAATTCCACAAAAGACGCTGACACAGGAGAAGCTCAGATCAACAAGACCTGCCAAGGAACCCAGAAACATGCTTCTTAAATTCCATGATAGTAGCGCTGTTGTGGGTCAGGCAGCTCGACCAATCGTCACGTCTAAGGAAGGTTACGGCCACCCGCACGACAGTCACAATGAAGCGCCCATATTCATCATTGGGGACGCTGAGGAAGAAAAACATGTCAGAGCTCCAGTACATTTGAACGAGCGCGACGAACCTGATCCCTGTCCACAGCCAGAAGAGGAGACTGGTCCCTTAGATGGTCCAAAGATATCGGCTCTACTAGCTGAATTGCCACCGCTGAGGCAGAGCACAGCGAAGGATGTCAGCGGCCTTTTCTTGACCGCAGAGCCTTTTGTAGCAGAATCCACAAATACCTACTCCTCCTCAGTATCTAGTCTGGAGTCGGTTCCTCTCCTCAACGCAGATGAAGGCGTTCCTAGCCAGGACTCTCCTCTTTTGCCAAAGTATATTCAAGATGATCCTCCTGTCAAAGGAGAGTGTGGACAAGATATCAACGTGGAAGTTCAAGACGCTTCTGCTGCGCAGCCCAGGAGCTTCTCCCAGAAACCCCCAAAGCTTTCAACAGCTAGTAGAGCTATGTCAATACTATCTGAGATGACTGTACGGACCGGTCTACAAACGCCTTCTTTGCGCTCAATCACGAGGCGTAGGAAAAGTAGCTCTGCGGCGATCACGAACTTGACAAGTAGGCCGCATCGCCATCTGCAGGGTGCTCCCCAAGAGAAGGGCACACGAGCGGCTGCCAAGGGGTACAAAGCACTTGGCGATGGCATACAGGTTGACACCTTGGAAAGTACCGACAGCACGGACCCCTCTCTGGCCCTGCGAAATCAACAGAAGAATAGTACGGCTTTTACGAAAGTCATCCATGATCTCGAGTCCCTACTCAACCAAGCTTTGACCATTGCTGGCCAAGCTGCTGTCGAGGAGGAGAGCGAAAACACGCCACTAAAGAGTCGGAAGCTCAATCATGTCCATGATCGCGTATCCTCAACAGAATCGACCGACAGCGGCCAAGGCTTGTCGTCGCTATCCGAAGGCGGTGACGAAGAAGATAATTGTACGTCGATGCCGCCTCATCGAGTGATCATTGAGGAACCAAAGGATGACAACCTATACCACGGCCACTTTGTGAAGGCTAGGGACGAGACTCCGTATCCAGCGCAAAAAAGGCAGGCCTCCACAGTACCGTACCTTGAGTCTGATAATGGGACAGAGACGAAGCAGCAAGACACAAATCGGCTTCTTGACATACCAAGTACTTCGGAGGTAAATGGCCGAGCTGAAGGGCTGTCACGGGAACAATCTTTTACTGCAAATGATTGGGCCATCATCAGAGCACCATCTCATACCTCTAAGCTACGTCTGGAGATGAAGCCGCCGCCACGTGCCCCTCAGATGCCACCCAATGTACAACCCTCTACGAAAGAGCAACACACTCTGCTCTTGCGAGCCCACGGGGTATCTGAAAGCACTCCGTCAAGGGAGATTGTTCGAGAATACGTCAATGCTAACCAGCAGCCACCTATTCAGCCTCGTTTGAGCTCAAGAGGCCTGAAAAAAGGCAAGGGCCGAATTCCGAAGTCAGAGGAGCTCGGTTTGCCGGACCCGGAAATATCTGATCGAGAAAGCGAATGCGAGCATGTTCCATATGTGGCGGACTTTAAGACGGCTGGGCTTAATTACCATCCTGTTTTCCAAGAGGCTATGGCTGGTGAAGAACATGATGTGGCAAGACCACGTGGTCGTGGTATTCAACCTCGCCAAGATACCGCTGCATCCTTACGTGACGCCGACGACAAGCAAGAAATTTCTCATCGGAGGGAACGCTCAGCCAACCGAGGTTTCTCCTTGCATAAGCGTCACCATTTCAGCATTCGTGAATCGCATGGCTTCAGTCTCAGCAGATCTCACCGTCGCTCACCAATCGCTCGAGATTGGAGTACCTCACGCAAGAGATATACTGCTAGCGTGACTTGTATTACGACGGCATTCATGGGACTGTTCATCGGTATCTACGCTGGCGAGGTACCTGCTATTCAATACGCTATTGCGGACGAGCATCACTACACCATTCTGGGAAACGTGCTTTTCTTCTTTGGCCTTGCCATCACCACGGGGCTCTTCTACCCTTTACCTTTGCTGCATGGGCGAAAGCCGTACACGCTGGCTGCGCTAGCCATACTACTGCCGTTACAGTTTCCACAAGCTCTCGCGATCAACGCGCAAAGATCGCCGAATGTAGCGACATACCGCATTGGGCTCCTGCTCCCAAGAATATTTGCTGGGCTTGTAATGGGCTTTGCAAACATCAATTTCATCACTACTCTGCTGGACCTTTTCGGTGCTTCTTTACAAAGCGGCAACCCTCACCAAGAGACGGTCAATGCCAACGATGTCCGGAGGCATGGAGGAGGGATGGGCGTATGGCTTGGTATCTGGACATGGTGTGCTATTGGATCGATCGGGATCGGGTTCCTCATTGGCGCAGGCATCATAAGTGGATTGGATGTTTCTTGGGGTTTCTGGATAACTATTGTGATAAATGCCGCTGTGCTCGTACTCAATATCCTCTCGCCAGAAGTCCGCAGGTCCGCCTACCGTAGATCGATGGCTGAGGTTCGCACTGGAGGTGAGGTTTCTAGAAGAGTTGCTCGAGGGGAGATCAAAATGCACCTTGAATCAACAGGCCCGATCTGGTGGTGGGAAGAAGTCATCGCCGGCCACGTGCTCGCCGTTCGCATGCTCTTGCAACCAGGCTTTGCGATATTGTCGCTCTACCTTGGCTGGATATACGGCCAGATAGTCCTGGTCATAGTCGTGAGTTCTTCGCGCCAAACGATAGGCTTACAGCTCACAAATTTGCAGCTTCTTGGGGCTTTGCTCTCCAAGTACTATCGCTTCCATCCCCAGTATGTCGGTTTAGGCGTGGCGATCATCCCCCTGGGAGCTTTCCTCGCCATACCCTTCCAAAAAGCCTCGTTGTTCAGTCGAGCGAGGCACCACGCCCAAAGAACAGATAGCATGACCTTTGAGAAGCGCGTTACTTGGACGTCCCACCTGGTGCGGAGGGCCATCTTCATGGCTGCGTTGCCTTTCGCAGGCATGGCCTACACGTTGGCTTCCGGTGGTCAGCCCACCAATTACATGGTGCCCATCATCTTCGCTGGCCTTATTGGGTTCCTCTCAAACCTCGCGATTGCTGAATGCCAAGGCATCATTATGGAGACTTTTGATACATCGGACTTGCAGCCAGGGATGACCGGGAGGCCTCGGAGGGTGCTACCGGAAGAGGACAGGAGGAAGAGGACCAACTTTTCCTGCTTTCCTCGAGTGACTGCAGGCCTGGCAATGACACAAACGTTTGCCTTTGTCATCGCTGCTGGTGTCACGGCGTGGGGTGGAGTTGTTGAGAGGCATGTTGGAGCTCAGACGGCTACGGCAGTGATGGCAGGGGTGCTACTGATCTTGACATTGCTACTGATTGCTATTCTCACGCGCTTCAAGGTCGTTCAGATGATTCCATCCGAGAGGTTCGGAACGAACATCTTATCCGGACCGGAGGATGAGTGGAAGCCGGTCATCATTGGTAACCCGAGTGGAACTACGCGTAGGATTAGTGTGCTGGAACTGGGCAGGTTGAGCCGGTGGAGTGAAATTAGGAGAAGGAACAAGCTTGCGGGTCCTGTGCGGTAAAGGAAGGAAGATTGAAGTTGGTCGCCGGCTGGTGTATGCTAGATATCCCCAGCCCCCAGGGTTGCATTTGGTTATAGCCGGGTCTATCGGGGTGACCGATGATGCACCATCCCCTAGTCTTATACCTATTCCTACAGATGTTGGCCCAGCTCGGCCAGGATGCCCTCATTTACCATTTACTATGGGGGGCCGTCTTATCTCCTCAGCCGTACCAATGCATAGTGACGACTTGAGATTGATACGACCAATTACACATGATGCACATCGCCCTTTGCTGTCTTTGTGTGGCCAATTGAGAATAATTAATGATGTTGGTCTCAGGGATCCGCGGAGGTAGGGCCGTAGCAGTATCAGCCTTCTCGGGTGTAAGGCACAAGCCAAGTTGCCAAGTTCAGACTATGGACAGACTACGGAGAGTTAGGATAATCAAATAATAATAACATGTTGAAGAACCTACCTTAGGCTATGCCTTCCTGACACGGTAAGGATCAAGTAGTAAGGTAAGGTAAGGTAGTCAACATGGCGGGACGGGATGGTGTGACTACTCGTTAGGGTAAGAATGACAAGCGTGATAGTATAGGATTATCATTATTATCATTATCAAGATGAGTTCATCACGGGAATAAGAAAATAAGAATTAATGATATACCCGCCCTATAGGATTCCAATTTCCAAGAATTTGAAAATGAAAATTTATGAACCCACCCCATGAAAAAGAAAATCGCATCTTCGACCCGGGCCATTCCCGCCGCGGATCCTTGTCAAGCCCATCTGGACCTTGTCAAGCCCCGCCTGAATGCGATTGGTTGCCGGATGGGCGGCTCCATGATCAGCACAAAGCCAGTTGGTTAGTCCGAGTCTACCAGGCCGCTTCCGGATTCCGGTGAGAGGGTCTGCAAATCTGCAGGGTTGTCAAGGGCGGAAGACGAGGGGCATGTTCCAATCACCGAGCTCCCCGGGGTCCCGGGGGACTGGACGCATGCTTATCACTTTGACGATTGTACTTTTCTATTTGTGTGGGATTATGCCTATGGGAAGTTATGAATTTTAATTGAATTTATGCTGGCAGCTGGGAACCAATCTTTTCCGATCTTTGTTCTGGAACGTGTTCACGTGTGTCCCAGTTAAGTAGTCATCGGCTGGAAGAGCGTGCCGTCCATACAGCCAAAGTCAAACTCTCCCATCGCCTTTCCCACCAGATTCATTTTAAGCTCCATACCTATCTTATAGTACGTACTTTACCTCATACCTTTTATGCCTTGTGCCTTATGCCTTATGCCTTATGCCTCATGCCTCATGCCTCATGCCATGCACATGAGTACATTATTATTTCCCTCCCTTTCCTTTCCTATTATTGCTTTTCTTTTCTTTTCTTTTCTTTTCTTTCCTTTGCGTTCCTTTCCTTTCCTTTTTCCTTCAATTCAAAATAATAATCATAAAGCATCGTAAAAACAAAAAGACCTGGAATCAATCAGCTATGTACTTTATCTTCTCTAATGCACTGCTCTAGACCGTTGAATTCCCAGCTCGCTTCCAACCAACTTGGTCAAACATCTCCTGCACTAAGCTGAGCTGCATCATCTACCCTATCTACCCTAACCATGCTTTTTTAATTCTCTCGCCAATATCTTCTTGCTCACTTGTACCCTGAAACATCTTCTTCCAATCAATTGGATCCAACTTTTGTCTTCCTCAACCTTCCTATCCTTGGACGGCTTCCCCCTGCCTGGCCAACTGGCGCCATACATATAGACTACTGCCTTTCACCTCGACGCCTTTTTACCATGTTCGAGAACTTCTCCTTCGCTTGCGCCTCCAGGCAGCACGCTTTCTACGAGCCATATCCAATGCATGACAGCGTCTCCCCTACCTCCTCGGGCGAGTTGACGCCTTGTTACGACAATGGCTGCAAGGCCTCCCCTGACAGAGGCTTTCCTAGCTCCACCTCCATCGCCGAGTTGTCTCAGCGTTTCGGTCAGCATACCCTCACACCTCGGCGGCCGAGCGTATGCGTGGAAGGATCAGCTCCACGTGCGCGTGAGCTAAACGCGCCCCCGCACTCTCCAACTAGCTTCTCGAATCGAGTCTGCCGTCGAAGGCAAAGCCTTAATCGTCTTCAGTGCTCTTCGGACCATCTCTCACGTATTTCAGCGCTTGTCGAAGAAATGGTACAGACAGGGCAGCCGCTCCACGAAACCACCCGTTCCACCGACTTACTCGATGATCTGACTTCCCCATCACTCTCCCCAGATGAGGTTCCGCCAATGTCATCCTACTTCAGCATTTCTTCTTCAAGACCGTCATCGTCCATTAGCCCCAAATGCGACCCGCGATTACCACAACATTCTCTACGACACTCTCAGTCACACAAAATCGATAAGGATTTGAGACACAGTGCGTCCAGGGAAGGCATTGGGAAGCCTATGGTGAAAAAGAAGATCAGGATGCGGAAGAGCCTGAAGATGCTGGAAAGTGGGGCAAAGGGATGCGTACGATGAGCAGCGAATTATGAATATCGGTTGAGCGATTACATTCTATGTATACAATTTAGCCATTATGGATGAGGAATGGACTGTCCCTCTGAGCTTTGAGGAAGAAAAGAAGATTTGACGATTCAACGTATGTATCTGGCTTCGAAAAGCAAAGGGGTTTTTTTTAAACATGGCCTCGTGTGCTTTTGACTTTTGGAATGAAATTCACTTTGAATGATCCCACTCAGTCATGAATGGGCTAAGTTTTGCTAAAAAATGATCTGCGCTACGAACCCAGGCCAAAGAGAGTAGGGTAAGAATATGTTTTAAACATGTTTATTGCCTAACCGCTTTCGGTTTAGCGTAGAACGTGTTTTAAACAGGTTTTTTGTAAGGAGAAAACAGCCGAGAAACCTCGCTTATTTTAGTGTAATATATGGCCTTGTCTCAGTAGTCTCCGGCCGCTCCATTCCAGCCTTCTGATTGGCCCATTTCTACTGCATATACTCCATTGGCCATGACTCCTGCATTGTGGTAAGCCTGTAGATAGATTAGCTACTGAAAAAAACAGAAGAAGATTTGGTAGAGGAGCATGTTACTGGAGGAGGTACATGCCTTCGCTACCAAATTGTATAGTAGACGATGTACCTACTCATAGGGCTGGCTTACTAATTAAAAACGAATAAACCGCTAGCAAAAACACCGCTAAGAGGTTTTAAACATGTTTTTTGTCAATAACACGGTTTTATTCGTTCCCTAAAAGAGAGCAGTTATAACCGAAGCGCTAGTTCACATCGAGAGCTCTCGTTGAATAAGCTCATCTCATTTGAGTGTCCGATACCTTTCTCTTCTTTGCACATTATTGTACTGAACATCTCTCAAAATATGGTACTACCAAAAGCTTCCTTCGGAGGGCAATCAATTCCAGTTTATGCTAGAACAGTAGACCGAGCCGTCCATGTGAAAATCCATCCTCGGCCGCGGAATCTGGCCGAGAGCAGAGACGTGCTGCGTATACTTCAGCAGTATGGCGAAGTTGTCATGTATAAGCATCTCAAGGTACCGTTTTCGCATCGTGCTGGACTGTCGGATATTATGCTCAGACCTTCACAGTCCAATGGCTGACAGCGGTGGCAGCACGAACCCAACATTCGCGCACCGAACAGCGCTTTAGCAGTGTACAAGACTACAGATTCCGCGCAAAGTATCATCAATGCGAGTCCATTGCGCTTTGAGTCAGGAAAGGTGGAGTCTAGCTCCCCGGCTTCGCAAGAAACGCCATCAAGAACGCCTCCCGCCGAGCAAGAGGAGGGTGGTGGGCCAGCCGTTCAAGACAAGTCTGACTATGCTCAAGAAGAGTTCAATGAGGTCAACGCCGCTAGGCAGCGACCAAATGAGGCTCCAGGCGACAAAAACTTCTTTACGGGCCTTAGTGGGACAGCTCGATGGGGCCAAATGCGCTCGTCCCCTAGAACCGACCAAACAGCAAGCGGCCCCCCTCCCTCAAAAGCACCAAAACCCTTCACCCCTAACCCCACTGCTCTCAAAGCCTCTTCTGCCGAGCTCCCAAGCCCCCCCTCGAGTATCCGTTCGACCTTCTCAACGTCCTCATATCCGCCGCATGAAATCCACCTTACAATCGAGCGCTCTGTACTGGATCATCACGCCTACATCCAACGGCAGCACTACTATGGTGGCTTCAAACTAGACCTAAGTGGCATGATGGGGGAAGATTTGGAGGGAAGGGTGCCGGTAGCTGGTATGGCGGACTGCCAGCTTGGGAAGGCAGAGGTACCATTGAGAGTGCGGTTGAAGCGGCGGCAGGAGGACGGTAACAGACCTTGGACAAGCTTGGGAAGCTTGTGGAGAAAAGGAGAGAGGGCGAGAGAGAGGAAACAGGGCGAGAAGGTGGGTGTTGATGATCAGGAGTTCACGAAGTGGCTCTCAAATGCTAAATATGGGCACAGGCCGATACTGTCGTACGCGAAGTGAAGTCCTAGCCTCGCAATCTTGGGGTCCGAATAAAGTTCACAAAGTCACGCAAAACACGGCTTCTTGGACCTCTCCCTCCTTAGATCTTATGATCTCGCGATTCAAAAACTCGTTAAACGATCTCTTCGGTCTTCCTCCGATACGAATGGCCGCTGTCTTCAGCATTCCAACTCCAAGTCAGCATACTCTGGGTAATTTTGGTATCACCTGTCTGAACATGGCTTGGGTAACTTCGTCCAAGCAAGTCAGTTTCTAAAGACGCCGTCAGCTTTAGCTCCGGAAATCAGCTTGCAACACTTCGAATGGCAATAATCAAGTACGACAGATATGCAATGGTCTATCTCATAAAGCATTGTGGCTGGAAGTCTCCGGAACATCTCTTTGGTATACCTCGCCAAAGGGCTGCCTCACCGTACATGTCCGCATTTGGATCTTCTCGCCTTCAAGCCTGCTCTTAGCATAGCCCAGAATTCAACCAGTAAGTATATCCCTGGTTCATCTTTCAAACCTTCGTCGAGTCCTGGATTCGACAGGATCCGTCTTCCGTTTGAGTCATTGGAGAGCTATGACTTGATTCTGGAACAGATGGATGAAAGACATTGAGAGCCTGTATCTTGATCTTTTGACCAACATTAGTCACCAGATTCGTCCGAGTATTGACCCGGTACGGGATTATGGCATCTGCCAATGTGGTTTTGCGTTGAGGCCACGGTGGAGATGGTTGGATCCTGAAGACCCAATTGAATAGAGGACGATAAGTAATGGCGCACGCGCCCAGCGTAGCCGCGGCAAGCTCAACTACAGTCCAAATTCCGGGCTTGACGATGGACCAACTGGGGTCGTACTTATAAGAGTCAACATCACGCAGCTGCAGAATGCGGTAGATGGAGACAATGGTGGTGCTATTAGGTGTCAGCTAGTGCGCTTTCCAAAATCATTGGAATTGCTTCTGTTAGGAGAAGAAACGAATAAAGATTAGGTCACGGACAAACCACCGATGCTGAATAGACCAATCACTTGCATCTTCATCCCTCGGCGCATCTGGAGCTTCCACAGTTGCGGCAGCGGAAGGCACAACAAGAGGAAATCCGTCAACACGTTCATACTGCCCATAAAGATCAAGAAGTCACTAAGAGGGATACAGTCTGCTTTGATAGTTGGGTCCCAAGCTCCCTTCAGAGGTCTGCATTGAAATACCATTATGATCACCGAGATCGTGCTGTAAACTGATATAAAGAGACCAACTGCCCGGAGGATAAGGTGGAACTTCTGGACAGGGAAGATACGGCCGAACAGTACAAGAGTACTAATTTTGACTAAAGCCATGGCCGGGAAATAGAGAATATTGCTTGCGAACATGCTCTGATACGTCATACTCAGCAGGCGAAGCTTGAATCAGAAAGGCTACTAAATTCTGTACAGACCTTTGCGAATCCGATTGTATCATTTTCCGTCATCGAGATAGCATGGTGGGCACCTCCATATATAGTCCCAGCTGAAATAGTCACTTAGGGGGATGCCACAAAATTAAAGACGTCGCCTCGAAGGAGACTTGAGCGTACCGAGTAAACCGGAAGTACTGTCCGCAAGAACTAGAACCTAACACCACTTGAATCAGAATCACAGGACGTATAGTCGAGAAAGACAATATGAGTACCAATGCTGCGAGTATAATCCAATCATCAGCTCCATACTTTGTTCGAGCAATGCGCCTGGACACGAAGCGCATGATGACGGCGGGAAGACTGATGCAAACGGAAATGATGTATGCAGTCAATGTTGCAACCCTTCTGCTGTCCTTTATATGTGCCAGCTGGTACTCGGCTTCCTCGGGAGGGAGACTGTTGTATGTGGCCCAATTGACGGCAGCCTGCGGAGCCATATCCAGACTTTGAAAAGCTGGCCTCGAGACAGGTGAATCGTGTAAAGGGGTTCGTGAGGATGTGGAAAACAGGAGGATGACATGAGACTCGAAGATTTATACAGCGGCGAAGGGCTTACGGTGAGGCTGAAGGATAGACCGTCTGGTGATGATGCCGATAATGGTATGCCTCGGTAGCACACTTTTATGCGGGTTTCCGCCAATGGAATACAAGTTACACAACGTAGTTCCATTTTGCTGCAGTCAGACGGTTCTTGGTACTCGTACTGCACGTTTGAATTTGGCTAGTGACAGGGTCGCTTGAATCTCCTAGGCGAAGCGGGGCGGTTCGATTCGATTTACCCTCCCCATTAGACTGGTCGATATTGGCACTTCTCTTCAGTAGTAGCAGGAGGTGAAGAGCACTATTGTCATATCAGCTTGGCTTTTGACTTTCAGGTCTCCAGCGGCGTTTAGCCCAAAAGATTGGGTTTCTCGATGTCTGCTCCAGCATCAAGCACCGTCATTCCGAGTCCTCCCTCAATGCAAAGGAATACTAAAGAGGGTTTGACGAATAGATGGCTGTTAGAATTCCCTTATCGAAAGTGGCTGGTGCGAGGAGGTTGAAGTCCAAATGCAATTAATCTATCTTTACAACTAGCGTACTTCCGATGAGGCAATTAATCCTCACAAACAAATGTTCACATTCATCTCGTCCCTGTCTGCACGACATAGGGTACTTTATCAAGAAACCAAATCCTAGCATAAACACCACACGCCTCTATCCCAGAATCCCCCAAAGACGATTCCCACAAACACCCACCCACATCAAAACCCAAACCCCGCAAAAGACCACAACGTCTACCTCCCCCCCCCCCGGCCAAAACCCCCCTTCAATCCCCACCCCCCCTCCTCCCCCCCTCAACCACTCCCAAACCCCCCTTCCAAAACCTCCTCACCGCCCTCCCCTCCCTCACCACAACCCCGCTCTCCTCCCCGCTCCCCAAATCCCACCTCCCCGGCAACCCCCCAAACAACCTATCCGCCTGCCCCTCAATAGCTCCACACAGCTTAACCCACACGGGCCCATGACCCGTCAACCCCGCCGTGTCGCAGCGCATGACCAGGCAGCGACACGTGTTGCAGTCGCACCCGTAGCAGAGGAGGAGGGCGTGGGCGAGTTCGTGGAGCAGGGAGCTTAGGAGGCGCTGGGCGGTGTGGGCTGTGAAGGGGAGGGAGGGGTCGGGTTTGGGGATTTGGATGAGGGCGTGGGGGCGGGTGGCGGTGTTTGGGGAGGCGGTTTGGTGGGTGTGACAATGTGAGGAGGAGGAGGAGGAGGGGGGGGGTTGGGGGTGTAGTCGGTCCACTGAACATCGACGCGGTCCTTCAGTCCTGTGCCTGGATTTGAGAAAAAGGCGTCGATGAAGAGCTGGGCGAAGTGTCGTAGGTCGAGCTCACCGTTCCCAGACGTGATGCCTAGATACTGATGGCTTTGATTCCAGCGTTCCATGATTTTCTTCTGCTCCCACTTCCACCAATTTGCCTGCTCGTTCTGGCCAGTGAAATATTCGATACATTTGTCGACCATGTCCACATCATTCTTGCCATATCTGCGAGACGGGTCCTTTTTGCCATTTTCGTCGTGCTCACCGTGACAGCCATAGCAGGGAGGATGAAGTATCATAGCCCCGTCATGTGCACAAAACATGGCTTCGTGGGAGCGATTTCCGCCAATTACGCCAACGAAGCCGTAAGCCGACTCGAGTAGGTGGGCCCCCGCCGTATTTAATGACATTGTGAGGATGTGAATTCGAAAGGCCGAAAGCGAAAGCCCTTTTGGGGGGTGGTTGACCTGAGCGCACGAATGGAGCAGCTGGCCAAGGAGGAGATGGAGGCAGGCGGCCTGGTTGTTCAACGGGTGAGTATGAGAACAGAGGCAGCGAAAGTGTACTGTGTGTTATAGATGTCAAGCTGGTAAGTAAGAGTTATGATTGTGATGTTCATGGAATCTGGCGAGCGTAGGTAGCAGAATGGTAAGCTGTTTTCTCTGGGGAGCTAGGATTTATACCCATCATCTGCCTGGTCCATTGAAAGGTCAAAGGCGAAGACCGAGACACTGTCAAAGCAGGATGTTCCTGAGCAGAGACAGACGAACAAGGCTCGTAAACTTAAGATCAAAGAAAATTTGACATAGTGAGACCTGTCTCCCCCATGGAGAAGGCAAGGAGCGCAAAGGAAGTTCAGCACACAATAGTAAATGAGTGGACCTCTGAATTGGTGTGATACATTGAATAAAAAACGTGAGTCACCTTATGTGGAACAGACGTTGCATTGCTGAATGGCAGTGCTGGACTGTCGTTGGCCTTTCGGAAAGGAGAACAGGGCTTCCGCATAGAATATGGATGAGAGTTGAGACAGTATGATCAGACCTTTTTTTTTGAATAGATGCGTGAAATATGTATAGGCAAATAGACGGTTTTGGGCCTTTCCAACAACTTCAACTCGTCACTTTCTAGTAAATCTTCCTCAGACTCCAACCAACCTTCAGAAACCTAGCCCAAACAAAGCATATCAGTCCCGCTCCATAACAAGCTCCCACAAATCCAATTAACCCTGTATACTTTCCTCCATCGGTAGCAAGAAGTTGCCCCGCGATCGGAATACCAGTCAAGCAGCCGAAACTCACCACTGTGTACAGACCCGCATACCATCTTCCAAATACTTTAGTCTCACATAATTGTCCCACGCAGACTGGTGTAAGACTGATATTGCTCCCCGAGGCGAAGCCGAAGAGGACACAAAAGATAATGAGCTGAGCGGTACCTCTACTACCATCCTCTGGCGAGCAGGTGAACCACACAGCGAGAACAGAGATAATGCATAAAGCCACCGTAATGATCATTGTATTGAACCGTCCAAAAAGGTCGGCCATGTAACCCGGCGCCCAACGACCGAAGAAAGACCCGGCATTTAGGATAGCGAGCAGCTGATAGCTAAAAACAGGCGAAACACCCTCAACAAGAGCGTACGAAGAAATGTAAGAAAGTGGTATGAACAGAGCCCACTCGATGAAGAAGACTCCAGCAGTGGTCAACATGAAGACTCGATCCTTGAAGATTCGCCAATCGGGCCATATATTCTGTACGACATGACTGTCTTTCGATGGTTGTAAACGTCCCCGTATGAGAAGGTTGGCTATGCCAAGGAGAAAGAGAAATAGGAATGCAAGTATCCGTGTTGCCCACTTGAAACCAACATCGGGGAAGAGACGCTGGAGCATCAACGGAAAGACGATGCCCCCTATGCTGCCACCGGTGGTAGCAAGACCTGTAGTAGCGGCACGGCGTTTATAGAAAAAGTGTGCTATAGATCCGATTGCTGGGGTGAATATTAGAGAGGAGCCGATACCGCAAAGGGTAGAGTATGTTAACAAAAAATGCCAAAGTTCTAAAGGGACGGAGAAGTTAGCGAAGCTGTAAGGGGGCAGGTAGAGCTCAAAATCAGCCATGAGATGATACATGGAAATAATCAGCACTTACCGGTACTCTCAGCCGCGCCAAACATTCCACCAACCAAGCATACAGTGCCCGCAACCACCAGCCACCGAGGGCCGTAAGCATCAAAGATCGGCCCAATCTGCACACCACAGAAGAAGGTGAGGAAAGCGTAGAGACTGAAAATCCAGCCCACGGCGCTGGGCGATTCATGGGCCAATTGATTCATGCTGAGGTACACCTGAAAAGTTCCGGCACTGTTGAGAACGCCAAAGCTCGCCGTCATACCGCTGAAAGAGCCAAGGACGACGAGCCAGGCACGCAGACCACCCTCGGGAAAATCGTGTGCTTCAGCTTGGTCTGGGGATTCATTCTTTTCAATAGTTACTGGCTCCTGGGCGGGGTTTGGGAGAGAACGATTGGGATTATTGGGGGCTGAGATGTCAGGCTCTGTGTTCGATTGGAGACTCTCTGATAGTGGCTGGCTGAATCCATTGCTCTTCTTTTGGGTAGGCCTACCATCCGTCGTACTTTTGGCAGAGAGATGCGGGATGGCGTTTGGAATGAATGGGGTTTCGGTTTTCTTGTTTGAAGATTTGACAATGGACGTTTGGGAACAGGAGAGGTTGACATCGAAGCTGCTCTTGTTCTCTTCATCAGCGACAAGATGTTCAGCTACAGCTCTCGTGTGACCTTTATGCCGATTTGCAAGAACGGATTCATCCAGCACATCTTCTTCATTTCGCGGTGGATTCATGGACCCTCGTCTGTGCTTCCTGTCTCACCCAAGCTCTTGCCAATTCTTGCGGGAGTCGATGAACCGATGAAGAACAACATTTTTGTCCCAGTAGTGCGAGCCATCTTGCGCTGCCAATCACTAGTCATTGCTAAAGAAATTTTAATAGCGTCATTGCAATGTGGGGTTCACCAGCCGCTATCGGAAGTCACTTACGTAAGGTAAGGGTCAAGCTATTGATCGTTGAAAACAGGATAGAAATGATGGTTAGGCAAAGGAAGCAGCAAAAAGGTGACGAGTTGCCGGCGCATGTATTTAGATCTTGGTCGTTGACAATTGCAAGGACAACGGAGGAACGATGGATCCAGCAAGCATCCTGGGGATAGGCACATAGGTACATAGGAAGAACACTAAGAGCCGGTATCTCCGGTATGTCGAGGGATGACGAGGTCTTACAGGAACAGTGCAGCAGATGGACGACAATCATTATGAACGACAAATAGTACAGTATCTCATAAATTTGAACAATTGGAATTATTAATCTATGCTCTGCTTGTTGGATCCTAACTGAATGTGCGCATTATCCACCTTGGATACCTTCAGTCACAGACTAGTGGGAAAGGACTGCCATGCCGATGATGCTCCACTGAATGCCTAATTACATGAATCGAATGCCTGACTTCGCCTCCCCATTAATCGTGATTTCTTTTCCAATCGATATGCAAGAAGAAAGTGAATCGCAAACTTTCCATATCGCCCTCGCTTCCCCACGCCGTAATCGTAGATGAGTTCCGTAAATGTGTTGGCTAATGTAGCTCTTTACAGCATGGCGAAAAGAGCAACGGCACCAATGGCAACGGCAGCCAGCTCGGAGCTGAAGGACACGATGGAGGCAGCACCGTGGAATGTAGCAGCTGGGGAAGCTGGTGTGGTGATGGCAGTACCGTTGCTGGATGGGACCGGAGCCTTGCTGGCTGATGCCACTTGCTGGATCTGGCCGTCGGTGATTTGCTTGACGGGAGTGACAACCGGAGTGGTAGATGTGGTGACTTGCTGGATTTGGCCGTCGGTAATTTGTTTGACGACGGCAGGAGTGACGATGGGAGCGGGTGAGCTGGTCGCTTGCTGGAGTTGACCATCGGTTATTTGCTTCACAACGGCCGGGGTGACGACTGCGGGGGTGCTGGTGGCCTGTTGGAGTTGACCATCGGTTATTTGCTTCACAACGGCCGGGGTGACGACTGCGGGGGTGCTGGTGGCTTGTTGGAGTTGACCATCGGTGATTTGCTTGACGACAGCAACAGGGGTGGTAGCTTGCTGGAGCTGGCCATCAGAGATCTGGGCCGATAGAGCGGTAGCAGCAAAGGCCAGAGCGAGGACGATCTTCTGGAAGGAAGGCATTTCGAAAGATGAAGATGATATTAACGTGAGGTTTGGAGGGTGTAAGATGTACTTGATATTAATGGAAAGCGAATGTACTGATGGTAAAAAGATCCGAAGCGACCGTGGTGTTGTTGATGTTGATGAGAAGTGAGAAATGTGGAAACTTTTATTATTTTGTGGTAGATGGTGATGATGTGTAGGAAGAAAGAAAAGAGAAAGGTGAGGAATGTTGGCTGTTTATCTATTAATTGGCGGGCACGGGAAAAGCTGGCTAGCGGCACTAGCGGCTAATTTCCAGGGTCGAGAGTGGTCAGTGGTCGCACTGGGAGATGCCACCCACCACAAAGGAAGCATTATTATTTTTTAGTTACCCAACCTCTCACCAATGAAACCAATCATGATTACCCCCGTCAAATTTTAATGTACCCCACCCCTCCGAAAAAATAACAAAAGAGTTCAACCTAGAAGCGGCCAAAAGATAAAAGCCAAATTTAGCAATACCTGCCTCCCTCGGATATCTAGGATTGCATCATTATTTGCAGAAGACTTTGAACCATCGCAAGAGATTAAATTACGAGGCTGGTACGTACTCCAAAACCTGCCTGGCAAAATACTTGTGCCGGTGTTTGCCCCCCTGACTTAGACACTTTATCATCTTGCTTACCTTACCTAGTGTCCTTAGTCACCTTACGGAGTAGATAGGAGAAGGAAGCTCATTACCGTAAGGGTATCCCTGTGGTGCATTTCTGTAACTTCGCCCCCAGATAAATCAATAACGTGCCCCTGCCCCGCTTTTAGCTCTCGCTCCTTTATTTAATTGGATCCTCCACCCTGGTCTTATGGCGATTAACCTCGTCTACAGACGTCTCTTGAATATTTAGTGTCGGCCAGGAAGATCGACGCTTTACTTAGATGAGTAAAAAGCTTGATGGATTCTCAAGGAATACGAAATGGTCAGCGGGCCAGCGGCACCAGCATATCTTCGTCGTGGTGGTGGTGTCACACGAGGAACCGCATTCTGAGCCATCCTTCCCAGCCATCCAGACAAGTCTTTACAGCTCTTGCAAGACGACACTCTGATCCATGGATCTCTCTGGAACCAGCCTCACTGTTGTTGGTTGCGGAGGGCAACAACAAAAAGTATCACCGCGCTATCGCCTGACGCCTCGGCACAAATTTCTCCCCACTCCCAGTATGGTCATGGCGTCGAAGAGGCTGATCTTCCAGACCGCTAAAAAAAAGTAGCTCCAGAAGAGCGGAGCAATAAATCGGTAGCGTCGCTGCGTCAACGACGCCTCCTTAAAATCCTGAGGTAACTTTTCTCCCACCCACCGAATTTACGCCTAGCCTCATACAGAAACGAGCGTACAGATCCTGAAACGGCATAAGGAAGAAGCCAAGTGAATGCACGGTGCATCCATAGTATATGCATGATGCTCTGTACGGTGTGCCAAGGCAAGGAGTGCATGGGGTACTGTACTCCGTATACTCGAAACGAACCCGTTACAGTGCACAGCGACATTTGAACAGGACGTTTTTGCATGGCTCGCATCAATGAAAACCGTTTGCCGCTTCCTCTCTTAGCGGCAGATAAGTACTGTACTCCGTAAGGTAGAGAAGAAATGCATTGGCCGAGTTGCCACCCGGGAATACGGCCGCTGCTAGGCTGGTGATACGGACTCTACCCCATTCTAATAACTTTGAGCTATATAATAGGTCCAGATTAGGTCATGAGATCAAAGGATTCACCGTATTTCCCCACTAACGGACATGATGGATAAAGTATTTCATGTATATGAATGCCAATATGCCATGATTGCCATCGAGATTGAAGGCTCACCGTAAATCATCAAAATGCATTGATTGACACTTATATGCATGGTATCCTTGCTAAATACATTGACTAGAGCCTCCTGAGGTATAAGACTATTTGTACGGTTCAGATCAAAAGCGGGCAGGTCCGAGCTGCTAGAGGAATGGGTTTTCATCTTCTTGCTCTCCTGAGATTCTCATAAAAGCCAGACAGTAGCTCCCACAATAGCACTCACAGGCCAGAAACCTGAGAATTCAAGCAAAGTTTGCCTTGCAGCACCAGCGCCACTGGTTGTGGAAGTGCTGTCGGAAGTGGTGTCGTTCGTGCCATTCGGAAGAGTGCCATTGATGATCAGTGTTTTGGTGCCATTTACCAAGCCAATATGTATCAGTGTACTATTCTCATCCGCAGCGCTCCCATTCCCCACGAGTGAATCCAAATAGGTGGTGTTTGAGTTGTTGTCACATCCGCAGGCGCTGTACATTTGGCACAAACAAGTAACGGGAATGGTCTCATTCTGACCTTGAGGCTCCGAAGTGTTGGTACGATTGTGGTAGCTGTAATCATGATTGTAGTTGTATTCGTAGGCTCCGTAGAGCCAGAGACCGGGGAAT
This sequence comes from Usnea hakonensis, assembly GCA_013423325.1. Taxonomy (NCBI): domain Eukaryota; kingdom Fungi; phylum Ascomycota; class Lecanoromycetes; order Lecanorales; family Parmeliaceae; genus Usnea; species Usnea hakonensis. The sequence goes on along the minus strand of BLJB01000040.1, from coordinate 243,883 downwards.
ATCCCAAGAGCTGCTCCGGCTAATGCGAAGGGTAGGATTCCGCCGGGTGATCTCCCACCAGATCGGTACGATGATGTGGCTCCACCAGCATAATATCTACCCCCACCGTACGAAGGACCTACCGAGGAGGAAGAGCTTCGGTAGCGTCAGTACCCATATGTATCTGATATCCGAAGCCACTAACCTAGTTGTCCCACGAGAGCCACTCGAGCTACCACTGCTGCTACTGCTGCTACCGCCTCCAGATTTTGCGCCGCCTCCAGAGCTTCCAGAGCTCCCGGAGCTCCCGGAACTTCCAGAGGACGAACTCGACGAGCCCCCGGATGAATGTCCTCCACCTCCCCCACTACTCCCCCCACCCCCTTTTCTCTTGAAAAGATAGCTTAGAAGCTGTTCATCGAAACGTTCGCTGAGTGGCGCAGTCAGCGGTTCTGGGTCTGCATCTCGACGTGAGACAGCGCCATCGGAGAATCGGGTCTACACGAACTCTTGAGTTAGTATGGCTTGTCCAAAGTAGAAAAGGAGCGTTTCACCGAAGGGAGAGTATTCTTTTGCGCGCAAAACGGATGGACATACTGATCGTATGGAGAGTGATGAGGCTGTCGATAACGCAGCCAAAATGGTCGCTCCTATTAAGAGCTTCATCGTAGATCGTAGTAGATGGTGACAGTGTGTGGTACGTACTACTGTTGTTCAGCGCGACCACTGTCTTTGTATCCCGTGAGAATGCTGTAAGTGTGTTTGAGATTCAGTCGACTTCGTTTGAGAACAGTTTGCTTTAACGCGAGCGGCCATTCATACGAGAATATCGGTTGCCGTCTAAATGCATTCCTACCGAAGATGACTATTCTCACGATTAGGGAAGCGGGCAAATGGACTCATTTTCAACCTAACGACATCATCGCCTCATCCTAGCAGGGCTGAGTTTTGCCCTGGTACCCTAGTGAAGTACATCTTGACTAAGCACAATTATTATCCAATCATAGCGACAGAAACCTTTGGATGGCTGCATATTTGCATTGCGCCCAATCGCGGACTTTATTCTTGTTTGTTGATGTCTTTCACCTTCTCCACATTACACACACCTCTACTCTGGTTTCATGTCCTGGGCGTCACGAAACTTCGCCACTAACTATGTGGATCCGGGGCATTGACTTGTAAGGCTTCTTTTAGGCCTCTATGCAGGCTTGCAGCCTCCCACTGTATTCAACGCAAGGGTAAGCAAGTTCTAAAGCATTGTTATCGCTGTCTCTCATCGAAACGTTTCTTTGCTTTTCAACCCGCCAAGACCGGGGCCAAGACGAGGCAGTATCCACAACATCCAAGGACTTTCTTGGCACACCTTATCGATGGCTGTGTCTATACGTTTGGCCAAGAGCTGCTTGAGCTACAGATGCACCATACCTATGTACTCGTCCTACCGAGAATGGATAACATATTTCCGAGCCTGAAATCTAGCTCAAGGGCCTTAGGGGAACCATTCAAAAACAGGCTCCGTTTTTGTACGATATGGGATTGCGCCGACTTTATAATAATACCGAGTCACGTTATAGCTCGTCAACCGTGCTTATCTGCGGGGACCTCCGTACGAAACCTTTGGTACCTTAGGTACCTTAGGTACTTATCTTAGTCATTATTCCCTCGAGCGGGGTTTGATGCAAGACATCGCCAAGGCCTCAGGGTCTGCATGTCTAACGGCTTTTGCAGACACGTGGGGGTTCAAGAAGCCTCCCCCAAAATCATCTTAAGTACGTTGCATGAGAAGCTACTTCTAGTACTTCTAGTGCTTCTGGGCTATGTAACAGGCTAACGCAAGTTCTTCTCCGTATAACATAATAGCTCTCCTGCCATTTATCGCCTTATCGTCTTTTCGGCTCAAACACGCTCTGCCCACAACACGAATCCGACAAATCTTGTATATCGCAGCCAATGCTACTGTTAAAACGGCGATACAGCTGTGTCATGCTCCTCGTGTGAATTGAGTTTGATTCTGAACTCATATCAGAACCTGGTCCTCGTTTCTCTATAGAGAATTCTGCATACTCCAGGCTAAACTATAATCGAAGCAGTCGTCTGAAAGTCACTTATCTCTACAAGCAGTCTCTCCAGTCACTTGGAGTGCAACGTTGCGAAAATGCCAATTTTCATGAACCCATTCCAGAAGCACGATGTGAGCGATTTCCCTGACGTTTATGTACCATTGGCACATGCAACACGAAACGCTTCCGTGGTTGCAGACCATGAGCAGAAACTAGGCATTGCCTCTGTAAGCGATAATGCGGCTGAACACGACATTGGCGGTGAATACAGTGCAAATACCGTGGAAGGTCTTCGGGCAGAAATCGACACTGGTACGCTAGAAAAATGACATCCTATACATGCAGCTGGTAATCTGGGTCTGTAGATCTTGCGGCTTCCGGCCATGATACTGCCTATGATCGTACGTGATGTGCTTCTCTTTGCTGTGCTCTGACTTCTGCTGCGCCACCATGATAAGCCTTTGAATCAGCCCTTGAGCACAACAGAATGGAACCTAATTGGGAACAGGAAAGTCGAAGGTCATTAACAAGGCCATCTTGGATATTGGAATGGGATCCTACCAGTGGCAGCTCTTCGTCCTCTGCGGTTTCGGCTGGTTAGCAGACAAGTAAACAAAGAGCCCGCATCAGCTTGATAGATTTAGATGTATACTGACTACACGTGTACAGTCTGGTGCTTCAGGTATAAGTCAGCGACATAGTATCCCAAAAGACTATGAGTTGACTCGCTAGTCAGACAGTTGCCCTTACCTTACCATCACTAACATCCGAATTTGGCGTGAGCTCAACCAATGTCCGATATACCACCTGTGCCACATTCACAGGATTGTGCGTAGGGGCTTCTTTCTGGGGCATTGGGGCGGACGTCATGGGTCGACGCTTAGCATTCAATACGACCCTGCTCCTTGCTGGTGTATTTGGCCTCGCAGTCGGTGGCGGTCCAAGCTGGATCGGCACCTGCGGACTATATGCGGCATTGGGATTCGGGGTTGGTGGAAATTTGCCCGTCGATGGGGTATGCCTAATTTCCATTAACAGTATGGGAATGATACTGACCTTTCAGTAGGCCCTCTTCCTAGAGTTCCTGCCAAGCGCGTCTCAGAGTCTACTAACTCTCCTGTCCGTATGGTGGCCAATTGGCCAACTGATAGGCTCACTCATTGCTTGGGGATTTCTCTCCAATTACACTTGTGATCCGGACCTCGACTCTTGTGACATCTCGGCTCCGCCTTGTTGCTCCAAAGCTGACAACTGGGGCTGGAGATATCTCAATATCACAGTCGGGGCTATCATTTTTTCGATGTTTATGGCTCGATTCTTCTTCTTCCATCTCTTCGAGTCGCCAAAATTCCTCCTCGCTCAGGGCCGCCAGGCCGAGGCAGTTGCAACCGTGCATGGGATAGGTCAGTCACATTGATTGGTCTTGTCATAAATTTAAGCTGAACAAAAGACAGCTTACAAGAACAAGCGCAAGACTTGGCTTTCAGAAGAAGTCTTGAATGCCATTGGAGGCGATCCAGTGGTGGGTGACAATACAAAACTCTCTCGAGCAGATATCGTGAAGCGAAATCTCGCCAAATTCTCGAAAGATAGAATCGCGCCCCTCTTCGCTACTAGGCGTTTGGGACTCATGAGTATGTACTGGTCTAATCCATACTTTGTGGAAGATGTGATTGATGGTTTGTAGCATGCCTCGTCTGGTTGTGTTGGGCCACGATTGGAATGGGATATCCTCTCTTCAACGCCTTTCTCCCACAGTATTTCCAGAACGTTGGAAAAGCGAACACAGCGCCAACGCCCAACAGTGTTGTTTACCGAAACTACGCTATCACCTCGATTGTCGGTGTCCCAGGATCGATCATTGCCGCCTATACGGTCGATGTCAAATACATTGGCCGCAAGTACACGATTGCAATTTCTACATTGATAACAGGAATTCTTCTCTTTTGCTTCACAATAAGTTCCGATTCAAATTACCAACTGACCTTCAGCAGCCTTGAAGCCTTCTTCCAGAGTACGTTCCATCAACCTCAGTCTACCATTTCCTCTTTAAGGCGAAAGGAGCTAAGTCTGAATTAGATATTATGTATGGCGTTTTGTATGCTTATACTCCTGAGGTATTCCCTGCTCCCAATAGAGGTACTGGGACCGGAATCGCATCTTTCTTCAATCGAATCACCGGTTTATGCGCGCCCATCGTTGCGGTGCACGCTGGCGGAGTGAACCCAAATGCACCAATCTACGCTTCCGGGTCGTTGATTCTCGTCGCATTCATTGCTATGTGTTGTTTCCCTATTGAGACTAGGGGCAAACAGAGCCTCTGAGTTGCGCTCTCTGTGTAGGAAACGAAAGGGCCTAAGAGGCATTTGTATGGATCAAGCGCTTAGACGAGGGCATCTGAACTTCTTAGCTTCCAATGCTTCGAATTCTCGGGAGGCTGGGGACCCAGGATAGTATGCAAACAGACAATGGAGCACCACTTTGAGCCTCACGCAAGAGTTTGATTATCTACAGCTTGCTCTCCCTATCTTGAGGTACAGAGACGACAACCTTTCCCCAGGTCTCCCTTCGTCCAAGCATTCCTAAGGCTTCACCTACACTTTCCAATCCAGAGAATTTCCGATCTGAATACACAGTGCCCCTGAATTTACCTTCGTCCACTAACCGAAACAAACCTCTCCAAACCTCCTCCACTGTCTCTGGTTCTTCCCTTGTATACATTCCCCAATGCAGGCCCACCAAGCTGACATTCTTTAACAATACCCTGTTCATAGCCACCTTTTCAATGTTCCCGGCCGCGAATCCAATAACCAAGATCCGTCCGTTCCACGCCGTACACTTCAGACTGGCATTTACCATACCCACAGGATCATAAACAATATCCACACCTCTGCTCTTCGGCGTCAGCTTCTTGACCACTTCCTCCCACCCTTTTTTGTTGTAGTCAACCGCGTAATCTGCTCCGAATCCTTTCGCAACTTCGAGCTTCCGTGCTGAGCCTGCGGTTGCTATCACTATAGCGCCGAAAGCTTTAGCTATCTGTACAGCCGCTAACCCGACACCTCCGGCTGCTGCATGTATGAGAACGTAATCGCCCTTCTTGACGCCCGCTCTTGTGACCAGTGCACCGTAGCTCGTCGGCGCCGTCACCATCAGACCTGCCGCGTCGACGAAGTCCCATCCCTTTGGCACAGGCCTTAGTGCCGTCTCCATTGCGCAGACATGGGTGGCATATCCGCCTTGTGCCGCACCAAAGACTCTATCCCCTTTTCGAAAAGCTGGAGAAGGGTTCGAAGAAGGCGTAGAGAGGACGACGCCGGAAAACTCGCTACCCGAGATCCATGGAAATGGAGGTTGGTGTTGGTATCTACCCCGGATTTGCAAGAGGTCGAAGAAATTTGTTGCAGTTGCGTGGATGGCGATTAGATATTGGTCTGCAGAGGGTGTCGGATTGGGAAGGGAGGAGACGACGAGGTCTTGAGGGCCCTAGGAGCGGATTAGTGAAAAGGGAATTGCGGTGGAGAGCAGGGCGTGCTTTGAGGTATTCTTTGACTTGAATTGCACGCATATTTAACGAATGAGTGTTGCAAGCGGTATACGAGTATGAACAAAGAGAGAGATCAATTCCAAGCAGCAATCATTAATTCATGAAACCATTAAGTATTCGTAGAACATCCAGTTTCTCAGAGCGGGGCAAACAGGCCGAGGTATCTTTCGTCTCGTCTGTCAGCATCTAATCCACGTTGCAAGACTCATCACTCTCTCGTTGGCAATTTCTTGGGATTAGCTGCGAGTATGGAGAGGCTGCCTGCGGAGTTGCTTCTCCACATTGCTTCTTGTAAGAACGTCATGCCTTGGACAATATGCCTGTAGCTAACGAAAGACAGTCCTTGAACCACGCGACATTGTCTCCGTCCACCTAGTCTCAAAGCACCTCTTCAAGATTACCCGCGACAATGAGCTATGGAAGGGACTTTGCTTAGAATACTCTCACTCAGGTGCCGCTCGACGACGCCGAGACTACCTATACGGCCCGCCGATTCCTGTCCAAGAGCCTCGAGTCTTTGAATTACAGAGAGCTGTCGCTCGTTCAGGCAATCGAAATGCCTTTCAAAATCCAGAGGCAGCTACGGCGCGAGCGATGACATCTTGGGACCCTACGTATCCAGATGAGGAGGTCGATTGGTACGGTGAATACATTGCCAGGCACGCACCGCTGTCTATGAGCTGGCTAGAGCAGCCCTTTAACGAACAGAATGGTTTGAGAGAGACATTGGAGACGAGGGGCTTTGGTATCTTTAAAGATTACAACGATAGCATGGTATTAGCTCCATTAGACGATGGAAGTGTATGCCTTTGGAATATTGGCTGCGAAGATGCAGGCTCAAGATCCGAAGACGGCCGAATCACAGCACGCAGCAAACCAGGTTTGCTTTCGATCACTGGCCTGGACCGTAGGGCATCGCAGAGCTCGACAGAGTCAAGAGCCAAGATGACTGGCACTGGTGTCGTCGAATGTGTGAGCCTTGACAAAGCCCGCAACAAGGCCTACTTCGCAGTTGAATCTGGGCTGAACGAGGTCGATTTAACAACTCTCCAAATCTCCTCTCACGATCGTTATCCCTATTCGATTACCGCTCTTTCAGAAGCCGCGCATCCCGTACCGCTAACTGTTGGCACGAGCGCCTCTCTCCACCTTCATGACCCGCGTTTGCGCAACAGTGGAGGGGGTTCTCCAGCCTCTTCGATCAGTCATCGTGTTGACATCAACGCGAATGTCTCCCACGACTATCAATCCAGCACGAGCGACTTCTACCGACTGAGCTCCGGCGACCCGTCGCAGACTGACCACACGAACCTCTTCCATCCCTTTCCCCTCTCTATCCTGCATCTCAATGCTTCATCCTCAATTTACGTCGCTGGCCGCTTTCCAAGCATTCTGCACTACGACCGTCGTTATTTCCCAAAGCTGAATTCGGCCATCCATTCGGGTGCTCGCCTCTGTAGCATAGCATCTTTGCCTAATCCCAACCATCCCACTCTGGCAGCAGCAGGCGAATACAACGGGAAAGGATCCCTGGAACTCTACCCTCTTGACTCTACATCTACTGTTTTGCCAAGCGACATCAAACGCAACCGCACCTCAGCCTCCCGCAGCAAACTCCTCAGTCTCACACCCCACGGTACCCGCCTCCTCTTCTCCGACAGCGACGGCAAGCTCAAATGGGTCGAACGCGACGGATCAACTCTCGTCCGCCAATGGAACATCAACGCTTTCGACACTTCCGTGAACGAGAGGGCCCGAAGCGGTATCTTCAACGCCAACCCCGACGACGGCGACGTAGCGCGGAAACTGCTCCCCGTTGGCACCGGAGCAAAGAGCGAGGTGTGCGTGTGGACGGGGGAAAAGATTGGAGTGCTGGGATTTAAGAAGAAAGCGAGGTTTTCTTTCCGGGGGGATGGGGAGGATGAGTTTTGCGCTTCTTCGGAGGGGGAGTCTGATGGGGAGAGTGTGGATGAGAGGGATTATGGGAGGATGATGCGCGTTGCGTTGGAGAGGCAGGCGGATGAGGTGCGGTTTGTGAGGGGATTGGGGTTGGGATTTGGTGGCTAGGTAGAGCTTGGAACAGGTTTCAGCAACGCGCAAGGGCTTCATCAATCGGGTATGAGCTACCCATTCTCAATGAAAAACCTCATTCCTTGTCTACGATTGTCCGCGTGATGAAACGAGTGCCCTTTCCCCTTTTCTCCATTTCGCAATACTGTCGGGAACGAAAAGAACCTGCAAAGGGAATGCGAAGAATGAGTGAATATGTACGTTCGGCAATGTTCCGAAACACTTATTATCAGATGCCCTATTTGTCTTCTGTAGAAAGAGATTTCCAAAAAGCCACACCGCCGCTTCAAAATGGTAAAAAACAAAGCCCCCATATATTAAAACGCCATATAGATATGCACCAACATGCCAACACTCAAAAATAGCCTCCCAGACTCGCCCACCCCGTCGGCCTGGCGTATCCTCCACTCGAGATACCCGTTCCTTTCAATGGCACATGTCCACTCGGAGCGCCGGTGCCGCTGGGGAAAGGCGGTGCCGATCTCGATCCCGTGGGAAGTGGGAACGGAGCTGTACCGGATTGCGTCGAGAAGGGGCCGTTTGGCAGCGAGGCGGATGCACCGGGGCCGCCGGGGGATTGGGTCCCGGCGCCTCCGGGTCCGGCAGTCGAGGTGACGGTGACGGTGACTTGGACTGTTGAGGTGACGGTTTGGATGGCGGGGCATGCGTTTGACGGGCTGCCGGGGATGCCGGAATAACCTCCTGATCCATTGCCTAAGGTGGTTGTCGAGCCATATGCTGTGTTCGTAACGCCGCTCTCTCCGGGGGACCCTGGGACACCGGAAGAGCCAGAGCCAGAGCCAGAGCCGGCACCTGACTCACCGCCAACAGGAGTGCTGGTAGGTCCAGCGCCAGGACTCTCCAAAACGATAGAGCCACCCGTGGGAACAAAGGGAATACCAGGTGCACCACCTGTAGTTACAGGTACACCAACGCCTGAACCGGTGGTGGATGGGCAGATGACTTCGTATGTCGTGCTGGTTTGAGTGACAGTGGTGACGGAGTAAGTTGTCGTCAAAGATGTTGAGAAATAGGTGGATGATCCGATAGTGGCGATGGGACTTGAGCATGGCACATACTTGGTGATTGTAGATGTAAGTGTAGTGGTGTCATAAAGTGTAGAAGTCATGGTGCCTGTTGCGGAGATTAATACAAGTGATAAAAACGTGACACCAATCAATCGCTTACTCGTTACATCCGAAGTCTTGGTGATTGTCGTGGTGTGAGGGCTTTGTGTTGGAGCTGGACCTCCTCCATGGCCTGTACCCGTCGGCCCAGCGCCGCTCCCAGAAGGCTTGTGGTGATACTTCCCAGGGCGGTCAGTTGGCCCAGCCCCGCTTCCAGAAGGTCTGTGGTGATATTGCTCGGAATGGTGCTTTTTGGAGCCTCCCGATGGGAATATGCCACCCGAAGCCGTTGGAAAGCTCACTCCCGTATGAGGTGTCTCAATGACTGGGCCAGGACCAAAATGTAGTCTGCTGGTAGGAGCTACATCACCAGAAACATAGCTGTGCCTATTTGACCCCTGAAAGGGCCATTTGGGTATACTAGCTGAAGCCACTCCCACTAGAGCCGCAACGAGGATTGCTGAAGAGCGCATATCGAAGAAAATTGGGTATCAGAAGGGCAGTAAACAGATGAAAGCGATTGATACAAATAAAGACGTAAACGAATGTACTTGGTCAGTGAGGATGGGAAAGCAAGCAATCGCTAGAGAGCTTTGGAAGGATAAAGTAATAAAATGACAGACTGGTATGAAAAGGAAAACGTGAGGAAAGGAGATTTTATTATATTCATAAACTGATACAACATGGAAATTAAGCAGGGACTACAGTGGAGCAGTCTCTTAAGTATGTTGGATCGGCTTGTGAGGATCGTATTCTGTCGGGGGGGCCTAAAATATCAGCAGTACGAGCCACACTCCACGAGGGTCAAGATCTGTCAGCACCGTCAGCTCTTCTCCCAGTAGCATCTGTTATTATATTTTGCCTCTCCAGCTACGAAGGGCGTCATTGCTGAGCAATCCTCGTAAGCGGATGTGACTGCCCGATTCGACAACACTGTTTGGTTGAAAGGATCAAGGACATGACATTGCGAAAGATCTGAGGCTCTTGTATGAGTACGCAAGTCACAAAGTGAACAAGGCTTCTAGGAACAGCCTGGCGGCCTTGACCGAGGTGGCCAGCACTGCCGAGCGGCGTGGCTCTGCACGTTGTCAACAGATGTCGTTAATAATAATGTAACTTAAGTTACTTTATATTGTTTGAAATTTCTGTGCGAAAGCCAACATGGCAAAGCGAGGCTCGAAGCCTTTTCTATTCGTCGAGTCTCTCAATGACGCTTACCATATTCGCTCTAGCATCATCTTGCCTCAATTAAAAGGAATCTTAAAGTACTCCAAAGTGAAAGAAATTAAGAAACAACAAACAAAATAATAATGCCAACAGAACATGATTAATTTTTCGTGAAACGTTGCAACGGCAGAGCAAAGTTGTCGCTCATCCTGTTTAAAGTAATCTCCTATTCTACTACTGTATAAGAATCGTAAGTGTTTCCCATCAAATTTGATACCTGCCTTTGTCATAGTTGCAGCCAATCAATCATGACTTGACTACGATACTTTAAGATCAATGAACTTAATGACTCCGATGCTGACTGAGTATATGAAAAACATCACTGCCCTGGCTCACGTCATTTCTTGCTATAGCAATCATCTCAACTATCGGCTTTGTCCGTCACACCTGCTTATTCAAAGGAACAAAAGGGCCGACTGGTGCGCTCAGAGCAATTGTTTTCTGCAATACGATACCGTCATTGAACAAGTCTTCGAGTCATGGGACTGCAATTCTAAGTCTGCTTTCAAAGCTTCGTATTGGAATGATCAAATCAAACTTCAAAAATCATGCATGCCATTGCTACTTTAGTTTTGCCCGCGAGCTTCGTATTGGAATATTCAAAAAACGAAATTTCTTCTATTTTGCGAACTAACCAAGCGGATACTCTAGACCAGAAGTACTTACCTCTGGCGAATCGCTGAACTGAAGCCCGAGAAAGGCTTGTTCCAACACCTTGATTGGGGCAATGGTCCGAACGAGCAAGCAGCTCGTGAGGTGCATTTTCCCGGCATCACACCCATAGTCTAAGGCGATTCCTGCTGACATCTGTTGCTGATCGGTTCACTATCGTCGGTGTTGAGCGCCAATTGGGGCCCGTAAGACGTATGTCCGCGCCAAAACGTTTCGTAAGGTCCTGTTTCCCTTGAAATATTTCCGGCATCGAAGTCAGGATCTGAGCTGTAGGCCTGGCTGGAGGTATCAGTGTGCTCTACATCTTTTAGCCACTCTGTGACTCGAAGATTGGGTAGACTTCTGCTGTCCCGCTGCATGCTAGGCTCACCAAAGTCGACGTCATCATCTGCTGGGATGGCAGCCGCCTTCGGCTCTACATCTTCCAGATGGGCGTAGGAACCATCGAAGCCCAACCATTCTACAGTCCTGAGGTTTGAAGGAACGCCTGAGTCTTCGACGTCATGCTCACTGTCCTTTGCAGCATCAGTGAGATAGACAAAGCTTCCTTGTCCGGGCGTATCAAGGTTACGGGCAAGGTGTAAGCTGGTTCCTTCGCCTTCCCGAATGAGATCTGCGGTTCGCGCTCGGAGTTGCCCTTCGCCGGCCACTGTCGAAGTGGCTCCCTTCAATTCACCCCAGAGCCCTAAAAAGTCATCGATCTGCGGTATCTTACCATGGAATTCGTTGCCCAGCTCATCAGGGTCATTCGTGAGCTTAAGCATGACATGGAGATTCGCCACTGCTGGCCGCGGGAGTTTCGAATTGAGGGCTCTTCCTTGAAATAGCGGCGCAGGTACCAGGTGGAGGTCTTCTTTCTTCAGATTTGGATCTAGATGCGGATGAAAGAATGGAGTTTGGGGCGTGAATTTTCCAGCCAGTCTGCGGGCGTCGGTAAATTTAGAATCAGGCTCTGGCATGTTGGACATCACCGCAAGTTCTCTCTTCTTTGATGTTTCTGTTGATTGCGTGCGGAATACTTACCTGGACCTGTGATTATCAGAGTTCGTTGCTGAGTTCCCAAGGCTTGAGAAGATGGTAAGACTGCGACTTTGCTGGCGCTGACAATGCAATATATAGCCCGAGCCATCAATCGCATTGTAGATGGATAGACAAACAGATGAAAGACCATTATTCTCCTCGTTTTCCCTTTTACCACGGAACAATAGCTTATGCCAAAAGAGAGCATTTGACAAAGATTGATGTGAAAAGAATAAGGTTCGGCTACAGTAGAACAATGAACTGTAGCCGTCGTGACTATGCAGTTTCCACCAAAAGTGCGCAGGATCCAAGTACTGATAGGTATACATCAAAGGACAAGTCTGACAACAAGAGAGCGTGTTGGTGAGAGAAGGAGGCGACGGCAGATACACTTGGACAGTGAAACATGGCAGTCCTCGCTCTTTGCTCCCCATCCATCAAATTGCCATGGTCAAACGATTTCACACGACTACCGACCGGGTATATACCGGATGGATACTGTTCATGTACTCGGTACAAGCCAGAAGAATGGCACGACATGGCATGGCATGGGATGAGAATATTGTGAGGACACAAATAGAAAGACAAAGCTCGAAGCCATATTTAAGCTGGTGGATGGGAAGCATACCACAATTCCAAATAGCTCGGTCAATGCATTTCAGTAGCACACCAGCCAGCTCGGACGCCTCTAAAAATACTCCACCCATCACAAGAGATTTTTTTTCTTCTTTTTTTTTTCTGATGGGTTGGTGGGTGGAGTATGTTTAGAGTGTCTCGTGTGTAAGGTAAGGTAAGGTAGACAGGCACCCTTGCCCGTTATAAAAGGATTAGCGCATAGAATTGCATGCGTGCCAAGATGCTAGATAAGACCGAAGACGCGTCAGTGCTCACGTCAGTGCTTTGGTAGGAAGCCTCGGGAGATTGTCGAGTTCTTAATCCTAAGATTACCGGGAAGCTATCACCAAAAGGGACATGATCGGCAATCTCAGAGCATCACACCTTAGTAAAGTACTTTACTTACTGTACGTGTCCCCTAGCAGCTAGTACCTAATCTTACTTTACAGTACCGGAATACTCGAGTAAAGCACTACAGTACGTAAAAGCAACTGCGTTTTTTCTGCTCTTCGCCCTTCTACGTTGGAGACATTTCACTCATACTCCTACTCTTACTAATCTTATTGTCCTCAGGTACTCTACATTCGTTGAATCTTTCTGGTACTAGATACCACTTTCACTCGTTACCAAGTCGCTACGTATTTGTCTTCCTCTCTCTACTTTCACCACCATCCACGCCAAAGCTTCCTCCATAGATCATTGTCAAAGCTCAGACGCAAGGCCGGATCACGAACCGGACTATCTTGCGCTTTCGAGATAGAGAACCAGTCTCCCTCTTCACTCTTTCGATGCCTTATTATTCAATACTTTCCAGTCGATAATCGCTGCTCCTCCCTTCGAGATGCATTCAGACTTTTGCATCTTGTCCAGCAGGCTTCTGGCAATTTCTTCCTTCATCTTTTCTACAAAGGCATTCTATATACCAGGTAAGGGCAGGTGTTGATTATACACGTGGACAATACTCTTTTCAAAAGACAGTGCTAGTGCTGACCGGAATTATTTCAGGCTGGTCTATCAAGAGCTATGTGGATAATGAAACAATTCCCTTGGAGGTCAACAAGGTCTACTCAGATAACACTCAATTGCAATACGCTTATTTTGATCTTCCATTCGTCTGCCCACCTACGGGCGAAAAACATGGCGGTTATGCCAGTGGCCGAAGCATCTCCCTCAACATTGGGGAGGTGCTTCGTGGCGACCGCATCATGACTTCTGACTACGACCTTTTTATGGGCCAGGACACTGAGTGTCAATATCTTTGCAGTCGTCAGGTTGATCGACGCGGCATTAAAAGGGCGCAGGAGGTGGTGGAAGATGGATACGTGGCCGAATGGATCGTGGACAACCTTCCAGGCGCGACGAGCTTCGTGACAGTCGACAAGACTCACAAGTATTATGCAGCGGGTTTCAAGATGGGATACAAGGATTATTCGCCCGTCACTGGGAAGCCTCGATATTTCATTAATAACCACCTTACCCTCGTTCTACGATGGCGAAAAGCACCAGGACGGGCAGGAGAAAACGGGGCGAAGGTTATCGTGGGATTTGAAGTATACACAAAGAGTATCGAAGCGGGCCACAGAGACAGCACAGGTTGCCCACAAGACGTTCATGGCGACACAGACGGCATGGAGCTCTATATCGCGCCCAACAATTCACATCTGGCAAGCCAATATCCTCACTCATCATATTTACCCATAGACGATGACATTGATGATGGCTCTACAATCACAATACCATACTCCTACGCCGTCTATTTCCGCGAGGATGACAAAGTTGAATGGTCAAAGAGGTGGGACTTGTATTTCAAAAACCAGGAAGAAAGCACCAGCATTCACTGGCTGGCCATCGTCAATTCGCTTGTCATCTGTGGTCTTCTCACCGCTGTTGTGGTGATGATTCTCGCCAAAACCGTCGTTGGAGACGGGAGAAGGAACGTTAAAAATGGAGGCTTAGAGGAGGGCAAGTTCAAGCCCAAAGCGAAGAAGGCAAGAACTGGCAATCGATCGCCACGGGAGAAGACGAATGGCCTGCTTGATCAGAAGTCTGATCCTGATCTCGATCATGATACATCCTCAGACGAAGAATTCGTCGAAGACATCACAGGGTGGAAGCTCCTTCATGGCGATGTTTTCCGCGCTCCTAGTTATGCCGGCTTCTTAGCTCCCTTGATAGGCTCAGGTACCCAGCTCGTCTTTATGACTACCGGCCTCCTCATTCTCAGTACCCTGGGTATACTCAACCCCAGCTTTCGCGGCGGCTTCGTCAGCGTGGGCATGGGTCTCTTCGTTTTCGCCGGCGCCTTCTCCGGCTATTTCTCCGGACGAATTTACAAGACATTTAATGGTAAGGACTGGCGGCGGAACACTCTCATGACGGCTCTCCTCTTCCCGGGCCTTCTCTTCTCTACAATCTTCATCCTCAACCTTTTTGTCTGGGCCCAAGCTTCCAGCACCGCACTCCCTTTCGGCACACTAGTCGGTCTCATCGCTCTTTGGCTTCTTATCCAGCTCCCCCTTGTCTATTGCGGTAGCTGGTTCGGTTACCACCGCAGCAATTCCTACGAACACCCCACCAAGACCAACAGTATTGCCCGCCCAGTCCCCGAGCAGCCATGGTACACCCGAAGCATCTACACCATCTTGCTGGCGGGCCTGATACCTTTCGCCGTCATCTTCATCGAACTACTCTTCGTCTTCCGCAGCATCTGGCAAGACAAGAGCGGATACTACTACGTCTTTGGTTTCCTCAGCGTAGTCTCGCTTGTCTGCATCGTCACCGTCGTCGAGGTCACCATCGTCGCGACCTACATACAACTGTGCGCGGAGAACTACCACTGGTGGTGGCAATCCGTCTTTGTCGGGTCCGGTTCCGCCGTCTGGATCTTCATGTACTGCGCTTGGTTCTACTGGACCAAATTGCACATCCAGGGCTTCATATCGGGGATGCTGTTTTTCAGCTACAGTCTACTGGCCTGTGCCGTATACGGCTTGTTGACAGGCACTGTGGGCTTTCTCACGGCGTACGCGTTCGTGAGGAGAATATACGGGTGAGCCGCTCTCTCACCCTTTCTTTTGCCCAAGACTTCCAAATCCTTACTCCATCGCTAATCAAAAACCGCAGGGCAATCAAAGCTGATTGAATTTCCTATCCTACCTTTTTCTTCTTCTTTCTTTCTGCCCAAGGCGTTTTGGATGTGGGGGGCGTTGTAGATCAACGAAGGGCACCAGACCAGCATTTTCTCGGCGTCAAGAGAACGGAATGGGATAAATAAATAATGATAATGAGAAACTCTTTTTTTCTCCTTTTTGATGATGATGTGTTTGTTACTTTTTTTGCCGAGAGCATTTTTACTCTAGCATGAATAAGGCTTTTGCTTTTTTTTTTTTCCAAAAAAAAAAAAGAGATTCGAAAGTTCATAATCACCACAGCGAGGATGAAATGAAATGAAATGGAAAAGTAGTCAACTTTGTGCCACCTGACTGGGGAAATCAGAGGTCTAATACATGGGCAAGAATTAATTCATCCAGGGCGGATACCACCAAAGCCATGAACCATCCTCATGAACGAAAACGCTACCCTTTAATATTATCTACACTATTAAAGATAGAGGCTCTGGGTTGGGTATCATGTATGTTAAAGCCGAACAATAAAAGCACGCAAGAAGTCATCCATAACCGATGTCTATGACCCCACTCCTTCTCCAGTGCAGGCTTCTGAACCAGTCTCTTGCCATATTCATACAAGCGTATCCGCTGATTTTTCTTTCCCCTCCAAGAGACACTTATATCTGCCTTGGCGAGCTAGGCGAGCTAGGCGTTCCTGTCGACGCAGTCGATGCGGGCGAGCTCGGTACATTGGTCGCAATTCTCTGCCTGCTCCGCCCTGTAATATTGGCGTAATCCGGTGGGGGTGCCAATGCCGCTTCTTCGCCTTCGAAACTCAAGGACTGGAACCTGTGTTGCGCCCGGTGAGTCTGTGCTCTGTCTTGCGCAGCGTCGCCCATGTTTTCTGCCACTCCACGGTTTGGAATGGCATTCAGTTGTGCCTGTTCGGTATATGCTGGGATTGGGGGTGCCACGCTGCGAGGGTCGAAGTACGCGTTTGCTTCTCTTGCTGCTATTGCGGCGTGTTCCTATGGAGATTGACAAGGGTCAGCGCATGATTCAATGCTAATATGAGGAGTTCATAAACGCTTACCCCTGCAGAAATCGTGGGTTTCGCATGGGGATTTCCCTCAGATGACACTTGTATGGGTAGCTTGAGGTGGAGTGTTGGATCGGTGAGCGTAGTACTCGGGGTATTGACGGAGAGGTACAAATCAAGGGCGTAGATCCTAGAGACGAGGCAAGAGTGAAAGGAGGGGACGAATACTTTGTTGCCCTTAGGAAGTGAAACTGGAACAACGACTTGGGTTGTGTAGAAGGACCCGCCCTTGTAGGCTTCGGATGGCTTTGGTACCCCAGGATTTTGAGATGTCGCGGATGTGTGCTTTTCCCACTCAATGTTCGAGAGACAGCGAGAAGACAGGCTCAGGGTGTCGACTACGCATATTTCAGAGTCAGCGTCGCTTTTTCGAGGCATGAAACAGGGTGTCAAAACAGCTCTCTTGAGTAGGTAAGGATGCCCTTTTACTCCCAGAAATTGTCTTGCGGCTCAATCTTATGACCGAAAAAGATAGATTAGCTCCGAAATGTACGTACCATATATCCCACGAACGCTGCTGTAGTGGTAGTCGCTAGACTTTGTAGGTATTTCATCCATGGGAACGCTAGTGAAGCAAGTCGCCACTTTCAGCTTCGCTTGGACCGTGTTCAGCCCAGGTGGGGAGGAAGACTCCTCAATTGGGTCAAATCGTACGTTCACAGTGGCCATTGTCGTGGGACTGCAGTCGGCGTCAGCTCCCTTGAAGTAAGGAATTTTCAGACTCTGGGGCTGTGTCGACTGTATCACCTACGCAGAACCCAGAGTCAGCATTTTCTTCGAGCTAGGGACCGAGGCTCTGGAGCAGGTCTCGAGAATGAAAGCCTTTTGATCTCGCAGTACATTTTGTGACTTGAAATTTGGTTTCTAAGAGGATAGGCGCTTCGAGATTTACGAACCAGACAACCCAGTTTCCCTTTGAATGTACCCTTTTTGATATTTTTCTCCCTTCGCATCTTATAGTCGTAACGATCATCTCCCTCAAGGATCACATCAAGAGGTGGCTGTTCCTCTATAGCTGGTATGATTCGAAGTTTTTTCGACCCCTCTGCTATGCACTTGAACTTCCCGTTCGCTCCCCGACCACTGGCTATGCGACCTCTGACCGAGTATGCGATTGTACCCATGTCCGGTGCGAGGTCGTCCATGAGGGCCTTCCCCATGCTTGCAACGAGGGGGTCACCCAAGCTTGGAGGGGGTGTCATATGACCGCCTTCTGGGAACCCTTCTCTTTTGGCGTGATTACAATTTTGTGGGAGCAAGGTGTCGGGAACGACGAAGGTAAAAGGAAATTTATAGGGTTTTCCCGCTTCAATGACTTGAGAGTTGGGAAATGCCGAATAATCGATAGGTTGAACTAGACGGACGAAAGTATGAAAAGCTTCCGATCTGCCACTCGTGGGGGACGTTGTTGCAATCTTCTCAACGAAAGTGCGAGTAGAGCCCTCGAAAGTAATGTAGATGTCGTCGAAGCTCGTATCACATGGAACGGTGATGGAGACTTCTCCTTTTATCTCATCCAAGGACGTATACTGAGGCACGAAGGAATCTTTCTGGTCGTCGTTGAGGGTGACCTCGACGACTGGCTTGGGGGCCACCACGAGATCCTTCATTCTGGCTAACGAGCCCCTGCGTGCTTCGCTGAACATGACGGCGTCAGGGTGCATGGAGGCTGGGAATTGGCAAGTAGACAGGCTCGTGTTTAAAATGAGACTGGAGGAAAGAAGGTCTGAAATTGGACTGTCAATTGAGTATCACGAAGCTTGAGGAGCACGAGTGGGAAGCTGCGATGGAAATCGTTCGAATGCTGTCTAAAGGATAAGGAAGCTGTTAATTGAAGGTAGCGAATGTATCTACTTATTATTATAAAGGAGACGTGTTTGATGATGGAGTATAATGATGGGTGAATATCAATGCCCCACATGTTGATATATTCTGAGTCACATAATGCTAAATGACTTCTATTATTATTAAAGTATTTTATTGATCCTGTCGCAAAGTTGAATGATGTAAAGTAGAAACCGAATCGCCCTTACCCTTTAAAGCTAGTACCAACCATTATCGATGGTTCTTGGCGTCCGATATCGCTTCCAAAGCCACGTTTTATACCCCGCTAAGGTAGAGTAGTTCTAGTATGGTGTAGGCTCATCATGTTGCTTACAGATCCAACCACTATAAGCCGATTGCATGATAAGCCGACGTCAACCGCTTCGGCATCAATTGCAACACTCTCTCTATTGGGCATAAATTCACGAAACAGTCGATAGCCCTTTCCACACGTTTCCACACGACTCGTGGCTTAGAACGTAGAGCGGTGACGCTGTTGCCAAGGTTCCATGTACCTCCAAGTCTCATTGACTCTTTCGGGAAATGATCGTTCCAGTCTTCAATCAGGGCATCTTCCGAAGAACAAGGAGCTTTCGTAGGAGATTGGCTGCTTGTCCTTTTCTGCTGCTCTCATTCCGAGTTCGGATGTCGGAGTCAGTCCACACGGAACTCGTTGGTAGGCGGGTGGACAATGAAAAGCGGGCGGCACCAGCGGATTCGATTTCCGCCCTTTCAGAATATGACTCCTTCAGCAAGGATTTAGTTTTGCTTCGCCGCCAAGAAACCTACACATCAGCTTGGAAATGCCTTTGGCGGAATAGCGTATCATTAGGAATCAGCTCTGTGCCCGAGCCAAATTTGTAATTTCGCTTCCAATATGCGTTAGCTAGAGCTTCGGCCTGCCCAAGAATTCTGTGTTTCATGCTCTAGGATATCTGTTTGCTGTGAGAAGCAACAATGTCATGTACCCAGTCATTAACTTTGCCGGCTACACTGTAGCTGTTACTCAAAGTTGTGCAAAAATCGTGAGGCATTCCTTCCTTGTCGACCCTCATTACCGGTTTCCATTGCCCCGCTACAGATTCGGTCTGACTATTCGACAGGTGGCCCCGAGCTTTAATCAAAGCATCTCTGGTATGATTGGCCACCCAACTGTCCTGTTGATACGTCAGCGTTGGTTGGATTTGGCAAAAGGCAAATGGAAATACCTTTTGTCCCCAGTAAAAGGTAAGGTTTGAGTTTGCTGTATCACGGTTGTTTGTACCTGGACTTGTTGCAGCTCCCCAGACTTCTTCGTCCCATTTGTCATCTGTGATTGTTGTCATTTCATCCTTGGCAAGATACCTGCAGACTCTGTCAGGTGGAAGCGTTGACTCTGGAGAGAAATATACTTGCAATGCTTGTCTAACACCCATCGGGCTTCTAATAAACGAGGTAGTAGTGGTCGCTGCGTAGTCAGGAAATCTGGTGACTAGCTTGACAAGCCTGTGCAAGAGGCTTTCTGGGACTAGTGACGAAAGAAATCTCGCGATGGCGCCCACGACTACAGCAAAGTTGGGTATTTGGAGAATTTTCTGATTTGAGTCGATATCAGCCGCAAGCATGGTAGGAGATCGAATATACGTACACCAAATACCATTCCCAAAGGCGATTGCGCAATATGCGTGATGGTAGGAAACAACAAGATGCCCCCAATGAGATCAAAGTCCTCTTCCAAATCTTCTTCGATTTTATGCCGATGTTGTTGAATCAGCTCAAGTAGCATGTAGCACCCTACGGAATGACCCATGAGAATGACCTTGGGACTGTTGCCAGTGTGAGCCCGCTGGGATCTGATGTGGTCATAAAAGAGTTTCTCCTGTTCGTCGATCTGTTGATTGAGTCCATACGGGAGTGAAGGACTTTTGGATTTTTTGCCATTCTGAAGGAAGTGAAAGCCTATGAGGGAATGACCGCAAATATGGAATTCTGGAAGCAGAGTGTGTAGTTTAGCCAGGAAAGGCCCGTAGTAGTCTATTATGCCTGGATTCCCGGGTATGAAATAAAGCAGATAATTTTGGGATTTTATATCGATCGAGTCTGGAGAAGGCTCGTGGCATATCTTGGTGGTTCTTTCGGAATGTGAGTGTCCCAGAAAGGGATCTCTACTCGTACTCATAAAGGGCGTATGGCGAAATCAAGCTGGTGTTATGGAAGCGAAGAGAGAGATTCGTAGTTGATATGCTCTACGGGAACAAACATTTATTCAAGGTCGAGACACAGGATTATAATATGTTTTTTAGCTCCTGCAGGCTGCCTGAGCCCTGGAAATGGTTGTTACAGCCTCCCTCTCGCTGACCCCAAATACGAGCACAGTAATAAATTTGGCAATTTAATCATTAAGGTAATATTGCTGCCTTGGCAGACTTCCAATCTAGCCGCGGACGCTTATACCTACTCGATCCTACACTAGGCTACTAGCCACCATTGTACAGCCTTGGCCACAGGATTTCCCAACCTCATCCGTCAGAGCCAGAAACTTGACCGCCCCGACCGAGTCTTCTTTGGGCCCGTGGCACCCATGAGACGCTCGAATGCTTTGCGTACCCCAATCCACGCGTCCCTTCCTGTTGGAAGGACCAGCAAATGCAAGTTTCTGCAAGCAGTAATGCCTGATCCTTGTTTCGGAGACGGGTGAGCGCATGGCGCAATGGCACACCTCCTGATCTTCAATCTCTGTCTGGAAATAGCTGCTGCTGCGAGCACCACGAATGCGACATCTTCTGGACGCCAGGAAGGATGGGTCAGCTCACCAAATGGCCGAGGCACTTGGGATATCATCTGGGGTTCTCTTCTCACCATCTTCCTTTGTACATGGACCTCCCTCCACCTCAATATACCCAAACCTCATGAAAGATATCTACATCGATGGCTCCGCAAGTTCCGCTGGATGGTGCAGGCCATCATGGCCCCCGAATTCATTGTCGGCTTTGCGACTGGCCAGAAAGTCGAAGCGAGAGAATCTATGAAGCTATGGAAGAATTCTGGATATCCCCAGTGGACAATGCGCCATGGTTTCTACGCCAACATGGGTGGCTTCGTGTTGCAGCCACACGACAGTCAGCCATTTCCCGTCAACTCCAAACAATTGCACTATCTGGTGACTCGGGGTTACACGCCCTTTCCTGCCATCACTGCGAAAGAGATCTGGGACAAGAGCAAGCAAGACAGATTCCAGAAGGCCTTGACTCTGCTTCAAACTGGGTGGTTTGTCCTTCAATGCTTGGGCCGCGCCATTCAACATCTCCCCGTCACGACTCTTGAGCTTGCGACCTTCGGCTTTGTCTTCTGTACCTTCGCCTCATATTACCAATGGTCCGATAAGCCTCTAGATGTCGAGAGCCACACGATGATCAAGATCGAAAAAAGCACCAAGGATATCCTCGTCGAGGCCGGGAACCATCCGAACGCAAACAAGCCGTACCGACATACCCCTCTTGATTTCGTTGACGATCAGTCTCCATCCTGGCTCACAGAAATCCAGCCGCATTTAGGATTTCAGATGGGCCCACGTGAGCGACCACTGCCCAGGTTCACAAATGACAAATTCCCTGTCATTGGAGCAAGTCCTGACGCTATATTCCTATTCATCATTATCTTAGCTTACTGCTGTATACATTTTATTGCCTGGAACTTTGACTTTCCAACTCATGTGGAGCGCATAACTTGGCGAGTGGGCTGCATCACGATTGTTGCGACTACTTTCATTTTCCTGGCTTGCGAAACCTATCAGGATGGGCATCGTGTTGGCCGCTGGCAGCGCTGGTATCTGAAAATATTTCCCAAAAACCCTGTTCATATTGCTCGGGTGAACACCATGGAAAAAAAAAGACGGGAAATGGAATTCATTCCTTTTTGGGAGATTGTTATCATGTCGCCCGTAACTATCATGTACACGGTGGCACGTACTTACATTGTCGTCGAAGTCTTTGTCAGCCTTCGCTCGCTTCCCAGCGGCGCGTTTGATTCAGTGCAATGGTCTAATTTCATACCGCATTTCTGAGCAATTACGGCAACTTGAAGATAGGCCTTTGCAGAGCCTATCGCCATTGGCAAGAGCGCGACAAAGACACACCTAGGTGTGTGCTGGATCCATTGATAGGCCTTTCAAAGCGGAAGCCACCACGTGGTGAGACGAAAGAAACGTGGCCCGAGCACACTTCCCAAGCACACGACACCCGTGGTTCTGCGATGCCGAACCAGAAGTCCAAGACCTTGAACAGCCCCCTGCATAGCCACGAGGTCCTTTGGATTGGAGCAATTCTACTGGCAGCGGCAGACGGCAATGATGTCGCGCATATATTTAAGATGAATATTAGTCGAGGCTAGACTGGAGGAGAGGTTATACTAATTGTTATCATGTCGACTAATAAAAGATAAGAAACTCAAATTGCGGGGCTTCGAAGCTTACTTTATCATCCTTCATTTCATATTTGGACCCTGCATCCTCCTTTTATTCATATTACCAGCAAACCATACCATACCAAACCATACCGTATCGAACAAATCATACCCACCATCACCACCGTCCTTGGAGCCTCCAATTAACGTCATGCGTAACAAACCACGTTTGCATCTTGCCATCTACGCTCGTCCAAAATATCCAGATACTTACAACTACGCTCTTTTCATTCGTCCAAAACCAACCAACGCCCCTTCCGCCCTCAAGTTCCACGTCCACAACAACCTTCAAAAAACAGACGACATCATTTCACAGCCTTGGCTTTTTGAGACTATCGATATCCCAAATATCGCTCTTGAACCTCGTCTTCTCGCTTGCATCGTCGTTGAGAAGATCCTCGTCCCTTTGGAACGCGTCCATCAGATCTTACGTGGAGTCCCCACTCATCACGCCGACGACCCCAGTGGACAAGACAAAGCTTATGATTGTGTGAAGTGGATTCAGCTCGCCATATCAGCACTTCGACGCGCTAATGCTGTTTCGAACAATGGATTTAGCTGGGATGGAATAAGAGAGGAGGCGCTCAGATTCATGAGAAGGAAAAAGCACGAGAAAAGATGGGAGACGGGATGGAAAGGAGGTCGCCAGGAGGATGTGGCCACATTCGATATGCTGACCGGGGATGAGGTTATTCCGTGATTACGAAGAGCATCGACTGTTATGAACGCTACGACCACTGTATCATCTACGGGGATGCAAATGACTGAAGATTGACGAATTATGATAAGACGACTATGAGATATCCATAGGACACGTTAGACAAACGTGCAATCGAGCACACGATGTTGAAGGCACAAAATGCAATGCTGTCACATGTATATGTTTACCTAAATCTACATATTGTTTGTGGGAGCCAAGCCTGATACGTCAGTCAAATATTGATATGTTGCTCACACATCAACGAGGAACCTTGTTCAATTCATCTCAAATTTCCAAATTCACAAAGTCAAAAGGTAGCAGTTCCCAATACTTCTTTTCAAATGTCTATTTACTGTTCCTCAGCTTGGCCTTCTTCGACGAGGGAGACTCTTAGTCGTCATCACGTCGTCTTTTATTGACTGCTCTATCGAAGACTATCTCAAAATCATTGAGAGATTGTAGACCATGGATGATATCGTTTGCTTGCACTGGACGCTTGTCGCTCACCGCAAGAGCGTGAGCTACACGGACAATGTTCTTTGATCTCGCTTCCGTTGACCTGTCCTCGAGACTCCATCGAGAAACTTTGCGCTAAGCCATCTAGGGGGTTACCGCTTTGTCCACTGGAGGTCAAAGTCTCCCATAGCTTGCTTAGGGCCATCACACTAGAGGCTGGCTACGTACCTTAAGTGAAAGATGGATCCGTGAAACTAAAGCAAGGTCAATGATTTGAA
The DNA here is from genome assembly GCA_013423325.1 of Usnea hakonensis. NCBI lineage: Eukaryota > Fungi > Ascomycota > Lecanoromycetes > Lecanorales > Parmeliaceae > Usnea > Usnea hakonensis. Next base: position 219,662 of record BLJB01000040.1, on the reverse strand, counting down.
CCCTCTTCGTGGTCAGAAACGTTATTCTAATATACGTAGTAGAATTACGACTATGTTAAATTGATCCCTAGGTGCAAAATGAGAAGTACTCACCTGAGACCTGTTCGTTTCTAGAACACTCATGCACTTCTTTCCTGCAAGGCCACCTCTGCTTCATCCATCAAGACTACAGCCTCCAATTTTGAAGCTCTAGTGAGGGCCATTTTCAGGCTTTACTCGAGACCGCCTTGCGTTCGGGCACAATCCATCTCTCCGAGCTAACAGAGTGGGTGTTTCGTGTATAACATATCGGCTGTGCTTTCTGAGGGGTTCCTGAGTCGCAAATAATTCGCTGCGTTGTGATTAATCTCCAGTAATTGTCTTCCCAACATCCGGCTGTCCGTTCAAGAGGATGGCCAATCCTTTGCCCCCTTTTCAATCACCAGATCGTCCAACTGCGTGGAATCCCCTTTCTGCGGTCTTACGAGAGAGGACAAGGTCCTCTTCATGTCCGTAGGTTAATCAAGGCCCACAAACGCATCCTCGCTGTACTCAGCACGTCTCAATTCCAACATCATGAAGAGTTTTCTCATATGTTTTCCTGCGAGCTCGAGTACTGGCAGTCGGTGCTGATATATAAGCAGGGTTCCGTCGCATACGAGATCTTAAGCTCCTTCAGTTGCAAAGTAAGCCAGGAGACGCGGAAGACTAATCCTAGAATGACAATTGCAAGGCCATAGAATCTGGCGAACCAGGCAAACGGTGCGCGCATTTCTCTCCAAAGCCGCGAGAACGGAGAACGCAAGCCCCTTGCCAAATTACGAGTACACCAGCAGAGCTGTGTTACCTTTTCGAAAGGGACGAGCAGAAAACATGGTCCAGATGAACTTGCCAATCGACAGCAGAAGTACCTTGGGCTTTCCCACTATTTACAGGCCAACCTCTATTCATCCAGCAGTGTGTTCGTTCTGACCCAGCCTCACTCCCAGGAATAGTCCCGTCTCGAGTCGATTCTTCACAGCTGGCGGGTTCAGTGTCGCTTGGGTCGTTCTTCTCCAGGACAGCGCTAGTTGTTGTGAGCGGTCGAATCATAGGATTTGACTTGCATACCCCAGGAGTAGAAACATAGCACCTCCACTTTCGACCTCCACAACAGGCCGCATCGCAGCGTTCCTCTCCGATTTCGAATCTCCTCACAAAAAAGGCTGCAGTAAGCTTCTGATCAACGAGGATTTGATCTCACATGTCATTTGCAATGGTCATCACTAGACCCACGTCTATCCAAGATTGCGACTGCTGGATTTCTTCTCTACCTACTAGTCTCGTCGGGAACAACCGACATCAAAAGGATTCCCGTGAAATCCCAAGCTATACAATTGTGAGATAAAAATATTCCCGAGGACCACAGTCCTTCTACAAGCAAGGCTCCTCTCTTATCGAAATCCCCCCCCCAAAAAACCAATCAGAAAACCAACCAGTCACCATCAAAAAACCTCCCGACCCTCCAACAAATCAAAAGTCGGCACCGACTCACTCTCCGGCCTCTTCCTCACCCTCTCCGCAAACCCCACGCAACACCCCTCCACCGTCCTCCAATCCGCCAACCTCCCCGAAATATAAAACCTCAGACTCCCCTGCGCCAGTTCACCCAACCGCGCATGCGCCCTCTCAACCCACTCCTTCGACGTCTTTCGGTGCCCCGAAGGCTTCACATGGATCGTCTTCTCCGGCATCACGCTCGCCAGATACTGATCCAGTCTCTTCCGATCATCCACCTTGGCGATCAGCACCCGGGCCACAATCTCGTCGTGGCGGCCCAGCGGCACGGTGCGCCGGTCCGGTTCCCAGACCGCCATGTCGAGTTGGAGGGTTGTGGCGGGTGATGTGTAGAGCAGGCCTTCTTCCTGTCGGATGCGGTAGCGGATGCCGGGGTCTTTGGTGGTCGCGTGGGCGGGGAAGATGGTGAAGGTCCAGTAGTAGTCTTGGGAGTGGATGGGATTGCAGGGGCGGAGGGGGCCGTCGATGGCGTAGAGGGCTATGTAGAGGCGGGGGTTTTTCATTTTCTTGAGTAGGTCCACGGCAGCGGTACTGTCAAGTGTTTGACCGAAAGGCGTTGACATTGCGGTATGTTCCGTCTGTTCGTCACGGACCTAGTCTTCTGCTTTGACTCAATGGTCTTCTTCCTTCGAAATTTGACCAGCCCTTGACGGACAAGGAGAAACCGGTCTTTTATACCCCTAACGCTCCCGGAAAGCAACCTCTTACTATATCACAACTGGACGCTACAAACCTATCTTCATTATCGTCCCCCGATAGCCTCTCTCGATGCATTATCGTCCATCCTTCCCACCCGAATCTCGCCCACAACCATCCATCTATTTCGCAGCTACCACGCCCACCCTACCAATCCCTCTTCCATCCAGCCCTTCATTAAACACTTACAACCCTTCCTCATTCCCGTCCCATACCTCATCAGACTTGAACAGCGATCCCCAGCCAACAACGAAAGATTCCACGAAGAGCGATGGATCTGCGTCTTTAATCCACAATTTCATGGGCAGAAACGGCACCATGCTCGGCTGCAGAGTACGAGGACCGACTCTGGCCATCTGCTAATAGGCAAGTGAGCTGTGTGACCTATGGGACGTGGATTCCTCGTGTCCGTTCTCGTAGTCGTTGTCTTCGTCGTCGTCTTCGTCGTCGTCTTCGCTTCTGTCATCTTCATCGTCGTCCTCATCATCACTACTGTCCTCCTCATGCTCGTTATCATCTTCGTCATCCTCTTCAGTGCTATCTTTACCATCCCCATCCCCATCCCCATCTTCATTCTCATCTTCATCATCGCCCTCATCATCACTACTGTCCTCCTCATTCTCGTTATCATCTTCGTCATCCTCTTCAGTGCTATCTTTACCATCCCCATCCCCATCCCCATCTTCATCCTCGTCCTCGTCATCTTCATCTTCATCCTCGTCCTCGTCCTCGTCCTCATCAGTCTCAATGGCATCTTTGTCCTTTTCCCCCTCCTCTACAAGCTTTTCCCCCTCAGATGCACTCCCAGGCTTATTGAAGTCCGCAAAAAGAATAATCTTGCTCCGAACAAGAGCTGGCCTTGCAGTCGGTGTTTTCTCTCCTACCTCTCCTTCCACCATCTCGTTCACCTCATCTCCATCTCCACTGTCTATATCCCTCTCAACCCTATCGTCTTCGCCTTCGTCGTTGTGGTCGTCTTCTGCGTCGTCGTCGTTGTCGTCATCTGCTTCGGCTTCGTCTTCGTTTTCAGCCTCCTCCTCCTCCTCTTCTTCCTCCTGTTCTTCGTCATTCGCCTCCTTTGCAGCAACGTTGGACCATGTCGGAGCCATCTCTCTTTCAAGTTCGTTCTCTGCAATAATCATTTCCTGATCAAGACGCTGCACCTCTTCAAACCAGGAATTGCGAACTGCAACTTCCCTCGGCTTGGCGATCGTCACACACTCTTGCTCACTTTGCTCTTCTCGTTGCTCTCCTGCAGCATTCTGGCGGCGTAACGCCTTTGCAGCGACGCCTAATACACTGGTAACAATCTGAATGGCTACTGACATCGTAATTGGTTCTGGGCATGAGAGGTTGAGGTTGACAACGATTTCAGCCTCGTTACAGTCTGGCTTCTTCGAAGCCCGAAGCAAGCAGAACGTTTTACCTCCTGGCCTGAGCGGCCACCAGAATTTCCCCCCCGGCTCATTGCCTTCCACTTCCTCATCCAATACCTTCTCGCACATGCTGGATTTGTGGAATTTAAAGGCAAAACAACCTGGCTGTCTCTCCAACACCTCAATCTTTTTTTGGATCCTTAGAAAGGTCTTGGATTTCCAATTCCCGGCAAAGGTTGTACGATCCACTGTTGGTGTGACTTCGTGGTCGCGTACCGTCCCCTCAAGTGGCCCCAGATTCGCAATGTCTGAAATCAACATGCGCACTCGAAAGTCGTCACCGTCGGGAAGAGGGACTGCGATCTGGCCGTAATCCCAAATCGGCTGGCCACTTGAATCTAGTTGCATTTCGACAACATGATCAGCGCGCTCAGACTCAGCGGTCTTGTTTGCTGGGCTGCTCAAGAAGGCCCAGTGGGATTCGTCATTTCCACAAGGCGGACGATCGTTCGGATGGACAGCGGCATATAGGACTGTAGACCTGATAACGATATCCACGGTTCGCTTCTTTTCCTCCATTTCAGCAAGGCGCCTACCCTTTAGATCGGAGCGTCAGTTCTCCCATTGGATACGACAAGTGTTTTTAATCAAACCGCGCAGTCAAACATAATGTTCCTGCTCCAAATACGCACCTCAGCCTCGACACTCTCGAAGCTCTTCATCTTCTTTCCCAAACACCCTTCATCCGCTAAGCTTTTCAGTACTCTCTGAACCCACCTGACACTCATCCATTCCACCTGCACACGCATAAGGACCTCTCCAGCCCGACGCAACATAGCCATCTGCAGCATGTCCATGTCCGCCACTTCAGCAACCATGAAACGTACGAGGAGCGCAGACCGATCCTGAAGGGGCACAAAACGCTGGCTGTAAGACCAACACCATTCGTTGTGATGACGTGGCTCCATGCTATACAATGTCCCTGTCGAGCCAACTTCTTCGTGGGAGGGGCCGACGATGAAAACCCAGTGGTAGTCGTCGACTTCCGATGGGGCGTCGCCAGTAGAGTAGAGACCGACATAAAGGACAGGGTCATTGGCGGCTGCCTGTGCGTACATGATTTTGGGGGTTCTGGGGACTCTGGACGTGGGGATTTGCACTCTTTCGTTCTGGTATGGAAAAGCATGGACTTCATTGGGAGGCGGATGCTAATCACTCGAAAAAGAAAGCCAGGGTCTTCCTTCGCTGAGGTGCTTTTCCTAAACAAGGATCTCTATAGCCCATATCAGCCTCGACTAAGATACTCTTGAAAAGGGGGTCAATCCACGCCTTCGAGCTTGTACTCCATTGAAAGCTTGATGGAACTTTGAATGATGTCGGCATGGTAGTTTCATACATATAAAGAACTAGATCTCATGGTGTTAGAGGTTGACTTGCTGATGTTGAAGTTGGAGCTTTAGCGGAGGCAGAGATGGTCGTACAAAAGACCCCCACCTATTCCTCCGGCAAGCAAACCGATACCTTCCAAACAGGGCCTGAATACTCTTTTCGGGGGGTAGTAACGCGGAGCACCTCGGCCGTCAAGAAGAGGATTAGATAATGTAGGTACTGTGCGAATTAATGCTTGGCAGGTCTTTCTGCATGGATTTTGCCCAAATCCTGCTCCTCTTTTTGGTGAGTGAGAGGCCAAGTATCACGACTTTGGATATCATGATGCTCAAAACTTCTCAACACCATCCCGTCACCCGATAGGAACGGAAGATGGCAATTTCTGAAAATTGGAAGAACGCAAAAAAATCAGGATAATGAATGGTAGATCGTAAATCGTGAATCGTAAAACGGAGACCGCATTAAGGCTAACCCCAAAGCATCATCTTTACCAGTCTCCTGACTTGAACGCTTCGACGCTCGCGACAAGAATCAATTCCTGCAGGTACCAGTGCATGTTCCCTGTGCTCTAGTCGTATTATCTGTCATTACCCCATGCACACTTTTGTCCCCGAAGTAGAATAGTCATGACTCATGTCTCATGCCATCGTAGAGTTAAGGAGAGCACCTTCATCCTTCTTGACAAGACCATTTCAAGGTCAGCAGACGTAGTCCCTCGCAGTCTTCATCCAGCACTCTTACAGGTCTTCATTATTTTCTCCTCATCCATTCATCTCGCTGATATTGACGCCCCTCTTCTCCGCTAATTTCACCAATACCTCCCACACACCCTTTGCAATCTCTTCCTTTGCATTCTTCTTCCCGAAAACATTCCGCACCTCACCAATTTCCCTGGGCAAACTGGGCTCATTCGGAAATGATGCGTGACCGCTGATCATGTTGGGTGCCAGATCAGAGGCTGGTCCTAGAAGGTATTGCGGGGTTGGAAGACCGAGGAGAGGGTAAGCATCATTTACTCTCTGAGTGTAAGTTGACCCGCTCTTCACCTCTAGACCCATCCCTTGAATTTTGACTGTGGTACCAAGCTTAGCCTTCTTCCGAGCCTTGGTACTGCCGTCTGGATTGAGCTGGCCTTCTGCGATCAGGAACTCGACAGCTAATTTAGCGGAATTCGCACGAGCTGCTTTCTTTGACGGGAACGGCGCCGCTGAGGAACCAAAGGATAGGTCGGGACGATAGGGGATGGTACATGTAGAACTGTATGAGGATCCTAGCGAGTAGTCGTGGTATATTGGTCCTTCCTGTGGGTTGACAGAGTTGTGGTACTCTAGCGTAGATAGTCAGAACAGCTACTCTTGCTTTTACTTCAGTAAGGACGGGGAACTGACCAAGCAATAAGCCAATCCAATTCTTGTCCTTCACGCCAGGTGTGTTTGGTGCCTTTTTCTCAGCCTCCATGCCTTTCACAGTCTCAAGACCTCTCTCCGCGAGCGCCTCCCTCGCCTCCTTCTTGCTGTGCCACCGCTCGTCACGGGCAATGACCACGTCCCCGATCTTTAGGAAGCCCCCGAAATCAGCATTCGAAGCGTCTCCATCTATCTGAAAGTCCGGAACAAGTCCTTTTTGTTGGCACAGAATGTTGAGGGTGGCCACATGGTGAGTGGACCTGGAGCCCAATGAGACAGGCTGCGAGGGATTGATCTCTGGCTTCCGCTGCTGCGTAGGTGCGTTCTTTCGGTCGGGGGCGTGGTGTAAGAGAGTCGCGTTCTCAGGGGCAGCAAGAAAAGCATCAACATCGTAGATCGGTAAACCAGCGGCCTGAAGGGCAGAAGGCTGGGACAAGGATGGGGACTGAGCAGTGGCAGAGTCGTGGTTCGCTGTATTAGGGGCAGGTGAGCTGGACGAAAAGTGCTCTGCCAGCGAGTGAAAAGATTCCTGGGAGCTATTGGGTAAGACTAGGGATTTCAGAAGGTCAGTCATTGCTGTTGACGAGAAGAATCGTGTGTAGCAGCATCAATGTAGGAAGGAGGATATATAAACTAGAATCAAGCAAACAAGCTCCTAAGTGTTGACAGTCAGGATTTATAAATACCTTGGCTAGACATGTCTCGAACAACTATACTTTATTTGATTTAAATAAAAACGTTAACGACCTTCCTGACCGCTGCCTGTTATCAAGTTATAGATTATATTGAAGAGGGGTGTTGTAATCTCCCATTGGAATGTCCGGACTGAGCTCGGGAAGCATAAGTGTCTTTCATTTGATTCATTGGTCCTTCTGATGAATTTAGTTGGCTGTCAAATATACCATGAGTATTGTAGAGATAATAAAGTCTTTGACGGCGCTATGTACAGTCCTTGCAGTCTTCATTTTGATGGCTGTTGTCTATATCCAATAGCCTTTGAAAACAATAACAACAGCAGAACATCATAGCAACATTGGGGGTCGGATTCCATCGATGACCGTCACGATAAAGTCAACCTCCGCCCCGCCTGCCATTCCAACTCTCCCCCTTTTTGCACGAGTATTAAATCAAGTAATCACATCCGGTTACAGTTGACTGGCGCAGCAATAGACAAATCATAAATACCACCATCCGTTGATCCATTGAAGGGACGATGCCTGCCACGCAAAGAGGTATGTCCCAAAGTCGAGCTTGTATGAACGCCGTCTGGAGCAACGCCAGGAGAAATATCCACAGACTCCAGTGATTATTTTCAGACCGATCCGGTATATCGCACATCGTCATCTACGGTAGGAGAGACGGCGTGAAGAGTTGAGTGATGTCTATCAATTTGCATTATGGAACACCGATACCGTCAGGATTCTCAAACGTCACTGAAGGATCGAAATTGAATTCCCCATCTGTTTGTAAGAACTGCTCAAAGTCAAAGTTCTCCAGTATGTCCGTGTTGCTTAGGTCTGGATTAAAATTCCCAATGTAATCCTAAAGAATATCACAAATTAGAGTGTGTTGATGATGAATTCATTTGATTCGAGCTCTTACAGGATCAACGTTTGTATCAAGACCAGTGAACTCAGACATCCCTGTGTTAGGGAGCTGTTGCTGTGGAACAAGCTGATCGGGAGGAGCTGAGGCCATGCTCGTCATCATAGTGGCGGGACCGGCGCTATCAGCCTTTGGTTGCGCAAAGGAAGCCGAATTCTTTGGTGTGACTGGGGTTGCAGGTGTGGGAGTAGGAGGTTGTTCGGCCTCAGTATTTGGAGTGGGAGGCGCATTGGCAGTCGAGCCCTTCCCTTTTGCAGCCTTCTAGATGGGACATGTTAGAAGATTTCCCATATTGAATAAGCGTCTCGGATAAGGAAATTACCTTTCGTTCCCTCGGGTCCTTCTTACTCTTGGGATTGGCCTTGCTTGTCGTTTGAGGGGTTGGGGGAGCAGAAGGGGAAGCTGGACGGCCATTTGCAGTGGGATTTGGAACAACCTGTGGTGGGGGCATTGCAGTTCGCTGTTGCGGTGTTCCCATCTGCACACCTGGCTGTGGTTGAGGTGCCTGAATCATAGGCGCTTGACTTGGAGGTCCTTGCTGCCAATTCCCATTTACCCTGCCCCCATTTTGCGTCTTTTGAATTGCCATCATCTGTTCTGGGGTATAGTTATTGCCATTGTTGAAAGGATGCGAGCTGGGCGGCGGTCGCATGCCTCCGCCGTTCATGTGCGGATACATTTCTTGTTGCATTGGGTTGAAGGGCATCGCTGCAGGAGACCCTCGCATGCTTCCGTCGGGCATTGGCGAGCCCGGCAACCCTGCAGTCTGCGGCATCTTTGGTGTACCTCGTCTCGCCTGATCGTTCGGACCTGGAGATGGACCACCTCGACTTCCTGAAGGAGACATCCCCGGAGCAAAGCCCGACGCACCTGGCATCCCACCATTTCCGTCGGGCCTGCCGCCATTACCGATCGTATCTTGCTCTTGTCGAGCCATGAGTAAACGCTTTTTGTTTTGTTGCTCGAGGAGCATCAGCTGCATTTGATAATCTTGTAACGCGTGATTCCCTCCGGGCCCACCGTTTGGCACGCCGGGTGGGCCACCGCCTCGCATCTGCATCACTCCAGGATTGGCACCGCCGTAGTATTCCGGTCCTCCGACTTCTATTCCCATACCTGGAGGCAGAAGAGGTGAGCCCTGATCTGACATACCACCAGCATTTGACATACTCTGTTGACGCTGGTTCTTTGCAAGGTTCTGGGCATACACTTGGATTGATTTTTTTTGGACAGCAGGGTTTTGATTCTGGAAGGAGGCAAATTGGGAATCGGATAAATTACCTGGATTGATTCCATTGTGCATCAACAACTGGTTAGCATTGATTGCCGATTCCCCCCCCATCATCTGCCCTGGCATTCCTGGTGGTCCTCTACCATTTGGTATCATTTGTGGTGTGCCATTGAACGGGACGCCGTCCATACGCTGTCTCTTGTTTGGCGAAGGTGCATGCTCCCCGGCAGATGGTGTGCGTGGTCTCTGTCCATTCATGTCCATTTCTGAGGGATCCCTACGTAGTCCTTGCATCATTGCCTGGCGTTGCATTTGAGCCATTTGGTGCGGAGTCCTGTAGATCATTGTCAAAAATAGAACATTGCTAAGCTCCTCGCAGACGAACAAAACACGATGACCACGATCATGAGGCTAGATTCGCCAGGAAGACTTACGGTTGGAATTGACCGCGGTTGTTCTCTAAAGCCTTCCGCTGCATTCCACTGGCAGTTTGGAATCGCATCATCTGCTGATAGTTCTCGAGCTGACCAGGACCCATTCCGGGCATGGCCCGCAGCATCTGGGTCTGCTGATTATCGCGCATCCGTGCTTGCTGCTGTGAGGTGGATTAATCGATGCTCAAGAGTTAGAGCGTAAGGGTCACGTACATGGGTTTGTGTCACATATTGCGTAGCATTAGCACTCGCGCGGGAACTTTTCCGCTGCGCAGCATATATATCCCAGAACAGCGCAAACCAGCTCGAGAGGAACGAGCCTCCTTGTGAATCAACCAGACCGACATCAGGAAGATCATCGGGTCTCTTAAGATCTATACCATCTTTAGAATCTGTCTGCATATTGTCGTTTGCGCCGTTGGCATTATCGTTCAGCAGCCGGGGTTCGAATTCCAGGCCACTGTCCTTCAACGCCCTTGCTAGATCCCATTTGCCTTTACCACAAAAGTAGCTGTATATGTAGGCATTCAGTTTTGCTTCGTTGTTGGTGTCCTCATGATCATCGGGCATCCTGCCACCAACACCGTTGGGCCCGTGATTTGGCATGGGCATATTCCCAAGCGTACCATTATTGGCGTTGAAGCCCATGTGCATTGGATTCATTATGACGGGAGACTTCCCTCTATCGCGGTGGGTTGCGATGTCGGGGAGGGCTGGAAGGGTATCAGTGCCAAGGATTCATGGATGATGGATGAAATCCGGGTGCCGAGTCGCACAAAGCTGACGGGAAATGATGAGGAGCGCGAAGAGCGATTTATGGTTCGTGATTGATGTCTGTACTTCCCCAGACTGTCACTCGGAGGCTTGACAGCCTCTAGAGACGGTAGCGGAAATTTGGCGATGCGCTTGAAGCGTAATCTATCAGGTACTGAAAGGAGATCGATCGTGCTGCGGCAATTTGCGACCGTGGGCTAGCTGAAGCTGATACCGTGGTAGCCACCTCCAGGGCAGCTCTAAGAAGCAGGTGATGTGAGCCAGAGCAAATAGATGATAAGATCGCCCAACAGAAATGTCAATATATGCTGCCGGACTCAGGTTATCTTGAATGTTGGTGAGTGGCAGGGAAGATGTGACTTTGGCTTTCGTCGGTGGACGTAGAAGGTCCGAATGATCATAAATACGCGTACGAGGTATATTTGAGCATGCTCTCACCTGGGAACCCTTTAATTCTACTCTGATACAATACAGTTGCGATGTTTTAATAACACTTCATCTACTACCATTGGTCGACTCAGACAAGGTCTCTTTCAGGTCTTTGGAAGACGTCAAACCATGGGTACGGCAGGGGAAGAAAACGAATAGAAGCAAAGTAGACCTCGAGGCTTCTCATACGACAGCGATACCATATTCAGACTCACGTCTTTTAAGCGCAGTCCGCCGAGTTCTGGTAAAATGGCGTACAGCATCTGTTTGATCCCCTGAATTGCTCAGCGGATTTAACGGTTCCTTTTGGAGCAGCGAATGTACCAGTCTCATTTCGAGAGTCAGCCGAGCGCAGCCGGAAAAGTTTCGTAGGAGAGCTCGCGGTTGGCTGCAGTGTATCTCGTCGACTCACCGCTCCTATAGCCGTAGCAAGTAACATTGAAGGTCGCGAAAGCGTTCGAGATACATCCTATTCGACGTCTTTGCCTTGGTTCCAGAGACGCTGCTCGGGCTCAAAAAGCCGAATGACTGTCTGTCTCGAATTTGACAATGGCGATCTCGAATGTCTTTCACTCGTCGTCCGGCGGCATTTCATCTTCAATATATCTCAACAAAGTGATACGCATTTCCGTAGTATCGTTCCCTCTCAGGACGTCGCTGACATAGTGTGCTTCGACTTGCATTTGGACCTACGATGGTAGTGAGCCTGTAGAACACAAATAGCGGTCAAGGTCACGACCGACCATCTCCAGAGCTCCTCTCAGTATACCACACAGGATGTTTGAATACCAAAGCTCGTCTTGAGCCCGTCCATCGTCTGGTAGCTCCACAAAGTCCGCTAAGGGGTTCTCTTCAAAGACCAGCGAGAACTGCTTGTTGTCGGCAGTCCAATTCGTGACCGTAGGTGTAATGTTGAGAAAGATCTTGAATCCTATCTACCATCGAGTTAGCCAAAGAAGTTGTTCGCATGTAAATATCTGTCCAAAGAATAAAAATGCTGGGGCACCGACCTTGGAGATATTCTCTGCGGTCTCTCTTAGGTTGGCACATCTTTGAGTCCCTGACTTTGCGAAGAAGTCCTCGACAAGACGCATGCCGATGTTGTATCCCATTTTGTCCAGCTGTTTGTTGACTTCCGCGTAGTTGCTATCAAAATCTGAGCAGAGCTGAGCTACCATTGTGCCGTAGGTCAACGTAACGAGCTCGGCATTGACTTTATCCACCCGGGTCCTTTGTGGGGTCAGGCTTTCGTCGGAACATTGATGGGAAGCTGAAGCGTAGTGTGCAAAGGAAAGAGGAAAGATTTGAGCATCAAAGTGTTTACTTACTTCCATACTCTATTGGAAATTTAGTAATGGCCTGTCTGAGGATGGTGATGGTGGTACGTACTCTTCTCCAACCCTTGCAGCTTTCGTTGATGCCATAGTCGCTCAAGAAGGTCAAACTAAGCCATCGAGGCTGAAGCGTACAGTATTGGAAGTTGTTAAGGAGGCTCCATACGATAGCATATTATTCGAACAACTTCCTCCTTAAGATCAAGAGAGAGTGGGCCAGGGCATGCCGGCCATTGAGCGCGGCTAGTCGCTAGCGCAGAGTAATTCAGCCTTATCAAAATCATTTCAACCGAAGCCTCGGAAGGATTTGTTCTGCATCAGGTACTCAATCTAAATCGTGAAAATGGTGTAACCATGTGCCGCAGCAATTCAATCTGCTCGATGTCCTCATAATTGCTCCATACCAATAACCATTATAATCAAGATGTCAGCGGCAAAGCGCCCTGCCTCGAACTCCTTTGGGTCATCCCAGATGGTAGTGAAGAGGCAGAAATCCAATACAAACATCAATGGCAAGGCAGTGGCCGTCACGGCCGGTGGCTCTGGATCTGGGACCCTGATACAAGCTGTAAGGGTCTTCCCTCTTCCCAACAGCTGCAATTACCACATGGACGTGTGCTGAACTGTCACGAAAAGAAGGCCCGCTGATGGAACCGTGTGCCTAGGTGCCACGCACAAGTGGACTGCAGGCCCCGATAATGGAGCTCACTGGTGAGTCCAATCTTCTCTCACCCACCAGCCAAAGCCTATGTTGACAACCCCCAGGCCATTCTGGTGAGGTTTTCGCCGCACGCTTTGATCCCTCGGGTCATTACATAGCCTCCGGCTCCATGGACCGCTCCATCATGCTCTGGCGCACCTACGGTTCATGCGAGAACTATGGCGTTTTAACCGGTCACAAAGGCGCCGTCCTCGACCTACACTGGTCCCGCTCCTCCACAAACATTTTCTCTGCGTCCGCAGACGCGACGCTCGCGTCTTGGGATCTCGAAACAGGTTTGCGAATACGGCGGCACGAGGGCCATGAGGAGATTGTCAATTGCCTCACGGCGTCGCCGAGAGGAGAAGAGATACTCATCTCCGGCTCCGATGACGGCTGCGTGGGGATCTGGGATCCCAGGGTGAAAAAAGCCGTCGATTTCATCGAGACCGATTTCCCGATCACTAGTGTCGCCGTCGCGGAAGCAGGGAACGAAATCTATACAGGCGGTATAGATTGTGATATCCTCGCCTACGACATTAGGAAAAAGGCAGTCGCATACCGCATGCCCGGCCATACCGACACCGTCACCTCCCTCTCCATCTCTCCAGATTCACAGTCTTTGCTGAGTTACTCACATGACGGATTAGCAAGAACATGGGATATAAGACCATTCGCGCCAGTCGACCGAAGCTTGAAAACCTTTGCAGGGGCGCCAGTCGGCGTGGAGAGGAATCTTGTGAGGGCGTGTTGGGATGGGAAGGGGGAAAGGGTCGGCGTAGGAAGCGGTGACGGCAGTGTCTGTGTTTGGGAAGCGAGGACGAGTAAGTTGGTCTATAAGTTGCCAGGACATAGGGGGACGGTGAATGATGTGCGTTTTGCGCCGGGGAACGAGCCGATCAGTAAGTCTACTCTACTGAGTCCTACATGACTTTTGTCTCTGTTGAACGCTGCAGGAATTTTGCTAATGGACGGCAGTTGTGAGCGGTTCATCCGATCGGAATCTGATACTTGGAGAATTGGGGAATTAGCAATTGATTCAGACTTCCTTCATCTTGACCTCCATGCCATTTCTATCTAGCAAATAAATACCCAATTGTCCCTTGATTCCCGCCCCTACCCAGTCCGACCCCCGGCCCTCCCTGTCGCAGCATCTTACGGAATCTAACACCTAGGCTCGCTCCCCAACTACCCCTCAACCCGTCCTCGCCATCCTAACCGTACCCCCCCTCGACAACACCGTCCCCGCAGCCCTCCTCTCCGCCAACAACGGCAACCGAGCCACCACCGGCTCTGGCTCCAACAAACCCTCAACCCGATCATCAAACACACCCTGTGTCCGATCATCAGAAGTGTAACTAGGTGGCCGGTGCCCCGTGCCCGCGAAAATCATTTCTCTCGCTTCTTGCTGCACATCGTCATGATGTCCGACAACTTGCCAGTGTATGAGATTCGGATCGGCGCGCTACAGTGAGGGAGGCAAAGTTAGTATATCTCGAAGCTAAATTACATCGGGGGTACTAGGGTAGACATACCACACTACTTCTCCACAACCCATAAGCTGGCGGTGGCGGTGGCAGGACCTCGTCTGTATCCTCGTCCTCAACCCCGCCATTACTATCATTGTGCAACCCCAGCTCTTCATCCCTAGCCAGCACCACCGGAATCGGTTGTCTGGGTTGAGCGAATTCCGCGTCCTCACCGGCGGTAAGTGGTGACTGACATTTGCGAGCGAAGCGGATCCTGGGTTGGAAGGCCAACATGCACAGGCGGATGAGGTAGTGGCAGAAGAAGATGGTGAGGATAATGATGAAGAAGATGAAGACACCGTGGAAGGTGGCGCCGCGGAAGGATTCGGATATTGCGAGGGCGAGGTCTGCTGGTGATTAGTAGGTGCTTTACACATGGGCGGAAGGTGGCGCGACTAGGATGGCAGAAAACGTACATGTGGTCAGGACAATGGCCAACAGGGTGCCGAAGAAGAGACAACCGATTATCTTCTGCCTCATCCTTAAGTCGTTGATTTGTGGAAAGCACAGCCGCTTCGTTTTTGCAGGTGCTCGTTTTGACTTTTGTCGATGACCCCTTTGCCTGTTGCCACTACCAGGCTTACGAGGCAGCGAGCTCAGTTCTGCACGCAGTCTCTCCAGGTAGGCATCGTGTCTTGAGTCAGATCCGTATGTGAGTTGCCCTGGGCCGTGGGAAGGCGAATGCACCGGGTCTATCAATCCACGAGTTGACGGATACGATCTTATGCCAGGCGCATGGTCCCACGGTCCTCGTTCAGTTGCGGCGAAACAGTAAGTGCTCGCTTGAGTGGTCTTCTGGGTGTGAACAGGAAGTCTTCTGCGGTCGTTGGCTCGGACAGAAGAGCCGTGAAGCCATCCAGAGAGACGAGAACCACGAGGAATGCGCTGACTGGCAATAAATCGGTCCATCCTTGGAGGCTGGCCTGAAGCAAGATCGGATACTGCTGGAGAATCTTCTAAGATCGCATCGCTGCGTTCGCGCGCTGGGAAAGGCTCTTGACTGACTGTCCTCGGGCTCGCAAACGGACTTGAGCGTACATTAATGGAAGTCACGACCTTGATCCGCATGATATAGACCTCCTTGCCCCGTTGTTGACACAAGGGTTTTGTAGAGAGTCAGAGACGCGTCTCTGTTGACGTGACTTGACTTTCCGTATAGACATTAAACTACCTGTGATCTTATCGCAACCAGGCGATTTGGACACGTTACTCTCGGCCAACGAGATGCGCTGCAGAGTCGCTTGCTGATCACATTGAAACGAGCATTGATCGGATATCCAATGATTGGTTGCGACGACGATTAGATTGTAAGCACAAGCATGCGACTGGAATGACTGGCCAGCCAGTAAGAGACAGTCTGTGAAGGATGAAACGCTGTTCCTGCAGTGAGGAAAAGGCAAAGAAAAGTGTTAAGAGAGAGCAGCAGAAAAGAAAACAACAAGAGCACGACAGGTATAAAACCCTTGACCTGTAAGGACAAAGGGGTAGACATCCGTGTGCGAGGCATGAAATGTCGCGGAAAAGTCTTTCTATTCTCCATGATTTGTTACAGAAGGTGCGCGATACTACGTACTTGGCACCGTTGTCTGTAGGTTCGGAGTCGGCGAATAAACCTGATACGCTGCTACTCCGCCAGAATTGGCACAAAGTCTTAACAATAATAATGTCGACGTTTGAGCTGCATGATTAGGGGTTAGGCGCAAGTTGAGACGTCGCTTCGTGACCAATCGCAACGTAAGGCTGATGAAGCGCCTTAACTTGAAACGTGTCTGAAGCAAGGAGAGTGAGGCTCGGAACCAAACCAAAAGGGTCGACCACCAAAATTGCATATATATGCTTTCGCACCCGAATTAATATCATCTGCTAGCTCTGGTCTTTATAGCAGCTCGTTCGGATTTGTTGAATGCGATTTCTAAGGGTGGTGAGAAAGAGCAAATTTTTGCTTGGCTCATAGTTCATGTCAACGACCCTCGCTCCTTGTCTTACCTATTTCAGTGCCTGTTTGAGGCAGACCTAGCGGGAGGAGTTTCGCCAGCTCATTAGGAATTGTTGGAGATGTTGCCATGTTTCGTTCAAAATGCTCCGTAAGGTAGGCGGGCTCACTGTTGGGCTCTGGGGGCCAGGTGCTAATGAACACGCCAGTATAGCTCTACATACTGGTGTCGTATGAAGCGCAGACATCGAGGTGCGTGGCTTTTTGGCACATAAATGTTAGCAACCATACAACACAGCGGCCCGGCCAAAGAGAGCATGCCCGCTCACTCGAGAATACCTACAGGGAGGGTGATATCCTAGGGTGCTGAGGCCCCGAGACCCGACACTCACCAGGTATCGAACAGCAAAGCCAACAACCTGTATATTGTTCAATTTAAGTGCGCTTCAAAGCGCCGTGCGATCTCCAACGTCTCTCCATCCATCCTACTGCCCCCTAGGAATGTAATACTGAAAGGTAATACACCTTCTGCATCAGATTCGCCCGTGAACTCCGCCACAGGACATGTGCCAGCTGGGACAGCCACAGCACATAGATCAAGAACGTTGCCGAAATGGGAGAACGCGCCCAGCACGCTGTTCCTTGCGATTGGATCCGCGAGTACTTCCTCGACAGTCCAGTGCGTTGGAGCTGTAGGGACCACTATTACGTCGATGCCAGACGCGTCGTAAGCGAAGATTTTTTCCGCTCTTCGAGTGTACAGTGCCTTTGCTTGTAGATCTCTGTAAGCTTGTATGGCAGACGTTTGTCTCGCTATGACATTCTCAAAAATTTCTCGGATGACAGGATGGAGGTACTCCCGATTCATCTCGAGCCAATCGTCAGGCAAACTAGCAAGGCGTTCTGAGACAAAAGAGCCCTCATACAGGAGTTCTCCCGCTTTCTCAAAGGTGCTCCAATCGACTGGTCGCAAATGCCCACCTGTAGCACGCAGATTCTGAACGCTTTCGTCAAATTTCCGACGGTAGGCTGGGCTACAGACTGCTAGCGCTTCTGGTGGCGCTACAAGTTCCGTGTCAGTGTTACCTGGCCAAGAGAGTATATCGGAACTTGGGACACATCTTGAGAGTAAGGACCCCCAAGACATTGCGAGATCTCAAGATCCGTTCCAATACGAAAATGTGGAGAGGCCAAGAACACATACGTATACCAAACTTGAAGATCTTGGCCTCAGATACACTTGAATTGATGTGTCTTTGTACGGGAGTCGTATTCTTTGCGTAGGGGTCCTCTTCATCATATGCCTCACATAGCTCTCACACAGTGCGAGCATCTGAGACATTTCCAGCGATGACGGCAACACAGTCTAGTGAGAGACAGGCCGGTGTCACTCCCTGAGCTGAGATTAAGCCTCGCGTAGGCTTGTAGCCAACGACTGCATTGAAACCAGCTGGAATCCTACCCGATCCAGCTGTATCTGTGCCAAGTGAGAATGTTACGAGACCAGCACCAACACTGACACAGCTTCCTGATGACGAGCCTCCGGAAATTTGTAGTCGTGGTGGAGCACAGAGCGCGGGACTCCAAAGGGAGACCGGCATCCAGTCAGGCCTGTCGCCAATTGATCAAGGTTGGTCTTGCCAATGAAGATCGCACCTTGCTCTAACAGAAGATCATACGCCGGAGCAGACTTCAACGGGACACGTACCGACGGCGGGCATGCGGTCGTAGTGGGAAGGCCGGCGATATCGAAATTATCCTTAACGCTGAAAGGTACTCCAAAGAGAGGGGGAAGCTTTGACCGATCAGACCAGTCAGTCGACAACTTTCTTGCTCGCTCCAATGCAGATGCCTTTGCCTCCAAATGAATCCAAACGGCCTTGTCGAACTTGTTGTACTCTCTAATCTTGTCAAACACCATTTCAATCACGGTGACAGGTGATAGACCCCCTCGATAAGCCTTCCGAAGACTTTGAATACTCAAAATACCGTCATTGGTCATGGCACTCTGGGCAAAAGCGTTTCCGCCAAATGATGCGATTGATCCCGTGAAAGACCCGAGAGCATCCAGCAGAGGGTGCAAAGACGCAACGAATCCAAAAAGACCCTCGCTCCATTGTATCATGTCGAGTACGGGAAATTTGAACTCATTATTGTAGCCGGCTGTAGCATTCTCGATTGCACCTGGCCACGTTGTCAGCTCTTAGTACTTTTAGCAAAGCCACGATCCTTGAGGAAGCAGTCAAATGACTGATCCAACACCCATACGTCGAGTTTTATATGCTCTAAATGTCAGACCCGCGTAAGGATAGACTGGGGATCAAGGTATTCTTGAAACTAGAGGCTGGCTACGGCGATGAAGCACCGAGACGATAGCTCCGTAACCCAGACCACTGTCAGCCTGTACGGCTCACAAGAATACAAGCTTGACTACTTAATGTATGAAACCCAGTAGGATATATTCCTGAATGTAATGAGCAGTATCTTACAGCACTCGAAACCTCGGTCATTGGCCTCACGAAACGTTGTATCGAAGCAACAATCGGTGGTCACACCGCATATAATTAGATGTGTGATAGCCTTCGCTTTCAATCTGGCCATCAAGTTGGTATTGAAGAAGGCTCCTCTTCCTGGTTTGTCTACAACGACTTCTCCCGGAATTGCCTGCAATTCGTCGATAATGTCGTGGCCATTTTAACCCCGGACTAGCAATCTTCCCATTTCTCCTTTGTCCCCGATTACTTTCAAATTTTGTGTACTGCCAGGAAACCCCTTTTGTCTAATCAGCTTGTTGGATGGACAGTCTGATAGGTCGGGTTTGTGGCCCTCTCGAGTATGGAAGACAGGTAGATTGGCTTGACGGAATTTCTCAAGAAGCTTCTTGGTCGGAGCAATTGCTGCTTGCACGGCTTCAAGAGAGCCAGCCTGTACCTCTCCAAAGCCATTTGGGAGCAGAAAGTCTCGCTGCATGTCTATGATGAGTAATGCTGTGTGTCCAGAAGGAAATACGAAACGGTATGGCTTTGCGTCGATGGTAATCATTGTGGGCATAGAGCTAGTAATTTCCATAGTCCTAGAGAAGCGTCAACATATGGCAAGTCTAATTTAGGGACATCACTGGAGAGACTGACACAAGGAACGAGGAGGACATCGTTAGCTGGAGGCCAAATTCCACGGTCCAACACCACGGCAGTAGCTCCGAGGCCTACAAAAGGCTTTCTGGACGCAACAATTGCAGAGCATGATGAAATTGTAAATTGCTCATCTATGTTGGCACCAGTGAAGGGAAAGGTGCCAGTGTGCTTGGTTTTGTCCTCTCGGTCTGTGCTACGAGTCATGATGCATTCCTTTCAAACCCAAACATGACTCGCGGGAATTGTCGGACACTCATAGGTTTGGTGTCAGAGAACATACGGCGCGGTTTGAGAGTCTCGATCCAGCACGGAGCTTGGTCCCAAGCAAGGACCAGCATAGATGCCACACTGGAATGCGGAAGGGGAGAAGGCAAAAGGCCCAAAAAGTACATGACTTCTGGTGGAGGCTCGACACTCTTGGAGATGTATAGGCCATAGCCGAATGCCTTATAGTCGACCACGTCGCAACACCAGAATAAAGCACGCCAAGAGACCACGCTTCTCCAAAGCCTCGGGCAAGCCGAGCACAATGATGAAGCGAATGTTTGCATCAACCAGCAGCAGTGTAAGGCCGGTGACACGGTGTCAGAAAGCGTGGGCAAGCCCAGAAGCAACCCGACGTTCGTAAAAATTGATTTAATCAATAAATGGTCCGTAAACCAATTTCAGAGATTAAACTGAAAAGAACAGATACTACACTTGATCTAAGCCATGTTGGCAAAGAGAGCTGAAGAGAGGAATTTGGGAGTGGGTTCCGAGAAGTTTATATACTCACTAAGGTACCTGGCCAGTCTCGCGCTAGTACTTCACCTGTGCTACCCTGCTATCAAAATTATTTCCTTTGCCTGCCCACGAGGTCTTGAATTCAGTGCGGGTAATTGCACGTCTTCTATTGAGTTTGATAGTACCAACTCAGTATGTCTCACTCGTCTACAGTACCACTTCAAATTGCAGGCTACAATGTACTTCCCCTCTCTCTTCCTCCACTGCCCTCTTTCCCCAAAACCGCAATCCATTACCTCTACCTGGCAACCCACCAGCCAAAGATCCCTACACCGACTGCCTCGCGATCACTATTCCTAGTCAACGTACCATTCGATTCGACGGATATCCACATTAAGCATCTGCTCTCTGCCCAGATTGGGCTACCGGCCGGCAGGATTGAAGATGTACAATTTGAAGGGCAAAGGAGAAAAGGCCGCGGCATGGAAGAAGCATCCGCCCCAACGGCGACTCAAAATAAGAAAAGCAAGAAGAGAAAACGCGGAAGTAGTGGAAGTAACATGGACGACATGGAAGGCGCAGCACTGCCATCTGTCTGGGATCGCGACCTGCAGACCAATGGTCTCACAGCTGTCGTTCTATTCGTTGACCGAGCGAGTATGGACGCGGCATTGAAAGCAGTCAGGTCGACACGAAAAGAGCGGAGGGAACCCATTTGGGGCGAGGGGCTAGATGACAAAGTCCCAGCCTTAGGGTTTGCAAGTTGGTCCCTATTGCCTAAAGTCTACTGAAAAATCCATGTTGATCAGCCATAGGATATCTCAACCACCACCGCCTCACCTACCCCGATAAAGCGCAGCTCCTCGAATCGGTAAACACTTACATGACGGCCTTTGCCAACAAGGAAGCCTCCAAAGCCCGATCATTGGCCAGGCAGAGACAGGTGGCTGATGCCGACGGCTTCATCACTGTTACAAGAGGAGGAAGGACGAATCCTGCACGACAAGAAGTGGCTCAAGAGCAGGCTGAGAAGCAGAAGGAGAAACAGAGGGGCCTGGACGATTTCTACAGGTTCCAGTCGAGGGAGAAAAGGAAGCAAAAGGCAGGCGAATTATTGAGGAAGTTTGAGGAGGACAAGGAGAAGATCAGGAAAATGAGAGACAGAAGAGGAAAATTCAGGGTGGGTCGTTGTCTTCGTTTCTCTGCCCGTATGCTGATGCTTGTGTGCAGCCCGAATAAGCCAAGGTCCAAACGTCGCACTTAAACGCCATCTATTCAAGCTATGAGACCAGTAGGCTAGTGCAAAAGGTACATCGATTAGCTAAGTTGAGGGTGTCGAAGTGGTCCTGCTCTTGCATGATTACATGGTGAGTCATCCAACTATGTCTAGTTTCGAAGCGGCTTTTTCTCCCGTTCAGCGTGCACACGACATGATGAGTCACGCTGGGGCCATAGGAATGCCTCGCAATGCGTATGGCATCAGGCACAATATGTCTACAAAACCAGTTTTATCAATCTTCTCAAAACTCTGAGAGCCGTGCACGGTCTTTCATATCATTCCATTATTCTATTGTCCCCTGATAAATGACTAGGAATGATGGAATAAGTCGACACATCTTGGTACTTGGCTAATCTCTGGGGACCAGGATACGGTCCAATTCTCGGGAAGCCTGACGCATTTCGAATATGAGAGGGTGACAGTACCGTCTCATGTGCGATGGATCGGTGTTGCAACTTATGGTCACGAGATTGTTGATAGCACTCAAATTCCAACAGCCGTCAAGCAATTGCTAGTGTGAACAGCAAGCAGTGCCCTCAACACCACCAGGAGTAAATGTATGATGAATCTTAAGGTCGTCTCCATGTTTTTCTGTGTCTGGGCGACTGGAGTACCCAAAATCAAGCTTTCGGAAGTACAGATCTAGTCGAGGGCGAGCAAAGCCATCTGCTCAGATAGCCTCAGAACAATCAAGACAGGCTATCGCACCATTTCGAGGAACATCCGCGCCGGTTCGCTAACTTGAAACGATGTTGTCTTCCCACGGAAAGAAGCTGCACTATTGCAGCTTCAAGTGTTGCACGTTCAAGTCTGAGACGATGACCTTTATTTGACCACGAAATCTTTTCCACCTCCAACAACCAAAGTCCATGGTTCGCACGTGTTCGAGATGCGGCGAAATATAGGATGGTCTTGCACCCGTTCCTCAACTACCGCTATGCGTTACTAGATTGGATGTCTATCATTCTCGAAATGTGAGACAGGAAAATTTGAACAATATTGGAGGGACGTCACCATGCGCTCTAGACATCGAACTCTACTGCACTGTTGCATGTGTGGCAGTGGCCGCCTACTATGTTGCCACAGAAGGCGACCTATAGCCGATGCTCCATTCAATGTTGGTATAGGATGGCCTGGCAATATCTATAACTTCCCAACATCCTCCAGCAATCCCTGCCTGGTTTGTTACCTGGTCAGTATGCTTCCTGATATATCAAGCTTATACCAAAATGTACCAGTTGGAAGGTTCTTTTACAGGAAGACTAAACGCTCAAACTCAAGGGCGACAATATTAGAGAGCCTCAAGTCATTTGTATACTTAAAAGTACTTCGGATTTGCATCGAGATGAAACGATCCAAGGGGCTTGTACCCTTTCACTGCCCGAATGCTTTATGATTCCATTGACACATTTATACCAAGCAGAGCACGGTAGATCCTGGACGTTGGAGGCAGTCTTTGGAAAGTAGGGCTAGGGCTTGTTCTAGCGGCTGTCCCTCTTGTGTTTGTCAACCCTTCACACCCTCTCAATAGCGCTTGGGTCCTTCACTTTGCTCTGGTCATTTCACCGTTGTGCGCTTTGGATTACTTCCAATCATGAGCGATTGCTCAGACGTCACCGCGCAGAAGGGTGCCCAATTGAGGGAAGTGCATCGTATAATGACTGATCATCGGTGGACCCAATTTAGCCGCACTCCGTTCATCGTCGTCGAGGAGGTAACCACAGAAGAAGGCCATTGCAATGGAGCATAATTCTCCACCGAGCTTTAAGGGCGCTCTTGAGCAGTATACTTTTTCACAGACCCTTCCTACATCTGGCATTACGCCAACTTGCAAAGTTCCAACGCAAGCCGTTCCACCTACCCAAAAAGCATCATCTCGAGAGGCTTCTCTAAAGCGCAAAGCTATCCGGCCTGCCTCTGCTTTATCCTCTCCATCGAAGAAGAAGAAACGCCCGTCCTCGTCCTATGCCCCGCCATCGAAATACGCCCACTTAACCAATTACCTTACAGACTCTCTTGCCCCAAATCTCATTTGCATTTTCATCGGCGTCAATCCTGGCATCCGCACCGCAACCACCGGTCACGCATACTCACATCCTTCCAATCTCTTTTGGAAACTTGCATATAGCTCGGGCTGTACGCCACGTCTTTGCAAACCAGAAGAAGACCAGGATCTGCCCCATCTCTATGCGTTAGGTCATACAAATATTGTGAGTAGACCTACGAAGGATGCGGGAGAGCTGAGTAAGAGTGAGATGGATGAAGGCGTGGCGATTTTGGAGGAGAAGATTAGGAAGTGGAGGCCGGAGAGTGTGGCTATTGTGGGGAAGAGCATCTGGGAGAGTATCTGGAGAGTTAGACATGGAAAGAATTGTGGGAAGGGTGATTTTAAGTATGGATGGCAGGATGACTCCGAGAGCATGGGTGTTGTGGAGGCTGAGGACGAAGAGAAATGGCCTGGGGCGAAGGTATTCGTGGCGACTACGACTAGTGGGTTGGCTGCTGGGATGCGGCCACATGAGAAGGAAGAAGTATGGAGAGGGCTCGGGCAGTGGGTGAAACAAAGGAGGATGGAGAAGGGGATACCAGATGAAGGAGGCGTGAAGCTCGAAGAGATGGAGGCTCGGAAAGGTGTGGAGGCCGTGAAGGAAGAGACAGTGGAGGAAGCTATGGAGAATTGAAGGATCTAAAACAATTCTGGCGACAGAGAGGCAGTCAAAATCAGCGCGGCTTTCAGTGGCTGCGTAATCCTCTCGTATTATGAGCTCACGCTTGTGCACATTGTACTTCCAACAGTGGACAACTTCTGCTTGCCAATCATCCTCTGCTGTATCATTTCTTCTCATCCTCTACCTTGCACTTCCAATGGTGAGTTCCGAAGACGCCCGTTACCTCCTTCACATACATTATCCCCCTAGCTTGCAATATTTCCAATTTTTATCGTCGAGCCTGCTACGCTACGCATGTTTCTTTCCCTCGATATATCTAGGTTCCTCTTTACATCTAGACAGCTCCCCTTCATAGTATTCATGAATTCTTTGATGGTCAAGTTTTTGCGTCTCAAGGAAAGAATCTGTGAGAGGCACCTTCACGTGCAGCTGAAAGAGACCAGGGACAGAATTTCACCCCACTTACTACATGACGGTGAGCTGTCATCTACCGAATGCCTCTGACGAATCGACAGAGGTGGTGCTTACACATTTTTACAGCACCGAGCTGTCAGTCAATAAGATTGATTTTTCTCAGGTGCCCGTTGTCACCGAATTCTCGGATCTTAAGCAACTGAAACGTCTTTATGCATGCATTGAGTCAATCAAGTCCTGGTTTGAGATGTTCCTCGCAATTCCGCCAGCCGACTACATTGGATTTCCCTTTTCCATATCCTCACAACTTGTACACTGCTTGACCACTCTGTACAGACTCTCAACGCTCAATGATTCTAATTGGGATAAGGGTAGCGTTCGAGAGACTACAGATCTGCTCCCCATCTTAGATCAAGTCATCAACAACATGGAGCAAGTAGCAGCCGTTGCTGGGCTGGACGATAGTGACATCGCAGAAGGATACGAGTTCTTTCGCACCGCCAGGAAGTTTCGACCCATCAGACTCGAATGGCTCCCAACCCCGCAGAGCGACACTGACGGAAGCTGTTTCGGCACACTTCCCGGACAACGGCTGGATGATGGATTTCCTTCTCAATCCGAACTACTGATCGTCCGCCAGATCCGGCTTGGGGCTTCGCAATTGTGATGCTAAAGTCCACTGAGACCCTGATACGAACAAGACCTTCCCTTACCGCGAATTCCCAATCATATCATGGTTGAAAAAACGAAGTTAATGGGACTCGTAGAACTCGTCGAGGGTTGCTGTATTGTATGCTATATGACGTAAAGAATAATCTTTTGTTGCATCTTTGATGGTATGCTTTGCCGTAGAAGTTTCAATGCTGAGGCTGCGACAGGCTACAGCGAGGAAGACGTAGGGAATATAAAGAATTGAATGCATGACTGAATTTTAATCGATTTGATGATCATGGCAGCTCCTGGATTATACGTACTGACACGGCCACGTGGCTTCCCTCGGGCACCTCAGGGCCCGAGCAATGGCCCCCGAAAAACACCCCGCGTGTGGTTCTAGGCTTCACTGATTGGCTAGGAGCTCTCTGCCTTCTTCGTCATATTTCGGTGTTTATACAGATCAAACAGGATTCCCTAAGGCTATTGACCATTAAGGAAGGTATCAAGACCACGATTGGAACCTCGCACGATGTGCATAAGGTACGAGTCCTCGCTCTTTCATTGTTTGGCTAGAATCCGTACCAGTACCTGCATTCTGAATCTGCATCTACTCTACGGAGGACTAAAGCACCATGTCTTTCATTGTTATCATGGCTGCAGTTGCAGTCCCCCTATTGCTACCGGCACTGACAGCATCTCAGCACACCAGCGCTACAATACCTGGAGTCCCAGCGTATACCGTCACTGCTGGATTTCCAACCTCTGCCTTCCCAACGTATTGGGAAGCGCCTGTCCAGACTCAAGAGCCTCAGCCAGCCCTCTACGATCCCGTCCTAAATATCACCTTTCCCTTAAATCTCACAAATCCAAATACCATTCCCACAGTCGACAATGACCCTGTCTACTACCCTCAACCGTTGGTCAACATCTCCAATTCGTCCACTGCAGCCCTGCTGCAAGCAGCATTCACCAACATCTCGCGCATCGTTGAGAGCAATACCACGGCTAGCAATTGCACAAAATGTATGGCTGCATTGAGTGTCGGCAAAACTGTCGCTCAGTATGCACCTGAGAGCGTGCCAAGCCTTTTGGTCTCTCTCTGCGAAACTTATATGTTCAGTTCGAATGCGACTTGTGTTGCGAACTATGCTGCAGGTAGCTTTGGGGCTATCTGGACCCAGGTTTTGGCATTTGCAAACGTGACTGGTCTTGATGGACAATACATCTGCAACGACCTTAGCAGTACCTTCTGCCCAGCGCCGAAGACTTCACCTCTCAATGTGACGGGCCTGTTCCCCAAGCCTAAGCCTAAGAATGCGCGCGCTCCCAAGGCGTCAGGAAACCGAGTTAAGGTTTTGCACCTGTCTGACTTCCACCTTGATCCAAGATACTCTGCTGCGTCAGAAGCAAACTGCTCGTCTGGGTTATGCTGCAGGACAAACGTCCATGCTACCGGGAAGGTTGTTGGGCAAGTGACTGTACCTGCGCCGCTTTATGGTTCGTTCAAGTGCGAGTATGTATTTCCAGTCTCCATACTTCCTATTTTGGACTAAACGGGCTGTACTGACACCGAACTCACAATCGTAGCACGCCTTATTACCTCGGTCTGGCTGCTCTTCAAGCGATCGCGCCTTTGACCGGAACACACGGCAATTCTTCTGTTGCATGGACTGTTTACACTGGAGACCTTGTCTCCCACGACTCTCAGAATCAGCTCTCTCGTGCGTATACTGAATATGCTGAGTTTAGTGTGTATGATCTGTTCAAGGAGTACATTGGGAGCCCAGTATTTCCGGTGCTTGGCAATCACGATTCCAACCCGGAGGCTATCGATGCGCCGCATAGTCTCCCAGGGCCGCTGGGACAGCAATTTAGCTGGAACTATGATCACGTCGCTTCCTTGTGGCAGCAAAATGGCTGGATTAATTCGACTATAGCGAATGAAGCAAGGCTGCATTACGGTGCCTACTCTGTGCTAAACCAATATGGTCTGCGAATTATCACCTTGAATACTGACTTTTGGTATCGAAGTAATTTCCTGTAAGTCTCATTGGCACTGCTCAGCTCTTGTTTGTCGCTGACGCTTGTAAAGCAATTACATCAACACTTCCAATCCAGACGTTTCTGGCATGCTAAAATTCGTGATTCAGGAATTACAAGCTGCGGAAGATGCCAAGGAGCGAGTTTGGATTCTAGGCCATGTTTTAACTGGGTGGGACGGTTCCAATCCTCTGCTTAATCCAACCAACCTATTCTATCAAATCGTCGACCGATACTCGCCTCACGTGATTGCCAATATCTTCTTTGGCCATACGCATGAGGACGAGATCATGATCTATTACGCCAACAACGGCACTGTCCAGACATCCGAGAACGCCGTAGCATTAGGCTGGATTGGTCCTTCCGTCACTCCGTTGACGAATCTCAACAGTGGCTTCCGCATGTACGAGGTTGACACTGGCTCATTTGAGATATATGAGGCCTACACTTGGTTTTCCAACGTGTCAAGCTATCCTGATCTCAATGTATCGAAGACTGGCCCAACTTACCAGATTGAATACTCAACTCGTGAGGCGTACGATATCGATTGGCCAGAGTCATCGCCGCTCGATGCAAAGTATTGGCAAGCAGTGACAGAAGCTATGGAGACTGATATCACTCTCGTGGAGAAGTTCAATACTTTTCAAGGAAAGAGCAGTGTGCTGACGCCAAACTGTACGAGTCAAGCTTGTGCCAAGGCCAAGATTTGCTACATGAGAAGTGGGAGTGCGGTTTTAGGCAGGCAATGTCCACAAGGCTATGGGTCAGTCCAGTCGGCTTTTGACCCGCCGAGTACTTAATTGGGCCAACCGCACCTTGGACTGGACATCGGCGCTGATTGCACAGTCACAAGTTACGATTTTACCACTTATGGCTCCTAAACTTCAGTAGACTAGGTTTTTGGGTCAGCATAATTTGTTTACTACGGAGTACGGAACCTCAAAATTTGTCTTGGTAGCTTAACGGTAAGGGTGACTGTTAACGCTAGCCACATCCGTAGATATTATCCCTGATCCTTTTCAGCCCTACAACTTTGGACTGACACAGTGACACCCTCCATCGTTGGCGTGACCAAGTACCCCTTTGTATTCTTGTTCAAATTCACAATAAGCACACTGCTAGTCGTACAGCATCCAACCTACACAATTGTGGCGCTCTCATTAATATCATTTCCAGCCGCAGTCTTTTTCACAACCTCGACTCCGACCCACCGTCCCCGCAGCTCAAACTGGCTCATTGAAAAAATTGTTGGTGGATACTAGTGGCCGAGTACTTGGCTCTCTTTTTGGAAAGCCATAGCTGAGAGCGATGGCTGGTGGGATGGGGCTGAGAGCTATTAGGGCTGAGAAGATATGGGTCACGTGGGGTTTGGTGATTTGAAGTTGAGATGGATGAGGCCGGAAGAGGTTTTCTCTGGACTTTATGGAGAGTTCTGTAAGCTTTTGGGTATGTAGGTTGTTGGAAGAGTTTTTTGGTATCTTGTTTGTTTGTGTATAAGAAGAGCTCGCTTCCTACCTAAAGAAATGTCTTTTCTCTGTAGGTATGTTTTGCTCATTGCATCGGGTAGAACTGGGACTGATATATTGGCCTGCTCTGGAGGTGAGGTGCCTTGCTTGATAGGGCGAGGACGATTTCGCACTGCAAGGATGAGGTCCTTCTCGAACAATACTACTGTTGCCGACCAACTTTCCAACCCATCTACGTTGTCATACGGGTAGGATACTGTGCCTGTACCGTTTGCATGTCCCAACGTGATTTCCCAGCTACTTCCTGCGACGTATACCCTAAAATACCCTAAAATGTCTTGGATTGAGGACGAGACAGAATGATCGAGCGTCTGTCCTATTTGATGAACTCTATCCCCAACACCAGTCTTCTCGAGATCCGCCGCACCAAGCAGGACTATCATTGACGGTCTCTCCGAGCTTCCTTAGAATGCAAAAATCTGCCTGTGGCAAGAGTGTCAGCTAGGCGGCAGCGGACGCTCGAAATGGGCTCTCGTCATCTGCTAAGGTAACACCAGATTGAACTTCATGATCGTACATCAGTACTGATGTTTTACACATTATATGGGCACTCGGTACTTTGGAGATTTCATCAGGTCTCTTTGTGGGTTCAGTGTTGTGGATGCCTCTGCACCGTAACACCCCAGTGGAAGGTTACTGTTGGAGCTGGCTGTGACATATGCCGGGCCAGATAGCATTTCCACAGTGAACCATTGATTACTGTGGGTCCAGTTCCAATTGAAGCATAATCAGTATAACATTCTGAGAGAAAAACGATCAGCTCGCCCATGCCTGATGGATTGATATTGCAACAGAAGAAAATTGCAGAAAATTGTCGGAACTGTCGCATCGATCCTGATGACTTGGTAGATCTACTATGCTCAAATAGAACCCGAGATCATGTCTCATTTTTATGTTCTTCCCCAACAAATCTAGTCGTGTAGCATCAATGTAAAAACTTATTATAGTGGAAGGCTACCAGAATAAACAGGTATTCAAGCCTCGCCAATTCCCAAGACTGCGAGTCGAGTTTCGTTTATCACAAAGACGGGTGGTACACAACATTTTCTTTTTACATCTGCAAGCGGAACTACAGATCAGACGTAAAGACTCGGTCCTTCGATCAACGATAGCTGGAAAAGAGTCACATTAAGGTCTGTCGCTTTGACCGCAGAGGTAGGCCACTGGAAAAACCTGCCTGCCAAAGTCATAAAAACTTGCAGAATACGATGATCTGCTCATACGCTTCCATGGAAAGTACACATTACAGAAACTCACAAGGGCTAATCAAAGCAGTGTCATGCTCTTTGTTTTCCGGGAACCTGCTTGGTATGGATGTTGACTCAATTTGCTAAAAGGTTGGATCTTGTCGCACTCGTGAGCAACACGCTGGGCACAACTGATACTTCCAAAGGACCATGGCCTGGATGAGAAATTGTCTCCCAAGTCAAACCGCTGTAAGTGTCCACTCATTCGCCTATTCATTACAGCTTACTGATACTAATCTTAATACAGACCATTTCCACTCTCCGTGCTTTGTGCCTTTAATGCCCAGCCAGACTCGAAGCTCTCGCTTCCGCTTCGCTCACTATAATTGTTACGGCACTTGGACTTGTTCCACTATACGCCACAACTTTTTTGTGTTGCAATCCGGCTCTGGTTATCAATTTACGTACACTGGACGTCTCCCAATCCTTGTCGTCAAGGCCTTGAGGGACCAGGTGTTCATGGGAACAGTTCAATATTACGCACTAGAGGTGATGGCGATCTTACTTGGTCCCACTTGAACAGAGTCCAAGGCGCAGATTGAGCATACTGTCTCCACCTTCACCCCCCGGGCAAAAGATAGTGGCTTGGTAGACATGCAGTGGCAAATGCTTTGGGCTTTCGGCCACAACGATCCACTTTTTGCCCAGGAAAGACATTTAAGTTGAAGACAGCATCACTTATTCTCAATCTTTCCAAAGCAGTGATCACAATCATCAAGTACACCCTTTGTGATTCGAGGATAAAGATAGCACGTCCTAGATTCCAAGGAGAAAATTGCCATTGATCATCAGCTAAATTCGCAACAGGCTCTGGCCCAAGTATTAGATGTAGCCCTGCAAAGGGAATGCTCTACATTTACATTTCGACCACAACGATCGAGTTGAGGAAGATGAGCTCCTGCTTATTGAAGACCCTGCGGGTCGTGCTTTCTCTTTTTATTTGACTCACTGTCCACCAACTCTCCTGCTTCGGAATACTGCAATTCAATCATTCCATCTAACATCGACAACAACTTTCAGTATTGTCTTACATCAATTCTACAGCCCTCGTTACTTTAGGAATACAATACCAATCCCTAGACCAACGTCAAATGCCATCTGATATTGTCACGACGCGCAGTACGGAAACATCAGGGCTCACAATAACTCATCACTGTGAGCTCAGAATCTGGTATTGGTGCCGTCTGCTAATTCGAAACCTGTTTCAGCATCAACAACAATGTTTAACTTGCCTATGCATCGACGACAGTCATCGCATCCATTTCTAACGCCGCCACCCCAAGAAACAATGCCATACCCTCCTTCAATGCAAGCATACCAATCAGCGTATTCAGTACTACCTCCAACACCACCAGGCCAGCAGAACATGCCATATTCTCTTTCAATGCTACCACACCAATCAAGTATGCCGTATTCGCCTCGGACGCCATCAGTTCAGGGAACATTTCAATACCCACTTTCAATGCCACCAACCCAATCAAGTATGCCGTATTCACCTCGGACGCAACAAACTCAGGGAGCGCTTCAAAACCAATCTTTCATGCTATCAAACCAGTCAGGTATGCTGTTTTCACCTCCAATGGCACAACTTCAGGGAACGCTTCCATACCCAACTTCAATGCCAGAAGGCCACACAGTTAACATGGCAACCTTGTCGCCACCTCGAGCACTCATGCAAACAGTGATGCCATATCGACCTCGAACGCAACCCAGCCTGTCAACGATGTCACAGCAGCGTCTGGCGTCACCAATCCCCAACACAACTGCGGTAGATCAGACTGCTCCTATGCCGAAAAAGCGTCATAAACTTGTATGGGCGGTCTGCATCCCTTGTGACGGCGCTAGAATACACCAAAAAATGATCGAGATCATTACTGATATCAATACCGGTCGTCATGTGCCCATGTTGAAAAATTGGTGGCCGGAACAGGAACAGAAAGCGAAACCTATGGTAAAGTCTCTAAATAAATGTACACTTGATTTTGGAATATGTCTTATGAGTCTCTTCTCAAGATATATAATGCCGGTCTCAAAGTCCCTCTCCATGAAAGCGAGGCTAACCCTAAGAATCTGTCTAGAACCTTTCGCTATATGCACTCGATCCCCTCCCTTTAGGCGGTAACTATCTCCTCTTTACTATCATTGACGCAACTCGTATTCCGCGCAACCCTCACCTGGGCCACCGCATCCACGGAGATGCCTACTTGCTCAAAGTTAACCAGCTGCAAGTCCACCCGGGAGACAAACAGCCGAATCTAGAACACGCGGTATATGAAGACGTGCCGGGAGGCTTACTTACGAGCCCATTGTTGAAAGAGATGACGCAGGCGATGGAGTGGAAAGTTTTCTCACCTTATAACGTTGTGCAGCTCGGGCGCGTGAGGGCGCAGATGAGGGAGAGAGAGATGATTGAGCCGAGAGAGAAGGAACAGAGGCTAAGTACAGAAAGCGAGCCTGCACGTGACGGTCAGCTAATGCAGATGGATGGTGGTGCGACAGAATCGCAAGAGAGGGAAACGGAGAGGCAGAGGGGAAAGCGTAGTCAGAACAAGAGTCAGGAAGAAAAGAAAAGGGAGCGTGAGGACATGATGAGGCAACAGCAGAGGATGGTCCAGATGAAGAATGAACAAATGAAGAAAGACACCAGAGCTTGGGAACAAAAGAATGGGGGGAAGAGACTGGAGGGGAGGAATCAGGAGGGCAGGGAGTATGCCATGGACGAACAGCAGCATGTGTCTCCAAGCACCAGCCAAACTGTGCCTCCCAATTCCCCAAAGCCATCCCCGAAAAGGCGTCAAGCTGTCACGCCGAAATCAACGCCGTCTCGCGTCCAGAAAAATACGCTCAAGTCTTCAGTGAAGAAGACACCATCGAAGAGCAAGAACAAGAAATCGGCGCCGCACAATATTACGATTGAGTCCGTCCAGAAACATTTGGCTGCACTCGATAATAAGGGCGCGTCTCACGATATGCCTGAAGCATCATCAGGTGCAGCGAGCCAGGGCGTTATGCCCGTTGAGGAAACGGTGTCTAATAACAACGATCCGTTCGCAATGTCGTTTGAGGTACCGAGTGGATTTGCACCGATGGAGTTTCCAACGTTTGATGAAATGGCGGCGTGGCCTTTTGAGCAGGGCAACGGGTTCCCGCCTATGGAGATGCCTGCGTTTGATGATATGGCGGGATGGTTTTTTGAGCCAAATAATGGGTTTCTGCCGACGGAGATACCTACGTTCGATGATGTGGCGGGAACGTTTTTTGAGCAGGAGAATGGATTCATGTCTATGGAGATACCTGCGCTTGATGGTACGGCTGAAGCGTCGTTTGCACAGCCTCAGCAGGGGTTTGAGGGCTTTGGCGGTGAGATTCTTGATGGGTTGGATGATTTGTTTCCGGGGGAGGGGAATGGTGATGGTGATGGGGATGGGGATGAGACGGGAGTAAATTGAGATGGGCGATTCTGAGGTTCTGGGGACCCTAGGGTTCTAAGGACTGAGTATGATATTATTTTCGGTTTATTCTTCTGCTGGTTTTGTGTTTTGGTATGGAAGCTTTTCTTTTTTAAAGGGGGAACGAGAATGATTTGGGTGGGGGGAGTTGTTTTGGAGTTGGCTGAGCGTTAAAAGTTATCGTTTTGGAAGGTTTTTGTTTTGTTTTGTTTTGTTCTGGCGTGGGACTGCGGCGCTTTGACGGAGTTGGAGTTTGGTGGGAGTAAATTGTTTTCTGTGGTGGTTGTTTGATGGAGGTGCCTGGGCGGTGTGGAATTAGATTGTTTATTCTTTTCTTTCTTCTCTTTTGGCGGGTTGTGTACTTGATTAGTCCTTTTATCGTATATGGAATTAATGATATGGGGCTTTGCGTTGCGTTGTGAGAGTATGGGATGTCTATGCGCTGTTGAATTGAATGGGGGACGGGGAAAGTGGGATTTGCGAGGAGGTTTTTATATGGGGGACTGGGGATGCCGATGTTGGAGAAAAAGAGGGAGAGAGAGCGGAGAGCGGTATTTGATTTGGTGATGAGTTGTGTATGATGCATCATGCATTTGGCTAGGGTGCGTGCTGCTCGTTTTAATTTTCAAGTACTTGGTTTGAAACTCTGGATAAATTTTGGCTGTGTGTGGGTATGAGAGAGATTCACAGCCATGCATGCATGCGTAGGAAATAGAAAAAAAAAACCTCCATCGTAAATGCACATCCACCCAGGTCCACGTACCAGCTCGCCGCTCTTCCCCCTAACAAATCAACGCATGATACCACCGAGAAGCACCCTCCCACAACCCAAAAAACAACCGAAACTCCCCTCCAGCCCGCCCCCCAATCAATCAATCAATCAATCAATCAATCAAACACCCACCAACCCCCCCTCAAACTCACACCCATACGCCCGTCCACCAGGCGTATACGCCAACAAATACGTCATCCGCGCGTAGACCGGATCCCAGCGCCAGCCCTTGATCCAGTACGACTGCTGCTGCAGGGAGGAGTGGGCGTCGTAGTGGGCTTTTGCGTAGACGCGTTGGTTGATTTTGAAGGTGGGCTGTGAGAGAAAGGGGGGGGGGAAAGGTGAGTGGGTTGGATTTTTGGGGGGGGATGGGTTTGGGGAGACGGTGCTGATATGATTGGGACGTACCTTTGGATGGGGCAGTTTGGTAGAAGGGGATGGGTCGGCGCGCTGCCAGGGTTTGGGTTTGGGAGGGGGCGTTTCGGACTGTGGGAGGAGGCGGGTGAGGAGGGTGAGGAGGTTTGGCATTTTTTTTGTTCAGGGGATGATGGATGGGGGGAGGATTGGGGGATTAGGGTTCTGGCTGTTGTTGTCTGAGAAGGGAAGTGGAAGAGGAAGAAGAAGATGGTGATGATGATGTTTTGACTTGTAAGACGACATGTGTGAAAGTGAAAGTGAAATTTAGATTGAGTATAGAAAGATGGAGAGAAAGAAAAGTGAAGGTGTTGGACAAAAGGCAGGTCGTGTTGCCTAAGGGAGAGCCTCGTTTAGAAAGTGGTGCGGTCTTACTGCAGGTTGCAGCGTCTGGGGCGACAAAAAGGGTATTGATTGGGTGCAGCTACCCGGCCGGGCAGACATTTATCCTTCCGGAAAAGTGCAAAGGAATGAGGCGGAGTAAAAACAATGAAAAAAATAAAGTAGAGTAAGATGAATATTTCGCGCGCGCCTCGTCTTTATTAATGTAAGTAATGGCACGGGCAAAAGCGCGGCATGGACAAATTCGCTAATCGCTGCATGTTAGATACCTTAAGTATTACCTTAGCAATTAGCTCCATCTCTGACCATTCTTGATCATCTTTAGCAAGAATAAATGGGCTTTCCGTCTTGCACTCAGCAAAATCCCCACACGTCTCCGAAATATATGCTGCAATGGCAGCCGATGAGTCGAAATGCTCTAGTTGCTTGCAAGGGGTATCTCCAATAGCCAATCAAGGCGCAATAACTAAAAAAGTCCTTCACGCACATTGCTTCATGAATCATCATCGAGCTCAATCACCTCACGAGGCGCACTCTGCCTTGTTGCCGACACGCTGGCAGTCCTTGCTGCCACCTGCCCTGACACGGACCCCACAACCTTCCTGCCTGTGCCGTCCCCAGACTCGCCCGTCGCCTCCTCCTCCTCTTTAATTTCCCACTCTCCAGAGTCTTGAAGTATGATCGCCTTCACGTCCAATCTGCCACGCTCTTTGAGCGCCGTACGTACTTCCGCGAAAAACATGTCCATCATCAGACTCTGCGGTCGCGCGTCTTGGCCGCAGATCGGGCACCTAAACTCGTCTGGGCTACAGGCCTCGCTGGGCACTTTGCCACTGCGCGTTTTCAGGAAGGTGTCGCGATCAAAGCATTGATTGTGGTGGCAGTGGATTCCTCTAACGGGGACTTCGAAGATACGGGCTGTGAAGGGGTCCGTGAGATCCAGCATTCTTTGTGATTGGGTGACTTCGATTTCCGGGTCCAAAAATTTCGACTGATCCAGAATTCGCTTGCGTGCCTCGAGAGGTGGGAGAATCTTCATATCTCTCTTAATCTTTTGCTCGTCAACGACTTGAATGACCTCTACTCCGATAACAAATCTGGAGGTGCTGTTTTCATGAAAGCCAATGACGGCGATTGAGAGATTGTTCTGGCCCCCTTTGATATATGACGTCACGTCAATAGGAAGGTCCTTTCCGTGGTGCGTCTTCTTCCGAATGTCGAGCGCAATCCCATTCAACACAATGGCGGTACTACCTGGCCAGACATTGTCTGCAACAGCCCACTCGTTCTGGCTAGGCATCCCGGCTTTGTTCTTGAGACTTATACAACGGATTCTGCAAAGCCGAGAGCCAGACACGATCGCCCTGGTTGGAGGAGCTCCATAAACATTGGGGACATCACGTGCGAACAAATCGATAAGCTCTTTGCTCACGCTGAAATCCCAGCTCACGTGGCGATTGTTTCTATCGAGCTCCTCATGAGGCGTCAAAACGTGCTTGATGAATCTGTAGAGCTTTCCCATGCTGTTTGGATTTTCGTTCGGGTCAAGATATGAGAGCGTCGGACTCCTGAGGTAAGCTTGATGGAGGGCGGACATGGTGGGATTCGGATGACTTGGAAGGGAAGGGTAAGAGCGTATCAATGGAGTGGAATCTGCAGTAGACGGAAGAGAAGGAGAGGACTGGATAGATGCATAGGGACCTAGTGCTGGTAGACTGGCGTCACCTGCCCGATTGCTGAGTGATCTTCGAACCTCGAGCGGTGCATTGGGACGAGGGTTTGCGAAACTTGAAGATGGTCTGCGGTTATGAGAGTGCTGTTGCAGTCCAAGATTTTGCTGAAGTTGGTGCATACTAGGATTTTCAGACACATTGGGTATCGAAACACTAGGTGTTCGTTGAGCAGATGTCGTAGTGTACGGAGTATGGTTAATATAATTGATGGCGCCAAGCGAGTTTCCCGGTGCACCGGAGGTGCGACGTTGCTGCTGGTGTTGCTGACCATTCCATTGCTCGATCAAATCCATTGAGCCATTCAAAAAGGGCCCTGGGTTAGGAAAGCCCTGCAATGTCGTAGGGGATTGGGTAAAGCCGCTAGCCAGCGGTGAAGTCAACGCATCTGAAGCACTAGTTTGAGACTGACTGAAAAGAATGCCTTGTCTACCAACCTGAGTCGCCGGTATACCTACGGGTGCTGAACCTGGCGCAGCAGATAGACCCGGGTGCCGAGCTCCGAGTGTATTAAGTATCGGAGGAACTCGAGTAGAGCTGTTGTGCTCTGACTGAGATATGTTGCGATTGTTCATATTATCGTTGACAGTGGCTATACTAGACTGCTGCCGCGGCGGAGCCATACTCGTCGTTGACCCTCCACCTGAATGCTGCCTGTGGGATTCTAGTACATGCTGATAAGCTTTTACAACAGCATGTCGGTCGTGCCTTGCAGGGATGACGCCATTCGTCGAGCAGCTCATAAGCTCTTTATAATCATTGTTGAACACTGCTTCAGTAGCCTGGAAACACTGATCTAGATTGCCATACCACATGTCCCGGAGAATAGCGCGGAATATTATCTGTAAGAACAGAAATGATTCTACATTAAAAAGCGTGACAAGCTCATTAACGAGAGGCGGATACAATCTTCTAGTACATTGAGTCCGCATGTTGGCCCAAAATTTTGCCATACTTTCCAGGCATTTAAGGACTTTAGCATGCGCGGATGCAAATGGTGGTCTTTGAAGCATTTCTCCCAAGGGCAAGGGAAACATTGAAAACCATGTGACGGCATTTTCGGGTATCTCTTCATTGGGAACCAACAAAAACGCGACCACGTCTAGACCCTGTGTATGCTTTTCATTGAGACCGGGAAGTTGTCTGTTGGATTTTCGAGCCCCATGCGCGAAGTTAAAAAGCTGATGCAGGACCAGATAGAAATAATCCGAAGTTTCACAGGCCTCACGGAGTAATTTCAAACGTGGCTGCTCAACATGACTACCTCCGCGGGGTATAGTTGCGACCATTTTCATCCGTTGTGCCAGGGTCCGGAGATATGGGGACATGGTCTCACTGGATCCTGAAGGACTGGCAGCTGCATTACCCTGACCGTTCTGGCTTGGTAACACGGAAGTCGGCGGAGGTATCATAAAAGCGTCTCCGGAAGATGAGCTAGGAAGGCTTTGCAGCCGCTTCCTCGGCTCGTCCGCGATTTCTTGCGGGCGTTTGCTAGCTACTGACGGGGTGAGAATACCATGGACTGGTTCCGACATTGCTTGGCTCCTGGAGCCAGGAGGCTGCCCTCGCATAAGAGGACTCCTTGATAGGCTAGCCACAGGAAGATCCGACGTAACCGCAGATGCAACTATCTGACCAGGTCCGTAATTCTTCCCAGCATCTTTGAGCAGTCTGTCAAATTGGTCTACGCCTCCACATATTGTTACAAGCTCCTCCAGGGTTGCCTTTGGCCCGTTAGTTGGTAGGGCTTCAGGAGCTTGAGGAAAAGGTTCTTCATCCTCAACTTCTACCACGTTGACACTGTTTTGGCGAGCTTCCACGCTCGGACTTGGAGACGGGAGTATGTTCTCCGCATTCGTGATGACGGACATCGGAGTTGCTACTGGCGGGCATGGATT
This sequence comes from Usnea hakonensis, assembly GCA_013423325.1. NCBI lineage: Eukaryota > Fungi > Ascomycota > Lecanoromycetes > Lecanorales > Parmeliaceae > Usnea > Usnea hakonensis. Next base: position 180,999 of record BLJB01000040.1, on the reverse strand, counting down.
CTCTTCTAATGCTGGCGAGGCTAGGACCGGTAGAGTTGAGCTAGCACTCAAAGGAATCGAGGACCCACTTTCAAAATTCCCTGTGCCCGCTTGTGTCGGCCGCTGCGCAGGGTTGCGTCCACCGTCAGAGTCGGCTCCGAAAGCAGCAGGGTCGATATTATTGACAGCTTTGGGAGCCTCAGGCGCCGATTCAATTCTACGCAAGTTGGGTGCTTGATCTGAAGCCTTTGGAGTAGACACCTTTGGAGAGGATGTATCGCGTGGTAAACCCGTTGATTGACCTGTCATCCAGGACTTTTGTATACCCCCTATAAAAGCGTTGGTAGTTAAGTTGGACCACTGAAATTCGTTCAAGGTTTTTGATTTGGCTTTTGCAGCTCGCATTCTGGCTGAGGCTGTATATCTTTCCTGAAGCCTTCGCAATGTATTTAAAGTGCGTCGTTTGAACCGGAATTGAGATGTCAGATATGACTTTCTGATCGAATAGCAACCCAAAAGGGTTCAAAAGTGAATATGATTCGCTCTGCTTACGAAATCACGTTGCTCGTGACAGGCCTATCAGTCGGCCCTAGTAAGAACAACGTGGAGCAGGTTAAAGTATATGGATACGACCTGATGAATGGGATCATATCTATGGCGGGAAACAGCCACGACTTTGATACTTTCGAGGCAAGATCTTGGACTCTCCTGGGCTGACCCGTGTCTCAATAGGTCGTCGCTTCCAGTGCTTTAAGTCGAGGAAGGCCTGAATATCGACGTGGCATCGGAACTTGGTCCGCTAGAGCGTACATGTGCCTACAACTGCGGGAACAATGGACATTAAGATTTGACAGACTCTTATGGGTGCAATAAACCTGAAGAATGGATGAAGTCCAGCTTGTGCTCAAGCGATACCCTCTGGAGTCTGTGGGAAGATGTCAACAGATTGGAAATGAGAAAACAGATACGCAGTAAGGTACCGCGTAAGGAACTTCCCTGCAAAGCCTTCCCTGTTTGAGTTTAGCTTCCGACTAGCTTCCATCAAATTAGCGCGCCAAAGTGATGCTAGAGAAAGTTGGCACTTGGCAAAGGCTCTTCTCCAGTAACGTACTCCGTAACTGGTACGCAGTTCCTCAAACAGCTGCTACTCATCTTGCTCGCTGCAGTCCATTCACTCAATCGCAAGTGCTACTGTAGTACGCATCTTTTATGTCCTGACGCCATCGAACCGGGATCTGTCGGAAGTCATCAGACGGAACATTTTGAGATAATAAGCCCGCCATCGGATTTTTTGTCGCAAATATTGGGCATGTGTTGGCTGGATGCTTTTCTTGGAAAAGAGTCCGAACTCTACGCGATCCGGCAAATGTCAGTCTAGACCAGGCGGAACTTCCGGTCGAGTGCGCCGGCGCCGACTAGGAGACCGCCTCCGATGAGTTGCCCCGCTTGAAGGGTAAGGGGCTTTGGGAGCACATCGACGCATAAAACCAGCATAGCCATGGCGTTCAGGCAGCTGAGCGGCTCCACGAAAAAGGCTGAGCCTGGACACATGCTGCTGGTTGTTCGTGAGTTACCGTTTATTTTTGTTGTTTGACCACCTGGGCTGGACTCTAGGTGAACATACGAAGGGCTCCCGGGTTGTCGGACATCAGGGACTTTTTCTTCAAGATTCGGGCAACATGGAAACAAAGGTCATCAATCGGTACGCTAACAACTGTTTATTCAGATGATTTTGAAGCCAGAAGCCCTGATGAATTGAGCCTCCGTAAAGGAGATAGAATAGAGCTCATAGAAAGAGATGACGATTTTGGAGATGGCTGGTACCTCGGAAAGCATATACAAAATGGCAAGACAGGACTCTTTCCCGAGGGTGAGATATCTGCATGTACTGATCAAGAAACGAGGCTGACACTTGGGAAGTGTACACAACAACCACACCAAAGACCATCCAAGTCTCCGCAACCACCATGGCCACCGCTGCGAAAATTGTGGCTAGTACTACTACAAGCAATCTTCATACCATTGGTTCACCACAACAGGACGGGCAAAAGCAAGGAATGGTAGCATCAGCTTTGCAAGGCTCATCAAAGTCTATCAATTCCGACGGCGCAACTCCACCACCTCTAAACACTACCCTACCATCTCAAAGGATTTCCTCAGTGCCAAATGTCTCCCAAGGATCCCAAGCGATTGCGGCTACCACGCCTGCGCAAAGAAGTCTTAGTATGATCCATCAAGGGCCAGATGGAGATAGCCCAGTGATGAACGAAACATTAAGTGTCATCGATGAGCACATTACGGATATGAAGAACCCTCGGTCTGGAGGGTTGGCAACGGGGAGGAGGCTGACAAACGAGTCTGGAAGTGAATACAGTACACACATAGATCAACGACTATCCTACATAAATGGCCACGAAACCGACGAAGAAGAGCGCAACCTGCATACTGAAAGAGAAGTTTTGAATTGGTCACCAAGACAAGTAGCGGAATACCTTGAAGACGTCGGAGTGGAGCGGAGACACTGCGAAATCTTTAAGGATCAGGAAATCTCTGGAGAGATTCTTTTGTCAATGGATCAATCATCAATCTTCATGAAAGAATTCGATCTGGGGCCCGTAGGACCCCGACTGCGGACTTGGTATAAGATAAAAGCGTTGCAAGAGGAGGTCCGAGGGCATGAGATCATTACCAAACAGACCACAAACTTGATCAGTAGCAATGCATCATCGGATGACCTTCGTCTACAGAGAGGAGGATCTGCGGCAGGATCACCCTTTTCAACCAATCTACACAGACAAGCAAGTCCTAGCTCGCCGTATATAGGACATGATGCGGCAACTCCTCAACCTTCACCTTCTCCTCAATTACTTCAATCCCAAAGGCGCGATGCGACTTCTACTCCAGTCTCTTTCACATTCAGGTCTGGACTTGACAGTCCAAGTAGACCGTCGGCTGCATCAGTCCGAGATTTGAATCATTCACGCCGCCATTCTGCCGTCGACTTCGCCTCAAACTTTAGTCAAGCAACCCCAACCGTATCGAACGAATTTTCGGCGCCTGACCAAATTACCAGCGCCTCATTGCACAGGAAAAATCCTTCCCTTGATCGTAATTGGGCAATGGGAATCCCTTATCCCGCAATGAACAGCCGGCCACGCTCTGCTACCAGTTCAAGCTTGTTTCCTCGAGCCGAGCGCAACACCTTCGACCCCAATAGCACAGAGGTAAATAATTCTCAAATGACGTCACGAGAATTCGATCGAGATTACGTTTCAGGCAGCGAATTGGATGGCAAGAAGGCACGAAACGTGTTGAGAAAGCGCGACACTGTTAGCGCGAATCACTCACGGCAGAGTTCTTACCATGCAGACACCAAGAGACTCAGCTTTGCAGGGGCAAGGCGCCATTCTCGTTTTGGCAGTGTCGATTCCATCAAAGATGCGGTAGCAGCTCTAACCTCTCCTGCGACTAAGCTGTATCAAAACAACAGCTTGAAGGGCCACTTCCGTAACTCCTCTGCCAATGAGGCAGTAATGTCGACGCCAGCGACGACTGATATTTCCTCCCCAACCGTTACCAAGCTTGAATATGATGACAAGAAGCTAAGTCAAAAGCCAAGCATGAAGATAATAACCTCGTCAACCAACGCTGGCAATGGTGCAGCTTCGAACGGATCCCCCAAGTCGGCAGTGGCTCCTGCCAAGTCAGTTTCAAAGCCTCGCATGGGTCTCCGGGCTATTTCAGACGCCGTTACCGGTAATGAACGGGCTCTGGTATCCACTCCAGCTTCGGTCTCACCAACGATCAAAGAGGCTGCTGTTCAGTCACCCGCGCGAACAGGTTCAACGTCGCCTTCCGCGGCGTCTCAGAGTATCGAACGAGAAAGTACCGATGCTTCTTCTAAGGATACTAGCGGCGCACCCACAAGACTCACACCTACCAGTGGAACGCGCCGGAAAGCAAAGAAGGAAACCAGCGCGTACATACGCGGTCTCGAGCATAAGTCGCCCAAGGAGCAAATGGAGGGTTGCGACTATAGTGGGTGGATGAAAAAGAGGTCGTCAAATATCATGACGACCTGGAAACCTCGACTCTTTGTGCTGCGCGGCCGCCGTCTCTCATACTACTATGCCGAGACAGATACTCAAGAGAAAGGTCTTATTGACATTTCCTCTCACCGCGTCCTCCCTGCCGATCGCGACATCATCGCCGGTATCCACGCGACCGTAACCGGTGCGAAGTCCTCTCCTGTGTCGCCCGCAACCGCTCAGATGCCGACTTCAGCCTCTGAAGACGCAGCAACAGTACAATCAAGATCGCCTGTTCAAAAGGGTGAGTCCGACTCGATGTTCATATTCAAGCTTGTCCCACCACGGACTGGTCTCTCCCGCGCCGTCAACTTCACTAAACCAACGGTTCACTATTTTGCCGTGGAAAACGTCGCCCTAGGCCGCCTGTGGATGGCCGCGTTGATGAAGGCAACCATTGACCGTGACGAGACCAAACCCATCACCACTACATACCAGCAAAAAACCATCAGCCTCGGAAAGGCCAGAGCCATGAAACAGCGGCCCCCAGCGCTCATGAACCTTCTTCAAGAGAAGACTGAAGTGCCGGAAGATGGAGCAAAAGGCGAGGTGACAGGCTTGAACATCCAAGGGCTGGAACCAGACAAGCAGATGACGGCAAGCTTGGATCATGCGCTACCACGGTCGACAGAGGAAGCGAATTTTGAGGATGAGGTGCAAGAAAGGTAATTAGGTGGGGGTGCATATATTTTTTCTCATCTATAACATCTCGAGGATTTGAATTACAAATGGGGGATAAGCAGCAAGGCGTTCGGAAAGAAGCTCGCACTGGCATTCAGGAGGATATGGAGCTGTAGAAAGATACATGACTTCCTTGTCTTAATTTTCATGAAGGACAGGAGAAGTGTCGTTTGATATATCTATAGGCTTTTTGGTCCTTCCTGTCCGAGGGTATCAACACACTCGATGTACAATGAATGTATCTTACCGGGTTACATACTGTGGCAAGCCATTGTTGGGAGCTCACGTGACCGATATTTGCTGCAAGACATCTTCCTAAAACGCACGCTCTGCGGTTGCTGCCGGAAGTCAGCCCACAAGATTTAAGTACCTTCGTACCAGCAACGATTGTGCCCCCTGGTAACTATAATGTCACGGTACCAAAAGGCCCAGATCTCCTCGATCTTCTTCACGCCTGGCCAATAGGAATTCGGGATCCAAGTAATAAAGAAAGAGAGAAAACGTTCCGAATTTATCTTCACCGCCAGAATTTGGCCTAGCCCGGATGATGGAGATTTCTCGATTTCTCGATTTCTCCGCTGACCCTGGCTGCGTTTCCGCTATGCTTTGCTTTGCACTTGTAGATCCATGTTCTTGACACCTTATTGGCGACCCACAGTACAAAATGCCTGCTTAGAACAAGTTTGGGTTTAGGATCAATCTGAGGGTTTTTTTTCCCCTTTGAAAATATGGTGCAGTCCAGGGCAAGAAAAGGCCGGCTCGAGCGGGAAAGATGAGAATTATTGATTGGATTGGATGTCTAATGCAAGGGCGGAAAGGGTCAACAAAGATGATAGTAGCAAAAGCTCGACGCTTCTTTCATAAAGTATGCATTTTTTGCGCGGCAAGATTGGCATGAGAGTCAGGGCAGCAGTAAGGTAGATATAAACAAGAACAAAGTAAGTACTCCGTAAGGTAAAGTATTTTGAATCGGTAAAGTATCTTATGTAAAGTATCTTATATTAGAAATCGGAGGAAACAGGTGGTTCGCGCATATAGGCACATAGGGTAGGGTACTTTAAGTATTATAGGGAAAGTACGAGTACTCTACTCGATACTTTATTTTAAAGAATTACCCCGCCAGTCCATAATTATGTAAGATACAAATACCTCCACTATAATGTACGAGTGCATGCTCTAATCCTGTAGAGACTTCAACTAGTAAGTACTACATTTATGAATGGGTACTTGAATCAAAGAGGATAGGACTTCCACAAAGCCGTGGCAGTAAAGTAATGTACCCAAAGTAAAGTAATGTGGGACAGTGGGACTACCTTAAGGTACTAAAAAATTGGCGCACTAGCGTGACGCTCTCCCCTCCACTGGGAATGGGAATTTTCCACTCGCCAGCTTTTCCTTTTTCTACTCTTCTGACACAAAGTTCACCTTCCAACTTCTTCCTCTATTCACTTCACCAAAAAAAAAAAGCATTCCTTCCACGTAAATCCTTTTCCTCTCGCCTCACTGTCCCTAGGCGTCGCGGGTGTTCTTGATTTGCAGCTTTTAACTTGCAGCATCAGCTTTCTCACTTTCCCCCCCCCCCCAACTCAGCGTCTTCCTCATCTGGTGAGTCGGCAAGCTTCTTTTTGGAATCCCACAGACGTCACTGCGCCCTCAAATTCAACCCTCTCTAAACATCGCATTTACTGCGCCCACCACTCACCTATATCCTTGACCCTATCATCTATAATTCATGGCAAGAATTGAGCATGCGAGATTCAATGGCCGGCCGCATTCACTGCTACAAGTCTTGGCACTGCCTCAACGCTTGATCGAAGCTATTTTTGCTTCCCCCCCCCCCCCCCCCCCCCCCCCCCCCCCCCCNNTTTTTTTTCCTCCCCCCCCCCCCCCCCAACTAACCAATCACTCATACTTGCTCCGCACGATTCACTATCAGATCCTGTGTCAGACCCCCGTATTACTGCTTGAGGCTAACGTTATGCAGTCTAGGTCAGGCAGTGTGAATCTTCAACACCAGTACACCCCTGATTGCTTCACACCGGAAACTGTCATAGAAAAGTTTTAATATTCCGATCCCGCACCGCCCTCTCTCCAACATTTCCCCATACATCAGCCACAGATTTCTCTCTTCGATATACCCATCTCCTTCCTGCTTAGACTTCAATATCAGCGCGAGCGAGCGTTCATCAAGTCATATATCTTTTGGCGATTCGGATTTTCGATTCCGTTGGGCAAGCAAGCGTTGCGAAGCACTTAGTGTTGAAACCGCGTTGTTTACTGCATCGGCTTGAAAGTAAAGAAGCGTTTAGGTATGTTTGATACATGGCAGAGGGCGTGCACACAGCGCAACCTCCTACTGGGATGTAGCTAATATATTTTCCTCAAGTCTCCCAGTCTCAAGCATCACTACTTCCTCTTTCTCGTCTTCACTACCAGTCTTTTTTTCAACGCCCGGGATTAAAGACCATCAGCACAATGAGTTTCCAGAATTACGACAACTTTCCCCAACAGGGTCAGCAAGGAGACGGTGGAGCTGGCCCCGGTGGTCCTCCACCGCAAGATGCGAACATGGGCGGACAAATGCCTCCCAACTCTGCCGGTGGTTATCAAGGTGGTAACGGCGGTGATCCTGGATCCGCTGGTGGACAGTCACAAGGAGGCGATACAAAGACAACCTTATGGTACGACATTCTCCTCTTAGCCTTAGCATTCGCTCCAGTGGGCAGAAAGATGGCTTGATCACATTGTTCTCCAAGACCTTTATCGAGCACAATTGCTTCTTGAGTCTCATAGGCTGACACGTGTATAGGATGGGCGAGCTTGAGCCCTGGATTGACGAAAATTTCGTGCGCACTGTTTGGTACAATATGGGGGAGCAAGTCAATGTGAAGATGATTCGCGATAAATTCTCTGGGTAAGTCAATCATTTCGGATCTTCTAAATATTTGCCAATATGTACTAATCTTTACCAGTAATGCCGGCTACTGTTTCATTGACTTCCAGAACCCAGAGGCTGCTTCCAAAGCCTTGTCACTCAACGGCACCATCATTCCCAACTCCAACCGTCCCTTCAAGCTGAATTGGGCGTCTGGCGGTGGTCTAGCAGATCGAAGGTATGCTTGTTGTATCGTACTCTGAACTGCCTTCGCTGACGTCTCAGCCGCGATGAGCGTGGCCCAGAGCATTCAATCTTTGTCGGCGATCTTGGGCCGGAGGTCAATGAATACGTCCTGGTGTCTCTCTTTCAGAATCGTTTTCCGTCATGTAAATCCGCCAAAATTATGACCGACCCAATCAGCGGAATGTCTCGTGGCTACGGTTTTGTTCGTTTCTCCGATGAGGGTGACCAACAGCGCGCGTTGCAAGAGATGCAAGGGGTCTATTGCGGTAATAGACCGATGCGTATCTCGACGGCAACACCGAAGAACAAGACCGGAGGTGGGGGCCCAGGAGCTATGGGCATGCCGGGTCCCGGCGGCCCTGGAGGAGCACCAGTGGGCGGCATGAACTACATGGGAAATCCTCCCGTTGGCTACTATGGGCAGCCCCAGCCAATGAATCAGTTCACCGACCCGAACAACACCACAGTATTCGTTGGAGGTCTCTCTGGGTATGTCACGGAGGACGAGCTCCGATCTTTTTTCCAAGGTTTCGGGGAAATCACCTACGTCAAAATACCTCCCGGAAAGGGCTGCGGATTTGTTCAGTTCGTCCAGCGGCACGCAGCAGAGATGGCCATCAATCAGATGCAAGGCTATCCGATCGGGAACTCGCGTGTCCGTCTCAGCTGGGGACGTAGTCAGAACAATTCTGGCCCTGCTGGCACCCCATACCGTCCTGCTCCCCCTCCACCTGTGTACCCATCTATGGGTATGCCTCCTTCGCATCCTTACGGCAATTTCGCTCCACTGAAGGTATGCGTTAATACACCATCCTCACGCGGTTTACCGGTGCTAATTTTCGCACAGTAAGATACCCCCTGTTCTTCAAGCTTTCAAGGCAGTTTGCCTGTATCAGGCTATTGCGGTGATCTCTCGAATTTGCCTTTCGCTTCTTGAAACGGTCTTCACTCGAGGGCTCCTTCTCCAATTAGCGTTAACAATAAAGGAAATACACGGAGGATTTCTGCGAAAAGTCTTCTTTGCTCATGTCACTGCATGCGAGTTCACGGGATGGTTGTACAGGAAGAGCGTCTTTCAGGGCGAGGTTACGATTGCCACGAAATATTCCCCAACCCAACTGTACCTACTCCTGAATGCGTTGCATGGCTTCTTGTTGCCCGATTTCCCTGGTAGATGTGACGCTGTTCAACAATCTCGGGATACTGCTCTATTCTAAATTCCCAGCTTCCTCCTTCTTCTTGCACGGCTGAAGGCGTTCCTTCTTCCCCCAATTGTCCCTTGGCCTTTCCTGCATTTCTAAAAGTTCGCTGGCTCGTCTAGAAAAGCGCCAGACAGATCAGGACCTGCTAACCACACATGCCTCTTAGTCCTAACGCAGTTCATATGCACCCACCCCAGAGCCCGAGTCAAGGTCCACCGCAGGGTCCCCCTGGCGCGCTGTCGCCAGGCGCTCCTGGTCCTACTGATCCTATGGCTGTCAGTCAGCTCAACGACATGTACATGCAGCGGCAACAAGACGTCAGCAATCGCCTGGAGGCCGACGGCCGGGGGTATACAAATGTGTTCTCTCAATAGGCACTCTTGAGCGATTGAGACTGGGTAATGGCTCGGATCTAGGATCTGCTGTTTCATGCGATTTATGAGACGTGCTGAGAGATGATATCCAAGGCCCTTGCCTTTTTATTCCCATCAAAGCAAAGATTAAGCGACAGGAGTTGGGGAGTTACCTTGCACGTCCCTCTTCATCTCGAAGGGCGGGCGGACTGCAAGGAGAGACTAGAATGCGGAGGTACTTTACTTGTATTATTAGGTATATTGAGCATGATTGCAGCGATATGCCGGAGGTGGCAGAGCATGAGTGAGTGATGAACAGTCTCTTAGCTTTAGCATATCTTAGGCACGGACTCGATAGATCTAATGCTGTTCGAGCAATTATCAATCATCAAGGTTGATGGCTCTTCTCTCAAAGTTGCGTGGCTCTTTCTTAATATCTGACTTGCACTTATCAAAAAAGTTCTCATCCTGGCAGGTGCAATCTTCTTGTTTGTCCATCAACCTCACAAGAAGATTTTCTCAGACCACTTTATTCCGTCTCATCGTTCATGGCCTTGTAACACCATCAATCCTCCCCAGTATTCTAATATCATCCACAGAAATCATCACGAGGCCAAGTTGCAAACATGAGGTACCAGAATTGGGACGTCCTCATCTTCCCTCTAATTGGAGACTCGAAGACTCCACTTCAAGAGTTTGGAACTGCTTGCACCGTCAATCAAGACCCCGGTGAGGACAGTCCTACGCTACGTTTGCCCACCACAGCTGACACTTACATCAATAGACGTCACGCCCTTCAAAAACCATTCTGCTCACCAATCCTACTTTGCCGTCGTGAGGGCCCCTTTGCCGACTGTCTCGTGCTTCATTCCTAGCATCCTGCCGGGATCTCCATTTCGAGTATCATTGCATAGCTGGTCCACGCCGACCGTCAGCCGTGAGACTGTGGCTAGGGCTCCTCAAGAGGACATGGTGGGATTCGAGTTCCAAGTCTTGCTTGATGGTGTCTGCATTGCGTGTGTCATCGTGCTCTCGCTTTGCTGTCTTCCATGAGCTGGCTGACGAACGATTGTAGTGGCACCTTGTTGAGCCAGGATCCTCCTTGGCCTCAAATGGTCGGTGAGTAAGCATGGATTATCTCGGCTGTCGACTTCACTAACTCTGCTGGCTACAGATACATGCTATCGTACGGCTGCTCAAGCGATCTTGAATGTGCTTACGCTGACGTAGGGCCAGGCACGGATAAGGACGGCAATCGCCACCCGCTCCGATTTCCTCCTTTTCATACAGAGGTCTTGACCCAGACTTGGGCCAACCCTGCTCAGAATGTGGGAAGGATCAAGATCGTCATCGCTGAAGGGATCAACCATGGATCAGGAGTCTCCGCATTTGAGAGAACGAAAAACCTAGTCTCCTTCTCCTTCCAGCATGCTCCTCTACGTGCGGTGAGGTCGAGCACTTCAACTTGCTTGTGCTTATTTTTGTACAGATATATTGGAGAACTGCGGCATAGCTTGGCCAAATCAGGCATTATATTTTCAGGCTGCTCAGCAATTTTACAACATCTCCTCACCCGACACTCGAGCAGCAGATCCTAATTTACATTCCCATTCTCCACGCCGCCGAAACGCATCGATGGTCGGTACCCATACAAAGCTCAATATAGGCAAAGCCCCGTTACTCACTCCTCTACCCGGATTCTGTCCCCCTGGACTCCAGAATGATGATCCTTTCTGGTCCCAGCATGGCCCGACCTATGACTCCTTCAGTAGCGGAACCAGTCTTCACAATTACCGAAATCCATGGACCCGACATTCCACGACCTCAGCTGATATTTCTATGAAGGACCGGTCTCGCTCTACTTCGGACAGCCATGATGAACCCATGCCAGATGTTACTCGTCCACCCTCGGAGGCCAACAGCAGGCGCAGCCATCCTATGTCTGACTACTCTCGTCCTCAATCGCTAGCAAGTAGCCGCCAGTTATCATGGTATTCAGGTGAAGATCCAGTCACCACAAAAACTGCTCAACTTGATTACGTAGAGGAAAATGTAGGAATTGACGAACAAGAGAGCGCAAGCCTATTCAATGACTTAGTAGCTGGGTTAAGTCCCCGGGAGTTTTCAACGAACAGCGGCATTTCAGCTCCGTCAAATACCAGAGTCAATAGTGCAGCTAACACTCCGCCTGCGAAAGTCACAGTGGCTGGGGAGCTGAGAGGCGTCTCGTACGCCGGTATGCCTCGCTCAGTATCTATCGTAACACGAGATCCTCCACCCTCATTTGATACACGTGTAACGACGAGCTACAGCGTCAACTCAGGTTTGGACAAGCCAGGGCCAGCTTCTCGCCAGTCGGAGGTTCATGAGGAAACCTGCGATGAAACTGAAGACAAGGCCAAGAAAAGGCCTGTTGGAAGACCTGCAGGGAACGTAAAGAGCAGGAAAGAAGGTCGCTCTAGTGACATAGGCCTAGGGTTACCAAACAGCAAGTCTCAAAGACGAGCATCTGCACCTTCTACTGGTACTCTAGGCAAAGAGAATGGTGGAGGCGTGGATGGTGAGAGATCCGGGGATGCGAAGCGGAAAAGAGTGAGCAAAGCTAGTGCATTGAAAGTGGAGGCGAAGGAAGGAGTCAACAATCCGGATAGCTCTCCAACGAGGAAGCTCTCAAAGCTGAGTCCAGAGAGCACGATGCATCCCAACAACGAGATTGAGTACGTTACTTACCCGCCCATATCTCTTGTTTTTTGACAAAGTGTGTCCCATAGCTTTGACATAACCTCATCAACAGGCGATGCTGACTGCAACATTGCAATCTAGCGACTTGACGGAAGAAGGGGTGGTCATGCGGACCCCGCTAAGAGAAGTGGACAATATCATCTGAGCAATAGCGTTGCAGTTGTCCACGTCAATGTCAATTGAACAAGGAAACCCCATGTGTGATTACGTGGTGTCATAGTTGGGTGTCTTTCCGCTCACGATATTAATTCGTTGAGGGAAGCGTCTCAAGTGATTGTTATTGGCAATGACGACTCGGGATACATGATTGTATTTGTATGTTTTGCTTCTGCGGTATCCATATTCATTTCGTATACAACAGCTTCATGGGGCGATAGCCTTGTTGGCTTGGGGGTACAGTTGAATTCGCAGTGATAGAAGTCGATAGCAACAATATGTCTATCAAATCACCTAAGAGTGGTTGGAGAAGATGGGCAGTCATTCGCCCAATTTCGGAATTTGTTCGCCGTGGAAAGTGGAAGACCACGCTAGAAGGTGCAAATAAGTGATACCAATTACTCGTCACTTGTATATCCGCCCACTCTGTACTTTATTATTTTAATGAAATTTCTGCTTATACTCACTTTCAATAATACAAATATACAAGGTAGTCAGTCTTCCGTGTCGATTCACTCAGTGTTGAAAACATATGAGCAAGTACTCCACCAGACCAGGAAACACCAAGAGAAAGATCGGCGTCGGATCGTCATTCACCCCGTCAGACCAAACAATCAAATCCAACCGTTACTCTGCTTTATCACTCTCGAAACTTCAACCACTATTATTATACCACAGCCAAGATACCTTCTAACCTGTATCTAGCCCAACAACCTAGCATACGCTCCCTACCTACTCCCCACACCCTTCCCTATCGCCTCTACACATCCCACCATGTCAGACGAAGCCACCGTCGACGAAACGCCCATTACTTTTAATGTCAAGTCCTCCAGCGATGCTAAATATGTCCTCACAGTCCCCCTTTCCATGACCGTCATCGACCTTAAAACCAAACTCTCAGGCCCTGAATACGCAGACATACCGCCAGACCGCCAACGCCTCATCTATTCCGGCCGTGTCCTCAAAGATGCAGATACTCTGGCCTCGTATAAATTGAAAGAGGGGAACACAGTGCACTTGGTGAAAGGTGCTGCCAGTAACCAGAGGCAGAATCCGGCCAATCAGGGAAGTGTGAACGCGAGTGGTACAGGCGCACAACCTGCTACGGGAGTGCCTACGAATCTCGCGAGCGGGACTGGACAGGATCCGCTGGCTGGGCTGACGGGGGCAAGATATGCGGGTTATGCGCAGATGCCCAATGCTAACATGTTCGGGCCCGACGGTGGAGTATGCTCATGCTGTCTGCCCCTCTCCCAATCAATCTTGCTGACGTTTGCGTAGATGGGTCCGCCACCGGGCCCCGAACACATGGCTTCGATGCTCGAAAACCCCAACTTTGCCTCTACTCTGAACGAAGCCCTCGCCAATCCACAAGTCATCGACCAAATGATCCGCTCGAACCCCATGCTCCGCAACATGGGTCCACAGGTCCGCCAGATGATGCAAGACCCTGACTTCAGACGCATGATGACTAATCCAGAAGCCTTGAGGAACATCACTCAGATGCAACGACAGTTTGGCGGCGGCATGTTTGGTGGTATGGGTGGAGGTGGTAACCAGGCATTCCCAGCTCCAGGCGTTACAGATACGACACCAGGCCAGCAGCCTTCCGCGGAAGGGAACACAGCTACCCCTGGACAGCCAGACGCTACACCACAACAACCTCCCAACCCCTTTGCGATGTTTGGAAACCCCGCTGGCGGTAGCGGAGCAGGGGCCGCAAACCCCTTCGCCGCACTCTTCGGCGGTATGGGCGACAATCCTCCAGCCTCACCTCCACGAGCCGGCACGCAAGCACCTGGAGCCACACCGCAACAAGGTGCTAATCCCTTTGCCGAAATGACACGAAACATTATGCAGAACCCAGAAGCGATGCAGCAGATGCAGCAGCTGGTGGGCGCAATGGGCGGCAACCCCACAGCCACCCCCGACCCCAACAACCCAAACGCCAACTCGGCCGCACAAACCGGCTTCAACCCTTTCGCTGCGCTGCAAGGTCTAGGCGGAATGGGCGCATTCGGTGGTGCGGGAGGGCTCGGCTCCTCTGCATCATCAGCGGCGCCGCAGGATGATAGGCCGCCGGAGGACCGGTACGCGGAGCAACTGAGGCAGTTGAATGATATGGGGTTCTATGAGTTTGAGAGGAACATTGAGGCGTTGAGGCGGACGGGTGGGAGCGTGCAGGGGGCGGTGGAGTATCTGCTCACGCGTTGAGTTGGTTTTCCTCTGACGGATGGGCAATTACATCCGGAGATGTGAAAGGGGGGAAAAGGGACAAAAGGGAAGGTTCAATGGAGTAAGCGGGTGGACATGATGGGCGGGGGCCATGTCCTGTATTGATGTTTCCAAATGGCTAGGAAGGGCTAGGAAGGGAAGGGAAAGGCAAGTATTTATTCATCACAGCATGCATGCTCCGTCTCTCTCACGCGGCTTCTCAGTTTTATACAAATTAGAAACGATGAAACCAGAAAACAGGCGTGTTGCGCCCCCTGCCTCCGACCACCTTCTGTGGGGTTTCCTTTTGCTTGCTGGAAGAGGTTTGTTTGTCTAGCTTAGCTAGCTAAGCTAGGTAGTTATAGCAGAGTTCATTATGCTTTAGAAGTTATATACAGCTCAGCCTTTTTGCCTTCCTTTGCGTGTACCGTGGAGCTGGCTCTTGATGGAGTTCTTTATGTCTCCGATATCTCTGATTGAGTGGATGGTTGGGTGGGTGGGTGGTGGATGCTCAGCATCCTTTTCTTCTCCCCCTGTATCTCTTGATCTTGATCTTTCTGATTGATTGATGAGCGTGCTCTTGCTTTCGCTCTCACTTCCTCCCCCCAACCCAGATGCAGAATTTGTAAATGCAATAAGACAAGAAAAGCAAAACTCCGTGCCATGCCATGTCATGCAACGTCGTCAAATAAAAGACAAAAAAAAGACAAAAAAAAGAAGGCACAGAGAAAAGATCCCCCCCCCCACCTTCCTCACAAAAGCCAACGAGCCAAAAAAGCCACACTAAAGCTCCAAAAAAGAATCCAAAAATTGGGTATATACTATGCATTCCCCTCTCCAATCAAACCCTCTCCATCCCCGCCGCCCTCTTTCGCCGCCGGGGCAACGTCCACGGCACGCCCATGACGACTTCCCCTTCACTGAAGCCCCAGAAGTAGACGCCCATGCCGATGATGTAGTATATCCCTGCGTTGGTGCCTTGGTACAGGAGTAAGGATGCTAGGCTGCTTAAGGGGTAGATGAGCAGGCGGGCTTCGATGCTGCGGTGCATGGCGGCTAGGAGGGTTGTGATTTTGTTCGGGGGGTCGGCGGCGTTGGGGGAGGATGCGGTGGTGGTGGTGGTGACGGGCTTTTGGGATGCGTGGCTGTAAGAGATGGCGGTGTGGTTGTTGTGCAAGCGGGTGGACGTGGCGGCGGTGGTGAAGAGCGGTAAGGGCCATTCCCAGCACAGGCCCAGCAGGCCGAGGAGCAGGTTGAGGATCTGGAGGATCGGGACGGGTCGGACGGCGTGGTCGAGGTTCGTGGTTAGGAAGTCCCAGAAGAGTTTCGGCCAGAAGAATCCGCTGATGGAGGCGGCGACTTGGTCTGCGTTTGCGATTGTTAGTACGTTGGCGGTGAGGATGGGAGTTGGAGGAATAGAGGACATACAGGCTGCAGCGGTGAGGATGATGAGACGGGCCCAATGGTTCTTTATCAGCTTGCCCATCGCGAGGAGGAAAGGCAATGGTGGGACCACTGTTATTGAGGGGAGGGTCTGGGTTCGAGCATTGTCTGAAGGAGCGGGCCGGAAAGAGTGGACGGCGGTAGTATTGTAAGTGATTGGGGAGCTATGCTGCTCAGGAGATGGGCTTTGCTTTGCTGTGAGAGTCGAATGGGACAGCTGGGCTATAGGATGTGAGCGACGGCGAGGTCGGAGACAAAAGGATGGCTATCTCAATCGAAGCGCAAGATATCAGAGGGGAGAGAAGGATCATACAGAATCCATCCCACCCCCTCTTGTCCTCGAGCGCATGGAGAAAGTTTATGCCGGCCATTTCGGCATTAACCAGACGCTCTCAAGCTCTACGATCCGTTACCGTAATCGAGCCCGTTCTTCTGGTAGTCTCTTCACGCCAATCGATAGCTTCATGCAAGCCATGTCCCAGAAATATAACCGCCGAGGCTTTGAATTACTTAGTGTGTGATTTTCATGCATCGAATCACGGGCGGGAGCGGAGGTGGGGGCATTGTGCTAGTAGGGATTAGGAAAGTCGAAGAAACAACTCGACCGTCATTGGACGAGTGGTATGGAAAAATAGAAAGATAGATGTAAGGGGGCGGGAGGAGTGGCTGGTGGTGCTGTCTCTGCAGAATTTTACGAGTCTGCGACAAAAGAGCTGCTCTTTTCGCATTGTATGGCACTGCTGGAGAGGGCAGTAATTGATGAAAGCAAAACATCTGTGCCGTTCATGAACAGTGCGTTTGAAACGTTTGAGACAACAACAGAATCAGCTGAAGATGTCCACTCCAAGTCTGAAATCTGATCTGTCTGAACATCTGCGCTGCCTGTGCAGCGAGGGCACGGAAGCACATTCTGAGCATTTATGCTTTCCGTTCAACAATAGTCAAGACTCCTAACGGAGTACGGTACAAACTTTCCATTGAACTTCAAGTTCTGCCCAACAAGAGAAAGAGTTGATAGAAGGGTGGAAGCTTTCATAAAGGAACATTTGTAATTGCCAGTCTTCGTTTTGGGGCGGTCATTCCTGGGCTCACGAATCACGACGTGGTCGTGGTGTTTTAGTGGTGTAGGTGAAGAGACTTGGAGACTTAGAGACTTGGAGTTGGGCGAGCTGCCGCCAATGACACGCTAGTGATAATAAATATTTAGCGCATTTATCTGAGCGCCTAATTCTATTCGCTCATTGGCTCTGTAAACAAACCGTCCTTCCAAAGCACTGCAAGCTTCAATCCCCTCAGAATCAACTGAACCAGTCATGCAATAAAACGCTCAATTCATCCAAACACAGAAAGCGTTTGCCGTAAGCCTTGTTTGTCGTCAGCCAATCAGCTATGGCTCAAACACCAGGCAAGATTTTCGCAGCCCGTTTGCGAGTCACAAGTTTACGCATAGTACCAAATCGCAAGCTTGAATCTCTTGGCTAGGAGACTATCTTTACGACTGATGACCTGATCTTCGACATCCACTGCTACCTCCACGAGGCTCAAGGATCGTGATCCTACCCAAACCAGCGCCCTGACCATATCCAGGTCCTGAGCAAGCATTCGGCGTAGCTGCATAAGAGCCCGGCCCAATTTTTCCGAGCGTTCCTTAGAAACACGTCCGACGCTATCGTCCGTTCTTTCTAGACTTTGAACCCTAAGGTACAATTCATCCTGAACGGCACTTTGAGAACCTCATGCACACTCGGCATTGGAAGTTCTAGGAGCACAGAGCCTCGACAGCACATTCGGGCTTGGACACACTTTGACGATACGAAGACGAACAAGAGTTTTGCCGGCCGCAGGCTCAGGGCTACTGATCTCGATCGGAGTGTATGGGAATTCTAAGGTTCAAAGCGCATTGATTCGGAAAAGGAGTGACACGATCTGGGTCACGCAAAAGCGGTATCGAAGGACTATATTCGTCGACCAGATCGGCGTCCCTGGAAAAGTATCTGAGTGCTCAACCTCGACCTCGATCCTTGGAGACCCTCGATCACGCTCCCTGAACCCTATTCATACATACGAAAACCGAGCTCCTAGCGGGCGAGCCCAAGAGCAAAGAGGTGGAGTTATAGATCTTGGTGGGGTCAATTTACCCTGACTGTACGCAAGTTTCATGGCAGTAGGAAATAGCGTTTACAACTCAGGCGAGATCACGGCCATACTGAAGGACAGCATCACTATTGAAATCCCTTGGGAAGCTTCTTGCTCTGGCTGTCAATAACATCAATAAACTCCTGGATGGTCTTGTTGCGCCCCTTGAACAGTCCCGGAATTTGGTACACTGTTACTCTTTGGTCGACGTTGCATATTCTCTGAGCGACTGTGATTTCAAGTGACGCATGCTCGGTAAGATATATAACGGCATATCATCAGCATGGCGGTTGGTCAAAAGGGATGGTTCAGTAAGGAGTTGACATGGAGGATGATACTTTTTAATACTTTATTTCACGGCTTACATATTGGGTTATTCGTAGTAGGATGGTGAGCTTGGTCCGGGAGGTACGGTCGCTCAGTGCTAACGCCTTTACAGGTGGAAGCAAGCAACTGATAAACGATTAGCTGGACTCAACAAACTCACATTCTCCGTGTGGTTTTCTCGGGGTGCAGGTCTGGCACTGTCATTGGATGGGATGATCATATTATTGCCAATGTGTAAAAACCAGCTCAGATGGATAAGACCGAAGATAAGATGGCTACCTCTGGACGAGTTCCAATGGTTCCACAGGCAGGTGGCTTACTCTTTGCTTTTCTGGACTTGTGTGCATGTCTCCGCGCACTACGTTAAGTGAGTACCTCGACGTATACTTGCGTTAAGTTCGACTGACCCGGACAGCTTCTTTAACGTTGAACGAAACCAAATAAGACCTGAGACTGCGGTGCAAATTCACTATACTCAAGCCGGGGGTATAACAGGCCATGTCATGTTATTCTGTATGCTCATGATGTTCACCACCTCCCATGTTCGAATCCGCCAGCAATCTTATGAAACATTCTGGTACACCCATCACCTCTTTATTCCGTTCTTTCTCGCCCTCTACACCCATGCTACCGGATGCTTCGTCCGGGACACCGAGCTTCCTTACTCTCCTTTCGCCGGCTCACCTTTCTGGAATCATTGTCTGGGTTATGAGGGCTGGCGCTGGGAGCTTTGGGGAGGCGGTCTGTACCTGATCGAGCGGATCTACCGTGAAGTGCAGTCTCGCCGTCCCACGCGCATACACAAAGTTATCCGTCACCCTTACGATGCGCTCGAGATTCAGTTTTATAAGCCAAGCATGAGATACAAAGCCGGTCAATGGCTGCTCCTGAATGTGCCCTCGATCAGCACGACCCAATGGCATCCTTTCACCATCACTTCTTGTCCATTCGACCCTTACATCTCCATTCACGTCCGCCAAATTGGCGACTGGACTCGTGACCTTGGTGACGCTCTTGGTGCCGGACCCTCACAGGCTAAGGAATTCGATGGCCTAGATATGATGGGCATCTACGAAATCGCTCTACAAAATGGCCAAGAAATGCCCGCCATTCGGATTGACGGCCCTTACGGTGCTCCGGCCGAAGATGTCTTTGACAATGAGATCGCAGTTCTCATTGGTACAGGTATTGGTGTTACACCGTGGGCCAGTATCCTCAAGAACATATGGCATCTCCGCGCTGGCCCAGATCCGCCACGCCGTCTACGAAGAGTGGAATTCATATGGGTCTGCAAAGACACCAGTTCGTTCGAATGGTTTCAAACCCTCCTCTCTTCTCTCGAAGCCCAATCCATGGACGCAGCCGCTGGCTCCGGCGCCGGTCCCGAGTTTCTCCGCATACACACTTACCTCACCCAGCGCTTGGACGTCGACACAACCACAAACATCTACCTCAACAGTGTGGGCACGGAGCTTGACCCTTTGACGGCGTTGAACAGCAGAACCAATTTCGGAAGACCGGACTTCAAAAGGCTGTTTGGCGCCATGAGGGACGGAATCACAGATGGAAGCTACATGAACGGCTTGAAAGGCGAAGAAGCAGAAATCGGCGTCTACTTTTGCGGCCCAAACAACGCCGCGAGGGACATCAGATTGGCGGTCAATCAAGCAAATTCTCGGGATGTCAGGTTCAGATTTTGGAAGGAGCATTTCTAAGTCGTGTATCAAGACTTTTTTTGTTTCTGGGGGAAGGGGGGGAAAGATCTCAGCTGCATTTTCTGCATAATGAAGCACTGCATAGCGACTGCATTTATGATGACTAGTGATTTTGTAGTATTGCAACTGCTAATTTCATGACGACGTTAGTCTCCTGTATGTTGTGATCCTCAGCCATGATTCTCTTGTTACTTGGCTAGAAATCTTCGCATCTACAACCATCACCAAACTAAATGTGCAGTAGGTAGAACAATGTCTTGTTTTTATCTAGCCGCCTTGTCTCTAGAGGAAGGATGGTGAGATGAACACTCGCTGGGTGGGCATGTCGACGGCCAATTCGACCCGAGCTTGGAGCAAAGTGCCTGGTTCAAATTTATTCGAGACGACTCGCTGCCCGAGTATTGCGATATGCAGAAAGCTTGCGAATTGCTTTTTCGACAAATTGCAACCTCGCCGCCCATAATGGTACATTGGTCTTTTTATCAACATCATTATTATTTAAGAACTTTTATAGGGCTAAGATCCTTAGTAAGAGGCGACGGACATTAATATAGAGGTTTTTTCAAGATTCGTTATAATTACTTACAGAGCTGTACAACTGATCTAGAATGGCAATGTCTTGGCAATGTACCATCTCGGGTGCAATTTGTCAAAAAAAAGTGCCAAGCAATTCGCAAGCTTTCTGCATATCGCAATACGAGTCCCATTAACCTCGGCGAAATCCTCACTGGATCTCACCAGTAATAGGGAATGGTATGGTCTCACCCAGAACAGCACAGTCAGGCGCTCACTTTCCTCCCAAAAAAGCATTCGAAGGGTCTCCTACGAAGATTCAACCATGTACGAAGTATCGCCATGAACGAGACAAGGTCGGATGCTCCGACCTCCAGTCTCCAACGGACGAAGCAGTCGAGGTATCACTTTACTGAAGATTGCTTCTTCGAGCTTGCGCACCTCTGCGTCTGCCGAGAAAGAAGTGGATATTGGGGTCGGCTGCATAAGTGCCCCATGCATATGATTTGGGTGTAAAGTCTGGAACTGCGGCGTACAGAGTCGACTGGGAAACGAATTCCCCAAACACCATGGCTTCTATCAAAGTAATCTGTGCGGTAGTACCTGTGTGAGCTGCCAAAGCTGGGTTGCCAATGGGTGTAGGTATCATGCCTTGAGAAGAAATGACAATTTAGAACCGTCACTTTGTTCCGTGACAATTTTGGCCCCTGTCGTCCAGTAGCTCGAGCCGCAGCGAACGATACCCAAGGGCTTGCTATCTGTGGTGAAGTTTTCAGTCCTGTAGATCGAAGAAGCGAAAGACACGAAGCAGATTGTTACTTCGCGAGAATCGATGACGACACCCATCTTCCTTTTCAGCCCCTTGAAAGAATCGTTCCCGCTCCAGCTACAAGGGAACCTACCCTCATTGGGCCTTCGGCTGATTGAGGCTGGATTTTTCAGCCGATCCGCGCGGTGCGTCGACCAGCAAGGGGCTCGTACTAGCTCCTTATTGTATATATCTGCGCCGGTGGGCTATGGATGGGGCATAGCATTGCACGTGAGGATCGAAAGTTCGAAAAATGATACCACGAAGGAAGAAATGAAAGCAGGACCATGAGAGGATTGCCGGGGTTGAGTACATGATACGGAAACTCCAGAAAGGTAGGATGTATCCACGATATTGTATTTTGCCGCATTGCCGCTTGAACCCTCGGAGACTGAAAGTCTGGATCTCAAAGATGATGGCAACTGCACAGCAGACATGAACTCTCTTGTTTTGGGGGAGAAGGGGGGAAAGGATCTCAGCGGCATTGGTTTTGGCATTGCGAAGCGTTGCATGGCGATTGCATTGATGATGATAGCGGTATCTGTAGATCTGTAAATGTTACTTTTGGGACAAGCCTCTCTTTTTCCAATCAATATTCTGTTAGTAATTCTGAACTATGAAACCCTTTTCTTCGTAAAGAGTGGACCTCGCCTATTTCCCATCAACGAGCAGATTCCACATGGATAGGGATGCTGCGATGGACTTGCCTTAGGGTCCACTCTAAATGCAGCTTTGAAATGGCCGCTGATAACGCTATGTCGAGCACGCACTTCGAACCCCATGTCCAGTGAAGCTTCTATCTTTGTGAGCATTGGTCGTGTTGTATATAGAGTGGCTTGGGTCCTTTCGTGCGAATGATCTATAATGCTACCGTCTTAGGCGCTTCATTGCTCGTTTTCTCCCGCTTCCTGCTCGGTGAGGAAGAGGAAAGTGAGTGGTCATTATGTCGTCATGGTTGAAACGAACCGCATCTATGAAAATGTATACAGACAATAGGTTTTGTATAGCGCAGCCCGAATCACACTTTTGTACCAAAAAAATTCCAATATCACCAAATAAATATAGATTGTGGGAAGAGGAACGAACCAATCCAATTCCAATTCTCAACCTCGTAGCCCGAACAGAAAAATTGTACCTAGCAAGATTCCAATACAACCAATTGAAGTGAAGCTTTTGGGAAAATGTACGAGTACCAAGAAAGAGTCAAATGTTGTCCTGGGAAAACATGGCAGTCGACGTATTGCCCAAAAAAACCACGAGGACAGCACAATAAGCCGCCGTGGCAGTGAGAACTTCTTGTCGTCTAGCTTTTGTAAAGATGCAACAGGACGCGGAGAAAATAAGCGTAAAGATGAAGACTGTCAGGAGCTGATAGTTGCTCTTGCGACGGATGTCTGCCCGACAGGTAGGCTGCAGCCTGAAAAGTGCGAAGACCGGGACTAGAAGCAGTACGGTTGCGATGACTGTAAGCACGATGTGGAGGAAGATGTCAAGACGGTCAGCGGAAAGAAGTCTGAGCCCTTCTTCGTTTCCAGTCTTGAGTTTCTGCTCGGGACTACGGAACAGCTTCTGTTCGATTTGGTCAGTAGAAAGCCCGCAGAGGGGGGTCATCGGATGCAGGTATTTGACTCTCCAGTTGCTTGACGAGCATGGCGATGTTGGAAAGATGCTGGAAGTGGGTGTACTTGCCATCGTCATCGATTTGGAGATCTTATTCAAAGCATCTTCAAGAGACGTGTTAAGCCAGCCATATTCAGGACCACAACCCAGAGCTGCCAGATCAGATCCGTGGCGGATCCAGTCCGACTCATCAGATACGAGGTTTCGTGTATTAAGAATTAGATTAGAGATATTTTTTTGCGACCTTTGACTCGGCCGTTTAATTCCTTGAATTGTTTGCATTCGCAGAAGTAATTCATCTGCGGCTATATCAGCATAAGAAAGATCGTCCTACTGAAGCAGCTCACCATATTGTTTAAGTGTGACATGCAACTTGTCCACAAGTTCCTTCCGCCTGGAGTCATGAAAAGATTGATCTATACGCCGTGAGACCAGCTTCGTTGGATTTCCTTTTTCATGCTCCCATGTATCGAAACTTTCCAGCTCATCTTCCTGTTGGGCCAACTCATCTTGCAGGTAGAGAAGAGCGTAATTGTGGAGCCAGCCAAACTTGCGGAAGACCAAGAAGTCTGCATCCAAGTCCTCGATGGCAGCCACTTTGCCATAGCCCGGCTTGTAATCGTCCACTATTGCAGGAGCGTTTAGCGTCGAACCATAATTATATCAGAGGCCGGCAACTTACATGATGGAGTGATTTGCCGGACTCGACCATCGAGCTCTTCAGACGCGGGGCCCTGTACTGTAGCCTTGAGCCGATTCCATATAGTCCTCTTCCTCACTGCCAATGGCTGTTAGTCAGCAATTGACGTAGCTGTAGAAAAGCAACGTACAGTGCCCACCATGACTATCGTCTGGACATGATTGATCATAGAAGGGATGCTGTTGAGGTGATGCCGAGGGTGCTACAGATTCCGGGTGTTCCTCGGGTGCACCAGGTGGGTCGATGGACTCTCCGGAAATATCGGCTTCATGTACAGAAAGGTTCGCGTTTATAGTGTCGGTATGTTGCATGCTTTTCTTTAGCGCATAGGAAAATTCAATCCCAAAAATAGTAGCCTTATTTCGAAGCCGCAAACAAGGATTCTCAATATCAAACGTCAAGTGCGGAGTCTGCTATAAGAACTCAAACCGCATCCCAACGCCCAATATCAAGGAATGGGATTTGTCATAATCTAGCCACATTACATGCCTGCAGTTTTCGGTACCTTAGGGATCGGCAGATGAGAAATTCCTGAACCAAAACAGGATACATGAAACGAATTTGGTAACGGAGAAACGAGAGGCTGTATCTGCAAGCCAGAGCTTTCCCCGAGAACACTGATTCGTGGAGGGCAGCCCTCCCCCCACTCTTGAGGCACCTCTACAGCACGCCCACGTTGCACCAATATGCAGATCCGGTACTGCTGGGCCAGATGCTGCAGGATAATGCGGCAGTGATATTCTTATGTGGCCCACAACAGATATCAGAGGTGGATTAAAAGAAAACAATTTCAAATTGAGAGTTATTCCTGTCAGCCCGGCAGAACCGGATATGTTCCCGCAAGTAGACTCTTCTCTTTCGTCAAATTTGTGCTGACAGCCTTTCCTACAGCATTTCCAGCTCGTGCTCCCAGTACCAGCCTAGATCATTACCCTTCTCGTCTTTCACTCTATACTTATACTCTTTCCTTTGAGAATTGTATGTTATGCAACAGATCTTAAGCCGAAGCTTAGTCGGTACACCATTGATGTCGCGATCGTCTTTTCTGTACACCTGATCGTTCTTCCTATATTTCTGAGCCGACCCCTAATTTCCAATGTCAGCAATTCCCACAATGGCGGAAATCGTGCCCAGATTGTACCTGATCGGCTTTGGGAACGACGTCAGTGCAGGTCGTTGGTGCTGAAGGCAAGCATTGACCTGACGAGCCTTGCGCCTCCGGGGTCCAATTTCTTGGCAGACAGAGCTGAGTGGGTGTTGCCGTTGGTTCTGAATCAGAGAAGCCAGTTCCCGAGGCCTGAGTGGGCGTTCTTGCGGTACCCTGATTTTGTCAGCAGACTAGGAGCAAAAAAGTTTGTGGACATACCTTCAGGTCTAGGTCTTCGGGATAGCTTCCGCTACTTGTAGAGCGCTGCATCTTACTCCCGGTAAAGCGTTGCAATTTTGTGCTATTCCGACTGACTCTAGGCGCTCGCGACAATTAGTGCCGAATTGGTTTTCGAAGACCTTATGCGGACCTGGCTATATACATATAGTAGTAGCGTGTTGACAGCATCTTATCTTGCTACTGTTTATTCCCTCCTAAGTGATACAGCCAACCAGATATGCCCAAACTTGAGCCGCACTTTGCTGCCACTCCGTTGCCAACGCAAGAGAGCCCAACGTTTTTCAGCTGTTGCTCCAAAATCAAGGGATCCCTCAAAAATTGCGACGAGGCAACTTCCCACAAAGAAGTCAAGTTCCAGTATAAAGCGATCATTGGTCCTATGACGGTCAGAATCTTTGAAGAGCCATTAATACCAGGCAATTTCTGGCGCAGCGTTGTTGGTGCCCAATTGCACCTGCAACTGTGCAGATGACCGCTGACATGATCAATATGCCGCTCTGCATTGTATTCATGTCCGTTGGCGTGGATCCCTCAAATCCAGCTCGATTTTCTTGCAAGTTGACCACTTACGCCAAGTCAGTAAAAAGAGGAACTCTCATGGTCTGCCGTCAGTAGGTCCTCGCCAATTATAGTCGTGAATGTACGTAGTGCATGTCCTATCAAATAACATCTAGCACCACCTCATTGAATTATCTAATGGAGACTTCACCTGTTGATCAGAAAACAAATTCAGGCGTAGGGGCAGACAGCATCAGACAGACTAATGCGATTGGCAGATCGAAGACTCCACCGCCTACAATCATGCATACCCTCACCGTGTATTCGATGAAGGTGATCTCGGAGTAGACAGCGAGTCACCTTGAGCCTCTTTCAGCGAAAGCCCCAGCTTCCTGAATTGGCTCGTAATGATCAGCAAGTCAATATATGTCTCGTCAGCATTAACCTATCTTCCAGCCCGTACCAAATTCTCGGGACTCAGCCTCGTTGCGGTTCAAAACGACCTCAGCCTCGACTGCGGTCGAACGTGTTCTTGATAGTATGCAGATCAGCTGTATGTGCGAGGATGTCCCCGTTTCGACGGAGATTTACGGAAGGTACTCTCGATCAATAAAAATCGAGGTGGTATACGGATATTCCCGCCACGTCTGGTTGATTATCTATGCTTCAGCCTCCAAAATATGCAATGTTCCAAAAAATATGACTAAAGACCTTTCAGATTCGAGCAGTAGCTTCTCCAATCTCAAATTTGACGCACTGAACTTCCTTGTATTAGCTGGGATCGAAGGTTTAAAAATACATTTTCGGCGTGGCGAGAATTTGTGGGAACCACCTTCGATCCAAGTGAACACGGACATCCATTTTCCGACTCTTTGAAATGGCATCATCAGCAGAGACTATGGACTACAGATTCGTCAAGCTCTTGAGTGCAGAGCTTTAGCCTCGATATAGTTTTGGTAAGCGTGTAAATTGCTGATCATATGACCACACACTGCAGGGGCAACAGATTTACCACCACGTCAACAGCATGAGCCCAATTCAGAATATAATGCAGTGACAGGGTATCTCAAGACTCTTGGGCGTAACGTCGTGCTGCATGCAGGAGCGTCAGCGGATCCTTCGGCCGGGCATCAACACTCAAGAACAATCTCTCTCGGTGTGTATGCAATAAACTGAATTAGTCTATGGGAAGAGTGATAATACCTTATCAGCCCTTTTTAAAAAGACCTGTGAGGTTATTGTGAGGTTAGTCTGTTGGTGGGATTGGGTGGGTTAATTGATTCTGTGGGTAGCGTATTGATGTCATATGA
The DNA here is from genome assembly GCA_013423325.1 of Usnea hakonensis. Taxonomy (NCBI): domain Eukaryota; kingdom Fungi; phylum Ascomycota; class Lecanoromycetes; order Lecanorales; family Parmeliaceae; genus Usnea; species Usnea hakonensis. Next base: position 154,006 of record BLJB01000040.1, on the reverse strand, counting down.
AAAAGCTTCCGGTTACTCTAAGACTAATTCTTACGTCTCATCAAAGGGGCTGATCGTTTCTGTGGGAAGCATGCTGATGTTGGAAAAAGTTCCCCGAACCTTGCGTGTTGCACGTCGTGTTTCCTATTCCGAGGCCAATCAAATGTGTCTTTAAGTCCATTCGATGGTTTCGAGATTGTGGCCAATACCCATACATCTTTTCGTTCCAAAGCGCCCAAGTCTATATGCATTCCAACCCTCTCAGCCATGTCCACGTGTCAGAGAGTCCGAATGCAGGGTTTGAGCGAGTAAGCATGAAGCCACCCGTGTCGGAGTCAGTGGTGGCCGCTTGGGTGATTTTAGCTAGCCTTCAGTTGAGGCCACCATAACCTGTAAGGTTCTGACCCAAAACACTGCCAGGACTGCGCAATAGGCAGCGGTGGCCGTGAACACCTCCTGCTTTCGTGCCTTGGTAAAAATTGAGCAGGAAGCTGAGGCAAACAGAGTAGACAGAAATATGGTAAGCACTTGATATTTGTACTGGTTCTTGACTTGGGAGGCGTTTTCTGGCTGAAGCACGAAAAGTATGAGGACTGGAATGAGTAGGGAGCCAACGGCGAAGATAGTGAGGAACCCGCGCAAAAGGGGGGGTTGGCACCGGTTTTGGTTTTTTGCTCCTTGTTACGGAATATAGCCTTGACCGTGGTCAGTTTCTGAGACTTGAACAAGACGGAATGCCCATCGTTTGCAAAACACTCCTCTCCGGCGTGTTGGGTAGCGATCTACAATTCACGATGATGTGGACAGGGAATTGCCGGCTATGACTCCTCTAAAAGGTTTTAAAAGCGGCCGGTCCTTACTCTTAATATCCTCTTCGGGACTCTAGCCAACACGTATTCGAGCAAACCGTTGAACCAACCGTGTTCTGCGTCCGGAGCCAACGCTGCCAGATCGTCCGTTCGACAAGGCCAATATGACTCCATATCAACGAGGTTTTGAGTCGTAGCCTGGTATATGCTAGATTGGTTCTGCTTCGTGGGCCTCTTGATGGCATGGAGCTTTTGCAAGCGGAACAGCTTATCATCTAAAAAATGTTTACCCGGGAAATCCGATCAGATCATAGATATTCCAAAAGTTTTACCTACCATACTCGTCAATTTTTGCCTTTATGTCTGTTAACATGGCCCGTCGCTTTGAGTCTTGGCGACCGTTGTCTAAGCGGCAGGATTGCTGAAAACGAGGATTGCCTCTAATAGCTTCGAATTTGTCGAACGACAGAAGATTGTTCTCAAGTACTTAGAGTTCGTCTTGCAGACGTAGTAACAGTCGGTTGTGTAGCCAGCCAAATTTCCGGTAGATCAAGAAACTTGGATCGCAGTCCTCGAAGGCCGCAAGCCTGCCGTATCCACGGCCATGTTCGTCCACTTGATCCTCAGTCAGCATCTCCCTCAACGTTTCTATCATCCGGGCTCCTCACAGGAAGGTATTTGCGAAGGGACCCTATAAGAAGAAGTCACCTCTGCTTGGCGAGACGACAGTACAGGTGCAAGTCTGAGCCGGGTGATGAGGTTTTCTTCCTCGGCGGCTTGAGAGTCAAGTGATCAGCTACTTTCTTATTGCAGACCAAGTACGTAGCTCACTTTCATCGTTAGATAATTCCGGACCATTTCCAAACGCAGACTCGGAAGTAGTTGGAGTATTTGACTCGGTTGATTCGTTTGGTGTCGTGGAAGGCAGCTGATTCTGGTTCCCTTTGCTTCTCTCGGAGAAGTTGAGACTTTCGTATCATTGAGACTCAATAGTTTATGTTTTGTAGTTGCCATTGTATGTAGAAAATCGTGAGTTTGTCTAGATGAGTCTAAGTAGTTGCTCTAAAGAAGAGGCTGACTCTGTGCTGGAAAGTATTGGAGAATGTAGGATTGGTTGTCTAGGTATGTAGAAAGAACTACATGAATGGCCTGTGAAGCCTTCTGAAAATACATTGAAGAGCATGTGTTATCCGTGTTTGAAGGTGATGCATGACACTTTGCGCAGTATGAGGCTCCATGTCACCGCACCCGAAACAGCGAGGCGTATTCATGAGCGCTCGCATCTGCACGGGTAGCCAATCGGCGCTATCCCTGACGTAAGGTCGCTCTATGTTGGACCCTAAATGCCTTTGAAGCCCTTTAGTAAGACTTAATCAATCTGTCAGTGAGCTAATCGCCGCCTCCATCTTTCATCGAGCATGGCGAAGCATGCAATCTAAACGAAAATTTGGGGAAAGCTAATAACACATGTTTGCTTTACTCCCTTGTTTCCTCCTTGCTTTATGTTGCTTGGGGATGACCATTGCTCCATAACGCAACAAAGCATGATAAGAGCCATCTCAAGAGAATGTGCGACACCGTGTATAGCGGTGAACATATGCTGTATGTAGGAAAGCTCGTGCCAGCAAAGCCGGATTGATGCAGGAGCCTAGCATAATGCCAGGGGATGCAAAGCAGCAAAGGGTCTATCGGATAGTAAAGCATGAGAGACCTCGTCTTTTCTTATAATCGCTGTTAAGGACGGAGTATGGGTCTGAACTGAGGGACCTTCTCCTTGGACCTGCTCAGAATCTGTGTACATGTCTGTAGCTATTAGAGCGTTGCCTGCGAGCCTGAGGCTGCTTATGGGGACTTTTTCGTTCGGGACCATAATCAACGGCCATGATAGTTGTCAGAGGAGTTCCTGTATCTCACTCTGACAGCCAGCCCCAATAAATTTGCGCAGGGTAGCGCATGGCGGCTGATTCTGGCACGGATCCCCTTAACCCCATGTAGTGAAGGTTGGGACTGCTACCTCTCCGACGTCTATCGGTCCGTGCTTCAGATTTCCCTCACTGAGTGTGAATTACTCGATGGAGTCAAGATAGAAATTGGGAGACGAGAATTAGCTTCTTGTGATCAAGAATTGATTTATTGGGTGCAGACGTAATCTTACCTTAAGGTAAGCAGAGCGACTACAAGGCTACGGCTAAGTCTCAGGCTATCCCCCTTTTCGTCATACATTCGTCATTTTGTTCTGCATTGCCCGTTCCTTCGCCCGCTCGGGACCATGCAGAGACTGCAGTTGCCTTGTGTTTCTATTAAGTATGTCGCAAGTTTATTATACTTAACCCTCTGTAGCTGTTGATTTTGAGACGACAGCTTTCTTTGGACTTCCTAGACATATTTGAGCTCCCTACGGATTGCACCAGATTTTCTATTTCAGTGTAGCTCTAGAGGCTATGGTCCTGAATAACACGATGCAGGAGACGGAGCTTGAAATGGGAATCTGACCAATGAATTAATTGCTTGCCTTCCCTGCCCTAGAGCAGAAATAGCCAAGTCGAAATCAAACCAGACGGCACACCTTCACCAGAAATATCGTACTGTACCTTACCTACCAATCAATAATAATGATTAGGATGTCAAATGCTCCAGCGTTGCCTGGTAGCTCTACCCTCCCCTGCGGACCTAATTCTTTCCGATACCCTTCCTGCCCGCCACTTTAAAATTTGTTAAGAGCCATTTGTGTAACAACTCATGACAATATCAAGGACGCCTGGCTAACCACACAACCACACCTCAGCAAGAGGGTCTCGCATTCTTTCTAATTTCACTTCATCATCATATTTCCTCTTCTACGAACATTATTCCAACATTCTTCTGAATCAAAACGCACTGGCATTTTGCCTGCAATATCATACTAATGGGCTGTCAATCTATGCAGAGACCATCGGGAAATAATCGGAATCTGGGTGACTGGTATCTGAATTCCGGGACCACAAAACATGCGGAAACAACCCGTGACCAGACAAACAATGAGCTACCAAGTCCCAACAGCCCGGAGGCGTCGACAACGTCTCTAAGTCATAGCGGCTCAAGTATTCCCTATCCGTTCGAATCTCAGTCTTTTTTGAGGAACGAGAATGCCGGACAAGGTACGCGTTGCAGCATCACTGACATCGTGCTGAGGTTAACAAGATGGCCAGCAAAAGGAATGAGCCTGGTCGGCCGCATTATAGACAAGCTGAATCTGTCCCAAAGCTATCTGCCCGGACATGTCAAAGGCGAAGTAGATCAGATCATCCATTCTCGTTAGCTGTCTCCCCTTTTATTCTTGTGGTAAGCTTACAAGTCCATTGCAGTCAACCAATATTGTTCAGGCTATGGCAAAGTCGCCGCTATCGAGAACCTGGACCCTCAATTCTTAATGTACGTTCTTCGCGAGCTTTGATGATCAAAATCCTCTCCATTGCTCAAAGCTTTCCTTGAATTTCCAATACTAACGACATTGTTGCGATTCAGGTTCAGGAAATTTGGTTGGCTTCGCAATTACGCTCTACTACACCTCCAGGATGAGCTTGCTGCTCTCGAAGATGAGTTGGCAGACTTTGATAAATGGAATTTCAGAGATGGTGATCCGAGGCTACTAGTATCGCGCCGACTGGACTATGGACGCCCAGACTCAAGACGCCCAGAGATCATGGCCAGTGTGCACAGCAAGCTGAAAGAATACGGTACGCTCACAGCTCCTCCGCCAATCTGAAATCTTGAAATAATGCATTAGCAGATGAAGCGCTGCTGCGAGCCCAGAAGATTGAGGCCATCAAACGGCCATCCGAGCGATCTCAGCGAAATGTGTATAACTTGATACATAATACCGAAAGCTTAGTCTGCTCCGAATCTGACTGGATTCGTGAAGGGACAGACCTTGCTGCTCTCGGCTGCGCTGCTGACCGAGGGTGGCTGAATACACTTCTCGCAGACACATTCAGCACCATCTCAAGGACCGCTACAAGTGTGAGTGCGCAACATCACTTGTCTCGCGGTTCTCTGCTATGGCTACTTCGGTATCGTGCGATCTTGATCCCTCTGCCCATGATGATCATCGCTTCGATTGCAAGCTTTCCTATGATTTTTGCAACCTTCATCTGGAACGCTTTCTCTGACTTTCGCGAACAGAAGCTCTTCCGCACACAGGAGCAGAAAATCAAGACTGGAGATGAGGCCCTCTACTTGGTCTCTCTCGAACGCCTCGATAACGTCCTACGCACCATAGTCACAATATCAGCAGCAGTTCTACTGCTCGTCCCAGTATATGTGCTACTCAAGCTGAAATCAACCGAAATGTCACAAATCGAGGGCAATAGCAACTACCAGATTCTCACAATCTTTATCTCCACAATGATCTTCTCTGTATCTTGCTCAATCTTCACTCAGGCGAAGAAACAAGAAGTCTTTACTGCAACGGCTGCCTACTCTGCGGTGCTTGTCGTGTTCCTGGGTGGCAACATATCCAACGTCAAGGTGGCCACCAACAACTGAGGGACCTGTCCTGATCCTCTCCCACCCAGTCTTTCCAGAAGGACTTTCCGCCTGGCCGGTATGCATAGCTCGAACTTGCGCATTGATTGTTTAGAGAATTGGAAAGATCGGGAAAGTGGGGGGTTGGAGTAACTCATACCCTTTATTGAATTGAATGGACTAAAGGCAACTCCGGTTCAGGTAGAGGATCAACACGAACCCTACATTTTCAGAGACCCTCTCAGACTCGCACATGCAGCACGACCACGTACAGTCATGACAGTCAAACTCTGCGGCAGCCAACACCTGATGCCATGCATTAGTACAGAACAGAAAATGTGATCGGAGTCCAGCTCTATTATGCAAAGTCCAATTTTCAAACTCATCGCTGCACGCTCTTGCGACCATACAAAGCCACGGACGTCAGAATTTTGAGTAACATCCAAACATCCAGCACCGCTTCTAGGTAAGCTGGGACCTCGAATCTATAACAAGTGTTTCAGCCAATCATAAAACTCTCTTTTGAATTCATCTCCGTATTCAGCGTCTGCTTCTGCTTCTTGCTTTCAAAATTTGATGTCTCACTCTCTTCAGTCTCAGTGTTCGGCATCTATGCCGAACCATTGCTTGCCACAGCAGGCTGAACTTACCTCCCTAGCGGGCTCTTTGACTTTAGCCACAGATTCTGATTTGCGCATGCACAACTGCATGATCTGCAGACTGCAGCCTCGATGAACGACACTGGCTTCGTACGCTAAAGGACAATCCGGATTATAATACCAGTCACGTCTCATAAGACCCAAGAACAATACCTTAGGTATATAAATAAATGGGAAAATTCATTGACGAGTGCGAGTAATGAACTTCTCGTCATCTTTCCTCAGCTTTGCCTGCTCTAGCTACGGAGGTTTGCTCCGAGGCTCGGAAGACGGCGAGATAAGCTTCGAGACTATCTCCTCTTCGAGACAAGCGCCACCGCTATGGTGCTTTCAGATTTCAGACTTCCCGTAGGCCCTGGCGCCAGTGCTTGATGATGTCATTACAAAAATTCTTGTCTTCGTTTTGGCTTCTCACTCGGCGCCAGCAGTGTTCCGGGGATACGAGACGGCAGTTGACGGCAATGGCGGCAAGGGGCCTCAATAAGGGGCATACATTGCGTCAGAGGAAGATGAAGTTTTGTACTCAGAACTGCTCAGACCAATCCTGCTCCATACACACCACCTCATTCGCCGCACACCGTCAAGTAAGGTACTTTAGGGCATCTATTTCACCAAATCTTTCAGCGCCGCAAAGATGAGCACATCATACAAGTTTCAAGGATGGCTAGGTCTCGACCCTAGTTCCGTCGAGGGGAACATGAAATGGCAAAACTACGAGCCCAAGACGTGGGAGGAAACCGACGTCGATATCAAGGTCACACATTGTGGTATCTGCGGCAGTGATTTACACACTCTCCGTAGTGGCTGGGCCCCAACAATATACCCATGCTGTGTCGGGTACGTTGCTGTCGCGAAGGAACCGAGTCCCATTGGCTTATTCGCCGTAGGCATGAGGTCGTTGGAACCGCAGTCAAAGTTGGTAGTAAGGTTGAAAGGGGTATCAAGTGAGGCCAATGGTCCACACCCTTCTTGGCCACAGCGCTGATGCGTTTCACAGAGTAGGTGACCGGGTTGGCGTTGGTGCTCAATCCTCCTCCTGCCTCAAGCCAGATTGCGAAGAGTGCGCGAGCGGCATGGAAAACCACTGCGCGAACATGGTCGGTACCTACAATGGAAAGTACGACGACGGTAGCAAATCGTACGGTGGATATTCGGATTACTGCAGAGCACCGTCACACTTCGTCCTGAAGATCCCTGATGCCATCCCCTCCGACGAAGCCGCGCCTATGCTCTGTGGTGGTATCACGGTCTTCTCCCCATTGAAAAAGAACGGATGCGGACAGGGCAAAAAGGTTGGCATCGTTGGTGTTGGTGGATTAGGCCACTTCGGCATCCTCTATGCGAAGGTGCTCTCACCCGCTCCATCGACGACGGAGAAGCAACTAACTAGCCCTAGGCACTCGGAGCCGACAGCGTCACGGCCATAAGCCGCTCGGCTGCGAAAAAGGAGGACGCCAAGAAGATTGGAGCCGACAAATACATTGCAACAGACGACGACAAAGACTGGGCCACCCACCACGCCCGCTCCCTCGATCTCATCGTCAGCACAGTATCCTCGCCCAACATGCCACTCGAACAATATCTCACGCTCCTCCGCACAAACGGCACCTTCATCCAAGTCGGCGCCCCCGAAGACCGCTTACCGGCCTTCAACGCCTTCTCGCTGATTGCAAAGGGCTGCAAGATCGGCGGGAGCGCAATCGGTGCCCCGCACGAGATAGAGGAGATGTTGGAGTTGACGGCGAGGAAAGGCGTGAAGCCTTGGATTCAGAAGAGACCGCTGAAGGAGGCGAACCAAGCGGTTGTGGATATGGGCGCAGGAAAGGCGCGGTATCGCTATGTGTTGGTCAACGAGGCTCATGCGTAGTCGGAATGAGGAGCAGCCCGTTGTCCTGGGGCGATTGTGGAATTTTATGGTTATCGTTCTGTATTTAGAGTCATAGATTACATTCCTGCAAGGGAGAAAGAGGGAATACTGGAGCAACGCCAGTGACCTGTTACTGTACATGTACACTACAAGGACCCCCTTCCTTTCTTCCTGCTCCCGCCTCCTTCCTTTCCCTTACATCCCCCTCCCAAATCCCCATCCAAATCCCAACAACAACCCTTTCCCCCCCCACCAACTGCACCAATCTCCAAAATTCCATCTCTTAACCACTAATACCACAAAGCGTAGCTCGCCGGAGAGGTGATCCGTGCGGAAGGAGGTTGCGGTTGGATAGGGTGGGATGAGAAGGTTTGGGAGGAGGGGGAAGAGGGGAGGAGGGGAGAGCAGGATGATGGGAAAGGAAGGTGAGAAGGGAAGGGTTGGGTAGGGGTTGGATATTGAGGAGAGAGAAGGTGGGAGGGGAGGGGAGCGGGATGTGAAAGAGGGGCAAAGGGAAGGGGTGGGGGGGGTGGGGGGGGAGCAGGATGAAGGGAAAGGATGAAGGGAAGGGGAGGTGGGAAGGGGTGAATAGGGAACGGAGAGAGAGACGAGGGTTTTGTGAAATGACTACCCAGGTACCATATCTTAAGAGGGGAGTAGAGTACGTACGTAGCTTGTCACTCTTGTCTGTCACAGGTGGGATTGTGTGCAAGGTAAGCGCTATAAAGCTTGTCATAAGATTTCACAGCGGCGCGAAAGTATGATGATGGGATAATCCGCCGATTGGCCTTGGTTGTTGTGGCAATTAGCACGACCCTAGTCCCAGGGCTAGCAACGTCCGTATAGGGGCAGACAAAAACGGGCATCAGTGCGGAGCAGGGATCCTTACCGCAGGACTTTGACGTTCTGAGTTCTGACCCTTTCAAGCCCCAGGCCAACCAAGCTTGTCTAGAAGAGGAAATCGTGCAGGAAGGGACCGGAAGCTTGGACGGAAGGCTTGACCGCGAGAGCCGCTGTCTGAAAAGCTCAGCGGCTTTGCATCACATGTGATGCGAGAGCGTGCATGAGCACAGAGTGATTTCAGAGCAAGACAGTTGAGGGATCTACCACTTTTCGTTCTCGATTGCAACCAACATCAGCGTTATGTCGATCCATAGGTCTCTGTTGATATATTCTCCTATTTCTGAGAAAGAAAAACGTTTGTGAGAATGAAAAACGTTCGCCCATGGCACGAGGAAGAAAATCATGAAGACCAACTAAAAGCATCCAAAATCCAATTGTACTAACAAATGGGGTATCACAAAATCGCCCAAGAATATCTATGTAAAGCCATGTGGCCAATCTACCCAAAGTCGGAATACTTTTATCTATACCTTATGATTTTCGCATAACAGGCTTTTGGTGTCACGGAGTGCTGAAGCGCGTCCGGAAACAAGTGCTGCTCGAAATAGATAATTGTGAGTCCGACTCAAAGACTAGTTGGCGGAGCGAAGGGCTAATAAGTTGGTTGAATATGCACTACACCTGCGTAGATCCCCTCCTGAGGTGATGAAAAGCGTTCGCTTCAGGAGACGTATCAGCGGAAGGGGAAGCCAGCGCAACGCTGTTGGCGTTGACATCATCATCGAACCAGGGGTTGATTGGGCCGAGAAGCATCTTCCAGATGTTTCCATTCCAAGGCTCAGTATCGACAATGTCCCTGGACCGCCGTTAGCGCCGCGTCTCGAATGCTGAGAGACATGGTAGGTACATTGATAGTCCCAAGCCGGAATCCAATTGGTTGAGGCGATTGATGCCCTCAGCATTATCGCCGAAACGGATGAATTGGATTCCAAACTGTTCTCTCTCCATTGAATAGCTCTCCAGCCCGTTCACCAGTTTCCTGATCAAATCGGTTGGGTCACAACCTGGCTGCCAAACGCCATCAGTAAAGATATATATGTTTTGGCGTCGAATCGGCCGTGGTGAAGATGCTCTGCTAAATAGCCAACGCGTTTGTTTCTGGTTTCTCAACTTTGCGTGATAATCTTGAAGAATCTCCCCCAACTGTGTCCTGATGTTGGATTCGCCCGAGAATGGTGCCGTATCTAAAGTCCGTAAAAGCGGGCCGGTGTCTTTTGCTCTGGCGCCTCTATCGCGCGACATCGTGAAGCGTAGTTCGATACCATCAGGGTCTGTTCCCTTGACCATATATCCAAGCAAGCCAAACAGATCAAACACATCTTTTCGATGAGGCCGCATGGAGACAGTGTTGTCAATCAAAAATACCTGGCAGAGACGTAAGTTGGAGAACACTGGACGCAACGCTGACTTACGTGATCCCTTCCGCTCAAATCGGCTAGTAGATCTTGATCAGGCAGCCTGGCAGGCTTATGCTGCTTTCTGTCACCCTTCCAGTGTTGGGCCACTGACAGAGATAGAAAAGGAGGTCGTCGCCTTTGTTGACTCTCCTCAGGAAGAGGGACGTATGCTTCGAGTCTGGGAGACCGCGTTCCTGGACCAACATTGGAACGATGTGGGCCAGCTCGTGAGCTGTTATGTGAGCCTTGAACTAATGTTGAAGTGCTGCTTCTTGACGGACCACCTCGTGCAGCTGTAAGTGAACTTCGCTGACTGTCGTTGTAATTCTCTTGTGTGTCCTGAGAAGACCTATCATTCCTAGTATCAGTCCCCGAGAACGGATTAGACGGAGTCCAGCGTCGCGTGCGCTGTGTATGCGGTGATTCATGCCTTGAGGGACCAGAAGGGCTGTCTTGAGAGAGATCAAGTCCAGAAAAACTGCGATCCAGATGGGTCTCCGGAATTTGACTTGGGCTGTCGCATTGCGCAAAGCTTGGGAAAGTGGCCGAGCCTGTACTTGATCGCTGGATCGGCCGATCGCTATATTGCGTCTGCTGGGATAGGCCGTTGCTGGAGAAGTAGTCCACGGGCTCTAGGTGATGAGCCCCGTTCACATAATACGATGTGCTCGCTGGACTGCCACCATATGTATGTGAAGGTAGACGTTGGCCATGGGACTTGCTGGAACGAGACCGAATTTGATTAGGTGGTGGCTCAGGAGGCGTTCGAGGTGGTGATTGGGCGTCAGTCCCGCAGACGCTGCCAGTATCCGCATATGACGCAGATCTTCCCAACTGAATTTCTGCGTCTCGCAGAATCCCCTTGATCCTGTAATTCAGGGACTTTGCAGGTGTGCGAGAGTCAGGCTCAATTAACATCTCTTTGGTCACCATCTCCACCGTTGCGCCGGTGACGTGGTCACAAAGTCGTTTGTCACGGGCGAGAGTTCTGTGTAAGTCTGTCACAGTAGCAAGCACATGCTCCCCGTTGTGAAAACAGTCACCGTCTCTGAAATCGTGGATTTGAGCGGTCTCCATTCCACGCCGCCGACGGTATTCTGACAACCCGTTCTTTCCGTGGACAACCCAGACTGCTATCTCACTAAAAATGCAGCCTAAACTCCAGATGTCTACGCCCTGCTTTACTAGTAAAGCAAGTTGCTCGATCTCATTGTCAGCTCTGTAGCACTCTGGTGCACCTGAGTTACCATCAGCCACAGTGAAGCCGATTGTTTGCTTGAAACTTACCGTAGGCGCGAGTACCGTAAGTGTCTCTATCGATCGCTTCTCTTTGTGTTGGTACATGTCTTTTGAAGTGGCTCAATCCAAGGTCGGCGAGTTTGAATTCACAGTCATAAGACGATCCTCCCTTCTTACTCTTCACGAGGATATTTGAAGGTTTGATGTCTTGATGCCACCTGAAAACGTAAGCAAGATCTTTTTCCGATGTCGGGGAGCTTGAGTACCCTTGGAGTATGGATGAGTCAGATGACGCTGACGAGTCGCTGGGCTGTACACTATGTATGGCAGCTAGAGCTCCCAAAAGCCTGAAAATTTCGCGCCAAAGCTTAAGTAGGTCTTCACCGCTCGAAGGGGGTTGAACAGCGTCGAAGAATTGTGCCAGCGTTCCCCTGTCTGCATATTCCAACAGCACGTTGTATGTTCCATTCCAGACAAAGCTCCCGTGGAAGCCAACGATACTAGCGTTGTGTGCTCCGCCATTACTAAGATCAAGGAAACCCTTAACTTCGTTGTTATAATAGCGCTCTGCGTCGGGAGTGTTGTATGTCTTCAACACGAAGGTGTGAGCGTTCTGGTCTGTCGAACTCTGCTCGGGATGAGCTACGTCAAAGATGGGGCACTCTGAACTCTTTCTCACCTCTCGAGCATGACCCTGACGACTCAGCTTGTCATACGCCGGGTGCAATTTGATTTGGTGAACAACTGCGCTTCCGCCTCCTCCGAGCTTCTTTTTATATATAATTGGCAGTATCAAATCTTCATCGAGTTGCTGGTGTATTGCGTACTCAAATGTCCGGGCGCAGAATTCCCACTGGCGACGGTAAAACGATGTGAAGAAGTCTGGGTCTGCGGTCGAGGGTGGAAAGTGGTTCGGTCGCGACTTGAATGGCAGGTACTGGTCGCTCAAGTTGTCATGACGGAGAAATGATGCGATGAAACGTCCATTGCTGGTAAATAGAAGTATGAGGAAGACCTTGATGTACTTTTTCCTGATGGTTTCAGGGTCCATTTGGGGGGCCACAAAGGGAAACAAAGCCGCCAGAAGTTTCTGTATTGGTCGAACGGTCTTAAAGTAGGCCTCGATGTCTGGATCCGGCATGAAGGACCGACCGATTTCGAGCCCATTTCCTCCGATACCCGGCTGCCGCACGCCTTCGGCCCATGTGAGAAGATCCTGAAGGTCTGGGTGGTTGTCTGGCTGCTGCTCGTCCATCTTATAGGCTGTCGTGACTTTGAGGTGACTCAGCTGAGATCAGGTACGCTTGCTCCGGCATAGTTTGCAAAGATGAGCATGCTTATTGTCCATGGTGATATGTTATGTTTTGTTCTTTGGATTCATGTGATAATTTATTGATGTTGATGGTGGAGTAGCGCAGGGTGCGATTAAGTAGCTACCCCTCTACTTATCTACTACCTATACTCTGACCAGCCCGCCAGGCAGCGTGCCGACGAGAACGAGCTAAACACGCTACTCTCCCTGAACACTGCCACATTCACCATTCATGTGCTTCGATAAAGTATACTTACTTCTGGTAGGTCTTACACGTCCTGTATGGTCCGTTCCTAACGCTGCGCCCTACGTTATGGCCTATTGGAGTACTTTGATATTGGGAAGTGACACTAACGAATCCTTCCATTATTTTTCAAATTTATTAAACTTTTTCCCTGCCCCAGAGCTCGCCAGGCTTTCATTAGGTGGATCGGAACAAATCTGATCAGAGCTACACCTCGTATGATATGTATTTCAAAGCTTCAGAGTCATCCAACAAACTAAGGCCTTTCTGGTTGGTCGATCATGAAAGAAATCTAACTTCTTTCGGCGCTATGGACGAGGCTTGGGTGAGATATTCTCCAGATGTAGCCTTTCCTTACGGGTTTCCCACCAATAGACACCATACCATGCCAATAGCGTGATAAATACAAGCGGTAAGCTAATTGCAATGTACAGTTTCAGAGCTCCTAACTGCACATCCTCGCTGAATCGTCCTTTATCTGTGGGTCTAAAAATGTCTGTGCTCATAAGGGTCTGCATGGCTGTTAGCGAAAAGCTAACGGAGTTGTCGAATGCCTTACCGAAATGAAGGTACCTGGAAGGAAAAACAAGGTGACTAGAGTAATAATTCTCATCGAAACTGTTTCCTGTTTTGTTTTCTCTGCAATTAAATGCATTTCACGCGTAATAGCTTCCATATTACATGTAGATTCATGGGCTTTGCTTGCAATTTCTTTACTAGCTTCCATATTTTGATTGGCTCTTTGAGCGAGCGTTTTGCTAGCTTCCATATTTCTATATTCCAGTATACCATATAGCTATTCGACATCAGCTAGGATACATATGACATCGAACATAACATGACATACCAAGCTCTTCCTATCAGCGAGCAGGCGCAGTAGCGTTTCAGTCCTTGACTGTTGCATTCGAAGATCACTCTCGATAGCTATGACACGCTTCTCGAATTGAGAGACTTCCCTTTTACATTTGAATGTCAGCTCACGCAGCCATCCATCAGACCCACAAATGGGGCGGTAATGCAGTCTTAGCTCGGTAAGGACATCAGCGTTGAGTTTGAGTACCAACAAAGACTCGTTGGCCTTTTCCTGAATGAACTGTATTCTCTGCAGATCACAAAAAGCGAAGTCTTGAGGGCGAACTGTGACATTTTGAGGAATAGCATGGTAATCGAACTCGGGGGCCGCTAGATTGGAGTCCAACAGTGTATTACATATTGAAATTGGCCGGTCTTCTGAATGGTGCGCATGTTCAGATTGTCTCCTTGAGACTGGATGAAAGTTGGTGACCCCAATGCTGGGGCCTGCGCACTCTCTCAGAATAGATAAATTTGCGTCAGCCATCGAGCTGGGTAACGGATCGACCATCGCCGATAACGCTGGACGGGTCGTGGTCTGAAGCGCTTCCTCGAGGAAGTTAATGTACCAACGCCAGTTTTCTGCAGACCAATCGCATACAATTATATGTGTAGCGAGAGTTGACGCAAACGCACGGTCGACTGTGCCAAAGTGCGAAATTTCCGGGAGACCTCGAGGACCAGTAGCTAACTCGATTCGCTCCTTGAGTAGCTGGTCTCCCTTTATAAGTATCCAATTGCTCCGGCCGGTCTCCACGTCGAATGAGTGATACAAAGCTAGCTGACGAATGGACCATGGCCATTCAGGTTGGCCTTTCGATGGCTCTACCGATTTCAGATTGTAACAAAACTGAAAGTCTCTTCCGGACCATCCGAGTTCAGGTATTCTCAACCCACAGTCAGAGTCCGAAGTCCGATCTTCGCATTTGAATCCACTAAAGTGAAGATCTTGGGTATATTGCTGATTACCAAAAGGGAATAAAAAGTCTAAAAACGATGGTAGGACTTGGTGATAACTGAGCACCAGAGTGAGCATTTGCCGAGATACTTTCAAGCTAGCCCGTGAATGTGGTGCGTGCACAAATCTGATCGTTGCAAGTACTTGAGCTTTTTCATACTGCCAATATTGATCAGGATTCCACGTACATAAATCGGCACCACGGATCCTCGCGTTCGATTCGAGATCCAACCCGGAGGTGCTTTCTCAACTCGTGCAGATAGCCTGCACGGAAAGGCCAGAATGCTGGAGCTGAAGGGTTAGGAGCCATTATCAGGGTTCGTATATTCACCCTGAGGTTTGCTGACGCACCATTACCATGTGCATCATATTCCCAAAAATCCAAGGCTGCCTCAGCGTCGTTCTGAAAGAGGCTTTTTTCGCGCTCACTCAGCCGCTCGTAGTATGTGGTCCGGGTATATTCATACACATTCGATTTTATCAGGTTCTGGGGATAAGAACCAGAGTCGTCGCACGAAAAGGCCAGTAGCTCCATTGCAGTTTGGTCTGAAGACGCAATATTGAAGGCACCTCAAGCTCTTTATCTTCGAAGTCGAGGCTCCGCCTCAGTCTCGGCCTAGAAGAACGGCGCTGCTAGGGGTGAAGGTCGAAGTATAGGCATGCGTCTTCAAGAACGTCCGGTTTAAAAATCACTAATGCCTACTCCAAGGCACTGTTCTGGAGGGATGAGCCAAGGGCATAAGCCCAGCGGATGGTGCATCAAGGCTTGCGTGCCTGTCATCTACTTCAAAGCTAACGAAAGCGAGGTCTTCTCGACATTGATGACAGAGAAGATTTAGCAAATAGATGAGAATGACGAGAAGATTACAGGATCAATTAACGATATAGATACCTCATTGATGTAAGATACCATCCCATATAAAATACACTGCAAAATGACGATTTTCAGACTTAGGCTATAATTTGACAATGAAACGGGAGGTCCCTTGAGATCGAGAAAGTACTGATCCAGAGCAATGCCTTCGAAGGAACATTGTGGGCACTGCCCTAAGTCATAACGCAGTACAGTGTTTTAATCCCCTTTTGTATACTCATAGGATACAATTCCAAACGAGGGTTTGGGAACAATTTGTTACAAAAATACCATTCTTATCGCCAGCTAATCCGATATCTCCGCTTACAATATAGCCCCGCCAAATGCGCAATAGGACGCCCGACATGCATGAAACAAACGCAGCGCAACGGCTTTGGTCGGACTGCGAGTAAGAACGATTTTCTCGGACTGCACTGCCATTGGCGATGAAATGTGACGGCTGCATGCCTCCTGCATTTTACGCCCGGTTGCCTCACCCACAAGATACATCAGTAGTTTGGTATGCGCAGCGCTAGGATTTCCTGTTTTTCAGACTGTCATCCTGTCAGCCTACAGGCTGCCTGACGATCTGGGCAGCCTCACTTCCGATAAGGGTCTTGAAATCCAGAACCTATAGGTGTCGTTGACGTGCTACACCTCGCCGTCAACTATCCACAATAGGACGTACAACGGAAAAACCTTACCTCTACATAGAACTTGTAGTTGCCAAATTTGCTTCTCAAGTAACCCTCAACGATTGCTTGGTTGAGACGATAGGAATCGATGGTGTCGTACATCATTTTCACTCTAGAGGAAAGCTGCGGAATGACCAACTTCTGGGGCTTTTGGGGCTATGAAAGAGATGGCTTTGGTTGCTGGAAAATATTGTCCTTGACGGAAAAAAGAGAAGGCAATGGAAGGGGCAGAGAAGTCTTGTTTATATTGAATAGTCTGGCCTGCTTGAGCGTAACATGGCAGTGCAGTGATTGCAGGCCCAGTATGATGACCTCACAACCAACAGCCAAAGGCCCCGGCTGTGACAGCACACAACTCACAGTCATTGGACCTACGGCTTCGTGCTTGTGCTAGCTAACCTAACCACAAGCCAGAATTATACCGTAGGATCGAGGCTAGCATTGTTGCGTAGAGGCAATCTCAAATGTGTCTTCAGCGGTGCGAACAATCCGACAGAAGTTAAGTCTTTATGGCTCTTGTTCAGAGACTCTTCAGATCTTGGGATGATGGTGGCCGACTGAATCTGCTTGGGAGCATTACTCTCCGCACTGTCATCCTTTCTATTCACACGTGAAGTATTTTTACCCAAAGATTGAATTCGACATGGCGAAGCATTTCAAGAACCCGAGCCCACAAAATATGTAGAGAGATTTGAGTCGGTTGTGCTTTTAGAGAAAATGGAATTGCTTCCAGGCACGACTATTGCTAAATTCTCGTACCCTCTGAGCCTTTTATCTGTGTAGACAAGGCTCGGACCCTACTTTACTTAAAAAACCTCTGGCAGTGGTTCCTTTATACAAACTTCGGGCTCAGCTTCGTCGATTCCCCAAGATTTGACAATCCATTAGTACAATTTTGAGCTAAACATGTGGTAACCATAGGGCTAGGATAGCATCAATATCACAAGATAGAGTCCAACTAGCAGATTCTCAACCCATCAAAGCCAGTCCCACTCTCATGTATCTTCCAGATCTGGCGAAAGTGCTCGCGTGTCACCGTCGTTGTAGCGTTTTCTCTGACATTCTAGGTTTTGAGCCTTCAACAAGCTCTAAGAGAAATTTCGAGGAGAAAGAGCCGCAACCAAAACCTTTCAATTCAACATATGTGAGTCCGTGAGACTGAGAAACACGAGAAACGTTGGATAGAAGTTACTTTACTTTCTTAGCCCCGGCGGCCCCTTTAGCGCGTCGCCAAAATTGAGCCTGATTCTGAAACCGAGGGGCAAAGCTTGCCAGGGCGTCATTGGCCCTCACACAAGCCATGTTTTTGACGCTTAACGACTATCTCAAAAGTCTTGCAACCTTTTTAAAGGTCCACATTAACGAACCCACTTCTATACATTCATCCTTGCTAAGAACCTATGTTGAGCTCATACCAAACCCGGCAGTTTGGTCAACAGCATCCCAGACATCGTCGACGGAGCCCTTGAGAGCCCTCGATGTCTACATCTTCTACACAGTCTCGAGGAATAAACAAGCGTTTCGACAATTTGCAGAATGGGCACCCCATTCGTACTGACTCATACTCCAACAAGCGAGCCATCAGCCACAACGATGCCTATCTCTACGCTCTACGAGTAGCCTACCTTGCATACCTCCTACAACCTCGAGCTCGGCGAAGTCAGTATGTGCCGGCACCCCAAGCGCCGGTGCAGCGTTCCTCAACCTCTATAAATGATTTGATGAAGGATTTTAGTCTGGTGCGAGACTCCAAGAGCACCAAATTTCCTCATGGTTTCATGGCAGAGCTCGACAGGCGCCTGGCCGGTGTCCTGATGGGAAAGGAGAAGAGACCGGAATACAATGATGCTGCTGTCAAGAGGACTTTTGCCGCCTTTTTCAATGCCTTCTCTGAGCCAAGCTTCAAGAAGCGTATGGAAAAGGATCGACGAATGGAGGACCTTGTGCTCATTTTCTTCTCCAATGCTACAAAAGAGCTATCGAAGGGGAAGCAACAAGGAGATGATGCTTGGAAACTGATGGTTGATCGGCACCTCGCTCTATTTGTCCGTCTTGTAAGCCTTGTGCTGAAAGATCATGACTGGGTCAGAGATCGACCTGACCTTACGAGTCGACTGGCCACGTTGGAAAGCAAATTACTGGCACACGATCAGGATCTAGCGGCAGCACCGACGAGGAACGGTACTACTGGAGGCACAACTATTGAAGTGGAAATTCCCCTGAGCTACGATGTCAAAGACATGCCGCTAGTACAAGTGGTTGCAAGAATATTCGGTCTGAGGAACACCATGGTGCAGTCCGATATAAACAAGTATAGGTCGGTGTGGACCGAAAAAGCCGCGTTACAGGACTTGAAGACATATCAGACGTTCCTGAACCTTGATTCTCGGAAGACTCTACGCAGCGAGGATTTCGACCTTGACGAAGCTTACGACCAATGGAAAAAGGCTGAAATCCATGACCTTTCCCAGATGATGTTGGCAATAATACAGTCAAATCCGGAATTGGCGAAGAGCACGACGGGAGGCCTCCCTCAATTCAATCACAGGGCCAATAGTTCAGATGCGTCTGACCTCCAGTATCCGGACCGAAGGACCTCGGATTATTCTGACGGTTCATCCTATGTCGTTGATCAGCCGGTAGATATGACCAACCTGAGCTCCCGCAGCCAAAGCCCGGACTCATCCGCGGACGAAGATAAAACATTCACCTACATGCCGTCAGACACAAGGGGATACTATCGCTTCATTGTAGCCCAGGCGATGGCTTATGACTTGAACGACAAAGGTCTGCAGGCCCCAACGCCCGAAAGCAATGGTGACTCCACCCCTGTCAAGCTTTTGTCAAAACAATCGACCGAACTACTTAATGAGATATGTCTTCGGTGGCGTGTACCATACGTTTCTCGAACCATCCTCTTCCTAGATGTTGTCCGTGAGAAATTTGTTGATCAGGATATTACACTTGATACCCTAGATGCTGCTTTTAGTTTTACCAAGGAGCCTCCTCCTGACAACCGCAAGTACTCAAATGCCATGTCATACGTCGTGTTTGATCGATCAAAATGGCTTTTAGCAGATACTGTACTCAACCAGCAAATCCTCACCGCTTTGCATGTAGCGCTGCTACGAGACTTATACGATGTGCTGCAGCATTGTTACGAATCGAAGCCGCCCAGCGTAGGGCCTACCGTTTACGTTTTAGAGCATCACATCTATAACGATCCCGGCTTTTCCAAGACCCAGGAAGATCTCGACGCCTACAGGGACCAGCTATACGAAGGACTACAAGGCAAGGCGCATGATATGTACAGAGCCTTCCTTCAGAAGGAAGTCCCAAATGATCAGTATAGCTGGGAATTCTTTCATGTGCTTGAGTTGGGTAAGATGGTCGTTGCATTGGCTCAAAGGATACAGAAGCGGTATCGGAAAAATCCGGAGATAATGGGGTACGTGTTGGCTGTGTTATCCGTATGAGACAGTGCTTACGTGGACTTTCAGGGTGAATCCGTTGACCGCTTTAGTTGAAACGATCCTGCCTCTTTATGCGGAAGATGCTCGCGATATTATCAAACGAATCCTGGATCTTGCTAAGGAAAAAAACGAGGAAGTACCAATTGAGGATGGATTCCAGTTATATGGCGAGTTGGTTGAAATTCGGAGAATCCATAGCGAGTGTCTTCCAAAGTAAGTCTAGCCAGGTCTACGGCAGCTACTCAGAACCTCTATACTAATAAAGTAGTGTCGAATTTGCGTTCCACATTGAGGGAGATCTCGCGGAATTTGTATGGCGGTGGATTCGTATGACCGAGTCTTCGATACTCGACTGGGTGGACCAAGCAATCAAGCAGGACAATTTCCGCGTAAGAACCGAAAACAATGATCTACCGACTGAAGACCAGCGACATAGTCTTTCCATCATCGACATCTTCAGCTCTTTCAATCAAACCATAGACCGCATTGTCCAGCTCAATTGGGATGATGACCTTCAATATGCAAAATTTATGACCGCATTGGCTAAAGTTGTTGGTGCGGGAGTTGCACGATATTGCGAAGTGCTTGAACAGAAGTTTAGCAAAGAGATGGATCGGTTGACTCCAGAGCAAGAAGCGGCACGGAGTCAAAGCACCCAGGAAAAATGGCTTTCGCTGGCAAAAGATGCTTGGAACAACAAAGAAAAGATCGAGCCGTTCAACTTCTTTCCAGAGGTCTGTAGATATTCAGGCGTCAGACCATACGGTGCTAATTCTTGGCTCTAGTCCTTCGTAAAGCTCAACAATATTGACTTTGCTGCTGCCCAGCTTGACAAATTGGAGCACGAGGTCAATGTAGATGCGTGCGCCGCTGTCATTCAGAGCCATGCACCTCCTGTCACGCAACGCCAGAAGAAGGTCAATAATTACGTCTTTACAATCAAAATTGTTGAGGCAGAAGATCTCAAGGCTTGTGATGTCGGTGGTTACAGCGATCCCTACGTCGTTCTTGGTGATGAGTATCAAAAACGCCTGGCCAAGACGAGGATCATATATCGCAACCTGAACCCGCGGTGGGATGAAACGGTGGACATTACGACCCAAGGCCCACTGAACGTCATCGCTACGGTCTGGGACTGGGACGCGATGGGTGACCACGACTGTGTTGGTAGGGCTTCGCTTAAGCTGGACCCATCGCATTTCGGTGATTTTCTGCCTAGAGAATACTGGCTGGATCTCGACAGTCAGGGCCGTATCCTGCTGCGAGTGAGCATGGAGGGTGAACGTGATGACATTCAATTCTACTTTGGCAAGGCTTTCAGGACTCTGAAGCGGACCGAGAGGGACATGACGAGAAAAATCACAGATAAGGTGGGTTGAACTCTTAGTGAACAGGCAAATGCTGACACATCCGCAGCTATCAGCATATATTAACCACTGTCTCTCACGGCGCGCCTTGCGCAGTCTACTTTCGAAAGGCATTACAATGTCTTCCGTGTCGAATTATTTCAATCGAAACAAACAACCTCAAATAACCCAGCCACCCAGCGAAGCTGAAGTCACCAACGCTTTGAAGCCTCTTTTTGCATACTTTGATGACAACTTTGCCATCATGAATCAAACTTTGACCAGTGCCTCAATGGTAGCGGTGATGACGAGACTTTGGAAAGAAGTCTTGGTCACACTGGAGACCCTACTGGTACCTCCATTGTCCGACAAGCCCTCTCAGCAGCGCCAACTAAGCCAACAAGAGCTCGACATTGTCTTTAAATGGCTGCAGTACCTCTACGAGTTCTTCCACGCCGTAGATGATGAGACTGGCGAAGCTAACGGTGTCCCACTCGACGTTCTCCGATCTCCTAAATACTTTGACATCACTACCTTGAACTTCTTCTACTTCGACAGTACCGAATCTCTGATCCGCACCTCCGAGCGTATGGCCTCCGCTACTGCTGCTCGTCAGCAAAACCAACGCAACAACCGTCTTTCGGCCCCTGTGACCTCCTCGGCCCACGCTTTCGGTGGCGCCGCTGGTCTCGTGGGTTTGCCTTCAACACGGAGATCTAAAAGTGTCATGCACTCACGGAATTTGGGGACCATGAGGAAGGCGAAACAGGAGAAGTGGAAGGAGGCTCAGGCAGATCCCAATGATGATATGATACTCAGGATACTAAGAATGAGACCAGAGGCGGAGAGGTACCTGAAGGACAGAAGCAGACAGAAGGAGAGGCTAGCTGCAGCGGCCGCAGCGGAACAAATCGTTAAACAGAGTTTGTTGGCGGGTGGAGGGAGGATGATGGGGAATCTCCCTAGACGTTGAAGACCTAATGCCGTGTGCGTAGTCCTAGGATCCTTGGTCTGTGTTCGGATTTATATTCACAGGGCCGGTGGCGTATGGGGATACCCTGGGCATCTGAAGGTCAACCCAGAGGTCTGAAGGCGTTGATCCTTTCGGTGTTGTCGAGCATAGCATAGCAGAGCAAAGCAGAGCAGAGCAATGGCGCATATACTCTTCATAGGCACCGTTATAGGATACAAGCAAACGTCAGATGGCTTTCGAAGCCTTAATCTTGAGTAAGCTTGCTCCCAAACATAACTCATATATACAATGACAAGTCCGCCTTTAAGCGCCGTTCCCGTTATCGACCATCGTCGCCCTTAATCAATCCCATCCTCCGTCCTCGCCTATTCTTGCTTTAGCCCTCACAACTTTGTAAGCGTATCAAGATTGATAACTTACCAGTAGAGCACCCTCGCCGCCTAGTTCCCGATCCAAACCTCCCTCATAACCCCTCTTTACGGCCGGCATGTCAGGATAGTACACTCCCACCACAGCCACCAAGCCTAAGAATGTGGCCACAAAGGTACCCAATAAAATAGCTCCCCACCCAGGCTTAAAGTGTGTATACTCTTCCGGCGAGAACATGCCAAGGATATCATTGTCTTCATGGACTGGTTCGCCGTAGTTGCGCCGTTCTTGCTTGTCCCACCAATCAGCGTAGGGATCGCGAAACTGACGAGGGATTGCCGGCGGGTTGATGTAGCCACCGTTCATATTGGGATCATCGATGTCGGCTTGGGAAAGGTAGCGGATTTGTGGGCGGTAAGTCATGGGGGTGCGGAGAAGATGGGTCAGAGGTCGCGCTGTTGCGAGGCGTCGAGAGATCATCTGCATGGAATCAGTATAGTAGATGTAAGGTACTTGTACCAGGTAAGGGCTGACCTTGGAAATGTTTGCGCTGTCGCGCAATGCCTTGTCGAACACTAACACAACGATACAACTTGGAACGCTCGGAAGCTGCAATGATGATTAGTGCCAAGAGATCTTAACCAAGTTTGGTAAAGCGTGATCAAAAGAACTAGGGGTCGGAATATCCGAGCGCGAGTCACTCAAATTTTTGATTAACATTAGGCACATCATGCAATACATCTTTCTTTCGCCTCTACACAACCAACCAGACTCATGGTCTCTCTCAAACTTCGCCAGTGAATCGGGCTCACATCAAGCTATCATATGACGTATCGATCGTTAAAATTGGATGTATATTGATGGATGTTTGGGGGGGTCATCGAGTAAGGATTGACGATTTGGTCACATTACGCCAGAAATGCAAACCGAGGCGCCGCTGGAAAACGGCAACGCTTCAAATCATGTCAACCATCAAACGAATGGAGTCGATCATTCAACACCACCACCTCAACATCTGAATGAAGAAGTTTTATATGCGAATGCTGAAATATTCATTGGAAATGGAGAAAACCCACCTGGAGAAGACAATGGCATTGATGCACATCCAAATAAAAAGCGGAAACTTACAGATCCTCCAACCGGCAGGAAATCCGCGCCAGATTCACGCCCTATCTCACCGCCTTGGAAGAAGATCACAGTGGAGGGGCCTACATCTTTTGTGGAAGCAGGCAGGCGAAAATCTTCTCGTACAAATTACGTGCCTGTCGAGCTCCTCCCGCCGGCAGAGAAAAGGAAAACGCGTGCTGCCATCAGCCAGGGGTCTGCTCTTAGCAAGAGTAAATATGGAGGCGGCTACAAAAGTCCAGCTTTGACTGCATCGGCCTCAACACAGACACAATCGTCCAGCAATGTCAAACGACCCCAATCTGTGGGCAAGCACGCTGTTAATGCTGTCAGTAGACCGCCGACTAAAAACAGCCAGCCCGCGGATACCACAACCTCCGATGACGCCCCACCGCCCCCCAAACGATCTCATAAGAAAAAAATATGGCCACATCCGGAATCCCCTATAGTGTCCTACTCACCTCAACCATCAAACCCCCATCAAACACGCCGAGCAGCACGCGGCTCTGAGGTTGGGACATCACCGAGTAGGAGGCCAGGGCCAACAAGCAATGGTTGGCAGACCCACGAGGGACAAAGAGAAGACGCTGCGGAGGGGGACGAGTTTGTCGTGGTAGACCCAAACCAAAGGTTTCAACGATTGAGTCTCACGGTTCGGATGCCAACGGTGAATGTACAACATCCAGATCATGTGCTTTCCAAACGGAATTATGATTCATTTCAAGAGTGGTTTGAGAAAGAAGGCAAACTGGGACTTGAGATTGGAGATACGGATCCTACGATGACCGAGCGGCCTGCTTCTGAGGAGGCGCAATTGAGAATCCGCATTAACCAAGCTGCAAAGCCGGGAGGTCTACTCAGCGAAGATCGGTGTTCAATTTACAGACCGGAAAAGCTCGACCCGCCGCCTCGGCAGTATACCCACCAAGACCGTCTTGTCGCACATGCCGTATACTTCCAGAAGCTGTTGGGTCAAGAAAACGCCAAACATCGCAGGAACGCAAAGGAGTGTGCTCGAATGGTAGCCGACTTTGTTCAACGCAAAGAGCTGGAGGAGTTCAAGACCTGGAAGCAGGGACAACCTAAGACTGAGGAAGAAATTGCTCAAGAGCAACACGACGCGGCATTGGAGGTTTGGGAGCAAATCAGGGAAGACTTGAGGAGAAAGTGGGCTATTATCACGGAGGTTGTGGAGGCAAATCGGGTTCAAAGATGGCAAGAAGAGCAAGAGCGCCTGGGGAAAGAAGCATTGAATGAGGTAATAGACAAGTCGGAAGGCTACATGATGAAGCAAAGAACTCGCCGAGCTTCTCACGACAGCGACGAAGAGTCCGTTGACGAGAATGCGAGTAGCGACGACGCATCAGAGTCCCAGTCGGAAGGAGGCAGCGAAGATGAGGCCAACATGTCGGCTAGTCAGTCTGACAGTGACGAAGATCAAGGTGTTGTGGATGATGATGCAGGTCTTACCCAGGAGGAGCTACGTCAGAAATATGCGAAAGTCCCGACCCTCGAAGAAAATCAGCCTTTAGAATCGAAGCAGCCAGACCAGGAGCTCAAGGATACCACTATTCCTAGTAGCTGTCCATCTCCTGATCAGACGAAATCTGCTCCTGCAATGCGAAATGAAGAATTTTTGTCAGCATCGAATATGATCCCTGACGAGCGTCCTCAAAGTCCTGTTGCTTTAGATGAAGTTGATGATGCTTTGATGGATGATAGCGACGAGAGCACCGACATGGACGATGACACGAGTGACAGCGATAAGGTCTTGGATGAAGATGCAAGTAGTGACGAACAGAGCGCAGATGAAGAACCAGCTGGGTTGCTTGGCTTCTTTACGAAGAAGGAGCTGGAGCCTGATACGCCGCTAGCTAACGAAGAGCATCGCGACGCATCCCGAGATGAGGATGAGGCCGAAGAAGACGAGGCCGAGGAAGTCTCTCTCATCCCAGATGCTACGCAGAGACCGACACCATCTGCTACCACGAGTGAAGAACCACATACAGAAATTCACGAGGAACCTGCATTAAGCGTCGTTGCGCCTGAACAGGAAACTGCAGCTACGACAGACACGAATGATGATCCGACTATCTCAAAGGTAGCCGAAGAAAAGCCTCCCCTTTCTCAAGACTTTAGATCGCTGGTCCAGGATCCTTCGTTGCCGACAACCCCTGTGTCCAACAATCCGTCGAAAACGCCTATACCATCTCTGCTCCGTGGTACGCTCAGAGAATACCAGCATTTCGGCCTTGACTGGCTTGCGGGGCTATACGCCGCCGGCACGAACGGAATACTGGCAGACGAGATGGGCCTTGGTAAAACTATACAGACGATTGCTTTGCTTGCACATCTCGCGGTGGAGCACGAGGTTTGGGGACCGCATTTGATTATTGTACCGACAAGTGTCATGCTCAATTGGGAGATGGAGTTCAAAAAGTTTCTTCCGGGCTTCAAGATCACAACCTACTATGGCACTCAAGAAGAGAGAAGGAAGAAGCGCCAGGGTTGGTTCAACAATGACAAATGCAACGTCTGGATCACGTCATATACTCTCATTACCAAGGATCATGCGACCTTCAAGAGAAAGGCCTGGCATTACATGATTCTCGACGAAGCCCACAATATCAAGAATTTCCAATCGCTGCGTTGGCAGACGCTCTTGACTTTCCGCACTCGAGCTAGGCTTTTACTAACAGGAACTCCTTTGCAAAACAATCTAACAGAATTGTGGTCTTTACTTTTCTTCCTTATGCCTGCCGACAGTGCTGAAACCGGTATCGGAGGATTTGCAGATCTACAGGAATTTACGGAATGGTTCCGGAAACCAGTAGAGCAGATTCTCGAGCACGGAAGGGATGTGATGGACGACGATGCTAGAGCTATTGTAGCCAAACTTCACAGGGTCTTGAGACCTTTCCTCCTCCGGCGGCTGAAAGCAGATGTCGAGAAGCAAATGCCTGGTAAATTTGAGCATGTGGTTTACTGCAAGTTGTCCAAGCGTCAGCGATACTTATACGACGGTTTCATGTCTCGAGCCCAGACACGGGAGACACTGGCTTCTGGGAACACCTTCTCGATCATGAACGCTCTAATGCAACTTCGCAAGGTCTGCAACCATCCCGATCTATTCGAAACGCGTCAAATCACCACCTCGTTTGCAATGCCAAAGTCAGCAGTCGCAGACTTTGAGATTAAAGAGCTTCTTGTTCGGCGGCGATTGCTCCAGGAAGACTCCGCTAAAATGGTCGATCTGAATACAACCAACCTGCTTCCGGGGGCAAACGAAGAGTTTTCGGCCCTTGAGACCATTCAAAGACAAAGAGTAGGAGCGCTTGGAGCCTTTCGGCAATTTTCAAGCCAACAATGGGCCCGCATGGATCACAACCTTCCTTTTGATGCCACAACGGTTAAGAGTACTCTTGCTAGCTATGCGAGCACTGCTAAGTATGACACATACGAAAGACTTAGGCAAGCTGCCTACCTGACCAGCCTGCGCAGTCAGCGACGTCCGCTTTACACTCGCGAAAAGATCGAGCGCATCAGGTTTGGGATCAAGACTTTACCACATACACCCATGCCTGAGCGAAGAGCTCAGTTAATAGAGTGGTATTCACGGATGTCACCTGCTTTACAGGACATGGTCTTGACTATGCCTAGCCGTGCCAAGGCCCTTGAAACGACAGTGCAGAAATTTGCCTGTGTAACTCCTTCTGTTGTCGCTAATGACATGGTGCCTTTGACTCTGTGTCGCAGAGGTGTAGAGGTCGTCCAATCTACGAAACAGCTCTGCTTTCAAGATCCTTTCCACGAAGCTCGTATGCGCCTCTCCATCGCCTTTCCGGACAAACGCCTCCTTCAGTACGACTGCGGTAAGCTCCAGCGACTCGACGCTCTACTTCGCAAATTGCAAGCTGGCGGTCATCGTGCTCTTATTTTTACTCAGATGACAAAGGTCCTTGATATACTTGAACAATTTCTTAACATCCACGGACATCGCTACCTCCGCCTCGACGGAGCCACCAAGGTTGAACAGCGGCAAGTCTTAACTGAGAGATTCAATCGCGACGACCGTATCCTGGCATTCATCCTTTCGTCTAGGTCAGGCGGTATAGGAATTAACCTGACTGGCGCAGACACTGTCATCTTCTATGATTTGGACTGGAATCCGGCGATGGACAAGCAATGTCAAGACCGATGTCATCGCATTGGCCAGACAAGAGACGTTCACATCTATCGACTTGTCAGTGAGTATACCATTGAAGCGAATATTTTGAGAAAAGCGAATCAAAAACGCATGCTCGACGATGTCGTCATCCAGGAAGGAGAGTTCACAACAGACTACTTCAACAATATGAGCGTCAAAGACATGCTTGGTGACGAAGCCCTTGATGATCGCGACGCTGATGCCAACGCAGCCATGGACCGCGTACTCGGTGGTGGTCGTGGTGGCGGACGGGTGTTCGAAGCAGTCGAGGACCAAGAAGACATTGTCGCTGCAAAGCAGGCGGAAAAGGAAATCGCCAATGAGGCCATCGAATTTGACGAGAAAGGGACCGCCAAGCCGAAGACGCCTGGGTCACCTACCCCGGACGAGATGATGCCTCCACCAAAACGGTCGCGAGATGGTGATGTGGAGAGGACCACGACAATGGAAGCTGCTGAATCCGGCTTGGCAAATCCTGCTGCCATGTTGTCACAAGAGGAGGAAGAAGAAGTACCATCATGTGATGATTACATGTTACGATTCATGGAATGGGAATTCAAAGATGTTCCAGTGCAGCCACCTGTTAATAAGAATAAGAAGAAGTCGAAGAAGGGCACGGATGGCCTTCGGAGGAGGAGATGAGCTCTTTCCGTGTCGACCGGGTGGCTCTGTAAATAGGATCCTGAGCGCGTTGTGTACATTAGCATACTCGAGTGCCAAAGGCCTCGACTTTCTGGATTTGCTCAGCGGCATTGGGGTGGAGCGTTTACGAGCGCGAAAACTGCATTGTATCATTAGCAAGCAAGCATTTTCAATTCCCTTTTCCGAAGCACGCATTACTCTACTCTCAAGGTTCCAAATCCATGTGCAAGTATAGTCCGTGTTCCCTAAAAGATAGTTGCCAAAGGTTACTATTTGTAGGACGTGGTGATGAAGGATATTACCGAAACCAAAGATGTTAATGTGATGCTTGCAGACTGTCAAAAAACTCATCATCGTCCCTCAAGCACCCCAGCCAAACCAACCAAACCAAACCAAAATCCGGCTGAAAGCACACCACCACCCCTCAGCTCAAGCGTCAACAACCAAATCTGTCTGTATGACTGACATTCCCATCACCGTCCCATCTTTAACAAGTATAAAAGGTGAAGAGGAGTCCCACCCTATCCTGCCCCGCGCTAACAGTGGGTGGGTGGCGCTGGAGAAGAGGAGAGGAGAGAAGAGAAGAACAACTGAGCAAGGAGCTGTAGTGCTTTTACGTATTTTAGGGCGAGAGGGTAATGGGGGATGCCTTTTTCTTTTATCGTTGGGTATGAATATACGTATGTATACATATATAATAAGGCAAGAAAATTAACACGAGGCAACGGGCCTGAGCGAGGGGTTAGAGATGACTGACATGCCATGCAGCATCAAAGTCGCTCGTGGTCCTTCCTCCTTCTTCCTTCTCGTTCTCGTTTCCGGTCCTGTTTCCGGTACACGGGATAAAGGTACCTAAGGGAGCAACATACGCTCCTCAACTTCCTCCTCTCCCAAGTAGCCTACCAAACCCCCCCCCCCCCTTCTCCCCCCCCAAAAAAGGGTAACGGCGCAGATCACAGACAGTGAGTGAGTGAGTGGCCATTCAGCTCTTCATCACCCCAGTATTGATCCCCATTTCGTAATTTCATAACGCTGCGAAGCGATGAAGAAGGGCTATCTATCCCAAGCCAAGGTTTTTCTTCTCTTTTCTTCGCGAACGTTGGATTCTTAGAGAGTACTGGCGGGAATGATAGATTTTTTGGGCTCGGTGGGGAGATGCTAGTGGGTGATTGTTGGAGGAGGAGGAGGGGGAGGAGGGAGGGATTTGTTGACAATGTGGATTGTGTTGGGGAGCGAAGGGAATTTTTTCATGATGAAGAGAGCTTGAGTTTGTGATCGTTTGACGAGGACATAACGTTGCTTTCGCTGCTTACTTACTTACTTACTTACTTACCTGTTCATTTACTTAATCGTTTACCTGCCAACCTACTCTATCTTCAGCAGGTCATATTTACCACCCGTTTCAACCAACGCCTCCTCGATCCTCTCCATAATCGCCAGCACCTTCTCTTCCTGCAATCTCTGACCAACCACCTGCACCGCCACCGGCAATCCGTCCATTTGTTCCGCGTCGTAATGCTGATACGCACCTTTGGCAACACCGTTCAATTTGCTGAATTGGAAAGTCGCCGGCAGCTTGTCGAGCACTTTGTTCACGTGGGTGATTGGCATGACGCCACAAGTGTAATCAAGCTGTGTCTGTCGTTAATACTGCGTGTCTGTACTGCGTGTCTGGAGCATCTAGCATGGAAAATGCCTTACCAAATTGAACAAAAATGTGTATCCACAACTACTCACCGCCTGCTTCATCCCGCGATGAGGCACGGCCGGCGTCGCATTGACTGGCGTCAACATGAAATCCAATGCCTGCCCCTTCCACCATTCGTGCCAGCTTGCCTTGTAAGCCTCTCGCTTCGTAACCCACTGCCACTGCTCGTACGCGCTCTTCTCGTTCCAATTCTCCAGCAACCCTGCCCATACGCTGTCACGCCTTACATACTTGACCCAGAGGTAATAAAGGTATTTGAAAGGCCGCGGTATCTTCATGTATAGCGACATTCGACGAGCGCCGGGATCGTTGCTTTCGCCGGTTCGAAAGAACGAGAGGAACATGCGGCAGCCGTCGGAGTTGAGTAGTTGAGAGCCAATGAGGAGAGCGTTGTAAGGGGAGGGTGGTGACGCTTCGACAAGGGTGTGGCCTTGGGAGGAGAGAGCGGATACGGTTCGTTCGAGTGCACGGGCGCAGGCTGGGGATGGATCGACCACTCCTTGAAATGGATTAGTACAAATTCTTCCTTCTGGCTCACAGAACCCCGTCTGATGGGCTTACCATCTGTCCTCATTACCCCAATCTTGAAGCTCGTGGTCTCCTTCATTTTTCGCTCTACATCACTCCGCCACTCGATAGGGTGCACAGAGTGATCCCACTGCCACGGCTTCATCCCAATCAGACTCC
Source organism: Usnea hakonensis (assembly GCA_013423325.1). Lineage (NCBI taxonomy): Eukaryota > Fungi > Ascomycota > Lecanoromycetes > Lecanorales > Parmeliaceae > Usnea > Usnea hakonensis. The sequence goes on along the minus strand of BLJB01000040.1, from coordinate 123,206 downwards.
TCGAGAAGTAGACCAGATCTTCCAGTGTCCTTGCCATGGGACTGAAAACGCTCGGTATACCCTCCTGCCCAGGCATACTCGTGTTCATGCCCATTTTCGGCCAACGTCCCGTGCTACATCTCAAAGAGTATATGCCAGAAAAATGTGCAGGCGCTCGGACTGAGCCTGCGACGTCAGAGCCAATGCCGATGCGGCCACCACCGTAGGCGAGAAGCGCGGCTTCGCCGCCCGTAGACCCTCCCGGCGAGTACTTTGAGTTGTGCGGGTTGAGGCAGCGGCCCCATACATCATTGGAAGATTCGAAGGAGAGAAGGGTGGTTGGTAGATTGGTTTTGACATAGGGTATGGCTCCTAGAGACTGATTTCAGGCAGAGGCGCTGAGCAATTGTTAGGAGTACTGACCAGCAGCTTTCAGTATCTTTACCAAGCTCCCATCCTCATCGTAAGGTTTGCCTGTGTTGCGCGAATATCCCACACTGACGTCGAAGCCGCGAACCGCGATCGAGTCTTTCAAGGATACAGGCACTCCTGCTAGCGGACCTTTCAAATTGATTTCATTCTCTGCCCACGATTCTGCTTCGGGCAGCATGATTTCTGTGAGACAATTGGTCTTTTCATGTGCGCGGATAGCGACTTTGCCGTAGGTTCGAAGAATATCAATCGGTTTGAGGAGTTGCTTGTGAACATCTTGGACGAGAATCTCAATGGGCTTGTCCAGTATTTCGTGGTCCTGAGGAGATATGGGACTTTGGTATGAAGGAGGTAGGTTGGCAATACGGGTCGATCTTTCCAGCTGTTTCCGTTGGCTGAAAGGTGATCAGCTTGCTATCAATTGAGTGCTGTTGGAGATTCACCATGCTCGGCGATGCTCGAAGTAGTCAAAAGGCGGCAGCATCTTGGATACGATGATCTCTTTGAGTCCTTCGCATACATCTAAAAAGTAGCGTTAGGACAGCAGGAGAAGTGTCTTGAGCATACATTTCTCCGCAACTGGTACTGAGCTGCGATATGATTAACGATAAGATAACGGCTGTAAATTCTACATTCGGACTAGCTTACGTTTGTGAGCTGCCCTCGAAGGGCTTGTGCCCGCTTATACAAAGAAGAGTCTTACCAAATCGAACTGAAGAATGAGGTAAGTATGGTTCTCCTGCCTGTCATACTTCTAGCATTGACAACACATGTAGGAATCGAATACTATTTATGCTCAAGTGCAGTCCAATATTGAAGGTCCTGGTTGAGAGGTATACGAGTACAATGCCAGCCGTTGGAACGGTCCGCCGCTTTACGTGGGCAGCGTTCTTAGCCTCCTCGAGAGTCTTGCAGTCTGCGCTTTGTGCTCGAAGACTGGCCTTCTCGGTTTCTATAACCTCTATTCCCTTCTCTTAGATCTCTTGTCAGATCTTGTACTCTGCCATAACGACTAGGGCCCCTCAGGCTGTAGCAACTTTCAACACAATTTCTCTGCAGCCTCCTTTTTCTTGCGAATAGACCGTCGATTCAAAAAAGCGCTTTGCGTTTCCATTCTTGTTGGCTATCACCACAGTAGCATTCTGCATCTGCAGTAATTTCGAAGGGTTGCGGTTGACAATAAATCAGGAGAACACGTGATAAACATGCAATTCAATTGCGGACAAAATTATCTTTCAAAGCATACCCAAACATAGACATCAGGCCCTTCCATTCCTTGTAGACGCGGATGTTGAGCGCACTCCTCCTCTCTTCGTATTGATAATCAACCCCAAATGTGCTGGTCGGCACCTTTTTCAACTTTTTTTGGACAAGCGTAAGCTTGCTCATTAACTTCTCGAACGATGTTGGATCGTCGACGGACGATGTATTTGTTGTAAAGGTAGCAGATTTGCGTCTCTTTATATCTGTAGGCTCGCCCTAATTATCGCTAGATGGAGAGCATGTTGTTCCCAATAAACCAGGGGGTTGCGACACTCCCGCCACCCCTTACACATGGCGTGGCGCTCTTCGCATGTAAGAGTACCATAGTCGGGTATATCGTTTGGTGGTCCGTAATCAGAGATGATGTCTTGTAGACTTCTTTTTCCCAGGCAGTGTCAACACATACTACGTACCGAAGTTTCGTATAAGGGTAGGTTGATTTGCGACCAGAGCCACATCCCTTGCAATAATTCAACCTGACGTGGATAGCTTGACCGCGTACGACAAATGGAAGTATTTCTTCACCCAGCTGGCCAGGCATGTTCAACAAAGGGGATGTTGTGGCATTGCTGGTGATCTGGAGACGGCAACTGAAACTCTTCCCGGGAGTCTAGGTAACATAGTTTGCTGTCAACAGTGTCCATGTTATGGTCACCGTTTGTCTTCTCCTCAATGTCGTGAAGGTGGGCTTTTCCTCGACCTGCTGAAGATTTCTCTGTCCATTGTTGTAAGTCGAGGAGCTGGAGATGATGCGCGTCAAATAATGTTTACACTTTAAGGTACCGAGGGTACCTGCAGCCGTGTTTCATATGCACACACCGAAGGATTAGTCCCAATGAGTTTAGACATCGGTGGTCTTACTAAGTATGGAGGGTTTCCATAATTTGTCTCAATCTGGGCCAAGAGCCTCATGATTGGTATGTCTTTTGAGTTTGACAAATATCCATCAGCATGCTGTTCTCAATATATCAAGGCGCCGAGACACTCGAAGCCTCCTCAAATCTTGTCTTTTGAAAATCCTGGCCGCTGCTATTTCAGCTGTCATGGCCACCTTGGCCTCTCAAAACCCAGCGTGCTAAAGATATAGCAATGGTCTGATATGTAATTTTGGCAACGTCGTTGGTAAAGATAGACATTTCTCTGGGTTGACGTCTGTTCTGGAAGAATTTTGAAACCGTCCGCTCCCCTTTGTACCCTTCTCTTAATCTATTTCTGCCTTCTATTTCTATCCTCACCTCGCCAAAGAAAGCCACGAATTCACTAGGCCTTAGAAGTCATGTTTCTGGCTGCAAGACCGTCTAGCGACTTCTGCGACCTTAGTGGGTGGTCTCTTATCGCTGATCGGCCGGCCCATGCTTTGAGATCGTTTAAGCGCCCATCTCGGTAACATCCGAGGAGCCTCATTCTGATATTGTTCCGCTATTGGCTCAGACGCATTGTTACTGAGCAAGCGTGAAACCGTCTATCAATGGAACATTTACATCTTTAGAACACATCTCAGGCGAGTGTGTTGGTAGGACATTGCAGTCATGAAAGGCTGCATGTTTCCAGTACTTAAGAAGAAAGAGACATCTCACTACATTATACAATACATCTGAACCACAGTCTCTTACGATTTTCCTTATATCATCTCATATCCTGTGATTTCCTTACCTCTGTCAATTTCCTTAAGACGCTCATTGCAACAAGTGTGTGAGACAATCGCTACATCAAGAATACTCATCCATCCTAAGGACTTCTCACCCCATACCCACCAATCCTTTCTTCATTCAAACTCTAAATCTCCCGATATGGCTGGACCCGACTATGGTGCTCTTGGAGCAACATTCAAAATTGTTCGGTTGCTTCAAGTTATTAGCCTCCTAGGCTGCATCGGCATGGCTGCCAACTTCATCTCTGAGATGGTCTCGCAGAACAATTCTCCGTCAGACGAACTTGTTGGCACCCTCAGTGTGGTATGCACATCCTTGGACTCTTTTGAAGCTGAAGCTAATGTCTGTTTTGTAGACCTGCATCGCCATCCTCTATTGTGCAATCACTGTCATCCTACACATTGACAACATCCTCCCGTATCTGATCAATACTGGTCTGGATGGTCTGATGCTCATCGCCTTGTCCGTTGTTGCCATTGTCGTTGGAAAGCCGCTCTCGTACCTGAATTGCCAAGCCGTCGGCAGCTCCAGCGTTGCTGAATCGGCATCTCAGTTGAGCTCCCAGCTCAAGGACACTTTCAACATACAAGGCGGAAAGATTGTGTACAGCAACTGGATTGATGCTAGCAAGACCACATGCTATGAGATGAAAGCCATCTGGGGTCTGAGCATTGCCCTCTGGTAAATTCCTCTTACCTTGTCGCCGGCTGTCACATTGTCTAATATATTCCAGCATCCTCTTCGCTTTCTCCGCCATGTGCAGCGTATGCCTGTGGCGTCGCAGCAAAACTGTCGCACCGAAGGACATGGCTTAAGCAATCTGTGATGGACCAGGCTATGAATGTACGGATACATTGTCAGAGTTTGACCTATAGAATGGCTTCGGAAAGAGGAAAACCAATTAGACACACTCATTCGGCGATGGGTGGAATTTGGCGTTATGGCTGGGATCATTGGGGAGATGCCACATTGCCACACAGCTTGGCCTAATAGATTAGTGAAATGTTTGATGGAAGAGAAGAGTAAGATAAATGTCGAAAAGTGTACGTATTTGCTCTTTTGGTGCGCTCCAATCTCCAATTCCACCTTTTTCTTCCCTTTCAATAAAGTACGTACCTCCGAAGTCCGGACCCCTGCACACAGCTGCGCCTTAGTGTGGGGGCCTTAACCCGGTTTGAACCAGCACATGCCGGCTAGGCTTATCCCCGGGTCCAGGCGCATGCACTCGTTGTTACCTTATCTTTGACTTTGGGCTGCATTCCAATGTTTGCAGGGGGGGGCTAATCTATTGTCCGGTCATACGACATGGCTGAGTCTCTTCATTCGCTGGCGGTGAAATTGCCTGGATCGGGTGAAGGAATACTGAAGAGATGGGGGGCTTCTTGCTCCGGTCGTTTGAGCAGTAGGCGATGGAAAAAGCAAGGGAAATACGTAAAGAAGCGTGTGCCTGGATGAGATGATGATGCAGATCAGCGCGCATTGTCAGACGACAGCCACCATTGACACCCGAAACAAGCCATTGAAGCCCAAGGACACGGTCGAGGCTCAGCCAGTGCATCCTATATAATCCCATAGGTGTGGGACTAGGCAGGTCAATGATTCCCCACTCTGTGGAGAGTTTTTACCGACAGAATCTTCCCGTTCCTGGCTCCGTCCGAACATGTAAGATTATACTTTTTGGGTGGCATGATTGGCTTCCAAGAATTCGGGATCTTCAGAGCATTTCAACATTTAATGCAATGCATTGGATTTTAATTCATTTCCTGGGAGGTGGGTGATCATCGTTCCCTGCGCCGTTCCAGCGACCAAGATTTGTTTGCATTATTTGTTTGATTTGTTGGATTCGTTTGCTTTTTTGGTAAAAACGGATAAAATAAAATCAAAATTGTTTGCCTCAAGCTTCTTTTTAGTCCCTTTTGCCCCTCCCCCTCGTCCCCCTCCCCCGCCCCCTCTCTTAACTCTACTATCTCTCGTCTCTCTCTCTCTCTCTCTCTCTAAGACTCTCTCTGCCTTACCATTTTTTATTTTTTTTATTTTTGGAGTTCCTCCGAAGTCTTGAGTCTCGACGCCGTCTATTTTATTCACCACTACTACTATATTCAATTCAATTTATTCTACTATATTTTTTTTTTATCCTTACCTCATCCTACCTTACCTTACTTTACTTTGCTTTACTTAATATTAATAATGACCCCTCGAACACAGGACGAGTTTCATTACTAACCTTTGATGATGTGGCACTCACTGTACTTCTACTCTGACATTGCGAATGATTTCAACCCCCATCATCCCGTCAACGGTCTCATTCTTTCCCACATCCCCAACCATCTTCCCCGCACTCAACGCCGCCATCACCAACACCATCACCCTTGCCTTCACTAAGCTCCAACCACCCTGTGCACCCGAGTCACCAACTTGCCCCTATTCAATAAATATACATTACCGGCTTCGGTAAAGCTCTGAATCTGAGTCATATGGATGGCTTCTGGTAGTGAGGATATCCCTATCGTGAGATCAGCCCTCCCTCTTGCACTGTCATCATGACTGATGGTCGATAGGATTCGAGGTACGACGATGATGGAGACACTGAATCCATCTTCGGAGACTCTTCGTAAGCCATTGTGCCATGTCTCTGCAGATAAAGAAATACCTTCTGACTCATCGGTAGCCGAATGTCTTTGGATAGCGACCTGAGGCACTATCGGATCGAGAACAACCGAAAATATCACGCCTATCGTACGTCTGGACTGCTCGTACACATGAAAAGACAAAACATTTGGCTGATGCTGTCAGGCGATGGCGAGTACTGGGCTCCCCATGACGATGAGGCTCTACGGCTGGATATATACGCGTAGGTCTACCCAAATTCCACCCTCTTATCTGGCGGTTCTAATGGGTTGGTTTGAAATCGTAGGCATCACATGTTCATTCTGACGCTCAACAACGAGCTGTTCCTCGCCCCAATACGAAACCCCAAAAGAGTCATAGATATAGGTACTGGAATTGGGATTTGGGCATCGTATGTGCTATAATTGGGTCTCGGAGGTGGCAACTCACACGCCGCGTAGGGACGTCGCAGACAAGTTTCCAGGAGCAGAAGTGATTGGTAGACCACTCAACGCCGATTCTACAAGTCTTTGTACTGACCTTTCAAACGCAGGAACCGATCTCTCCCCAACCAATAAGGCCACTCCAGCCGAGAATCTTCGTTTCGAAATCGACGATTGCTGCAGCGAATGGGTCTATCCCGTGAATCATTTCGATTACGTGCACGTGCGATTTCTCTACGCTAGCGTTGCGGACTGGCCCGCCTTCTACAAAGAGTGCTTTGAGTGAGAACAGTCCTCCAAAAGAACCGCTTGATTCGCTACAAGCTAACCGTGACATCTCAGTCATATCGCCCCAGGTGGCTACATCGAGCACAGTGAACCCACCCCAGAATTTATCTCGGACGACGGTTCCATTGCCCCAGACGACGTATTGCATCGGTTGACTAGCCTTGCTGTCGAAGCTGGCGAGAAGTTTGGGAAGAACATGTTGATAGCGCCACACATCAAAAACATGATCGAGGAAGCAGGCTTCGTCAATATCGTGGAAAGGCGATATAAATGGCCTCTTGGCGAATGGCCGGTCGATCAGAAGTTGAAGGATATTGGGCGCTGGAATTTGCAGCATTGGCTTGAAGGATTAGATGCCTGGACGTTAAGATTATTAACGCAGTACTGTGGAGTGAGTCAGCATTCTATGTGGAGCCCCATCTTCCGATCCCAGCTTAGGGATGATTTGGCACGAAGGGCCATGGCTGACTGGAGAGCAGTGGACGCCTGATCAGGTCAAAGAGTGGACCGCGAAAATGCGCACTTCCCTTATGGATCCAAAGCATCACACTTATCACATGATGTACGTCGTCCTTTGGGCACATTGTCTCTTTTCTCAAGTGACCCACTAACCAAGGGTTGATAGAACTGTCGTCTTCGCCCGGAAGCCATTATGACACCTTCAGTTTGGATACTCGCAACCTGGAGTCAGCCTACAATTTTGCAACATGTACTCATAGCATTATAATCAGCGTTACGATCACGGACCTTATTATCTTTTTGTTCATGACATATTCTAGATCGATCGAGTCCCATTCTGCTACCCAAGCCGGCATCAAAAGTTGGAGCCGCCAAGCCATGCGATTTACCCCCTTGAGCGATATTCGTTCACCGCATACTGCTTTTGTTCTCTATCTGCTCAATTTGACCAATTGTCTTTCTAAGGCTCGATGAGGGCCAATTGTCTTTGCTGGATACTGATTCACCTGCACCGAACAATTAGCCAACTGCTTCGCAACTCGTGGAAGCACCAGGGTACCTCTCGCTTGAGGCCCCAGCTGTCACAAAAACATTGACAACTTTTTCGGGTAAATCTCCTCTCGCATTGTACGTGCGTCCCTTGAGGATTTTTGCTCAGAATTCCCAGTGTGACTCAAGCTGTTTGCTACAGTACTTGGAATCGGGTTGAGGATATATTGTCTTGTCAAAGAGTCTCATCTTATAAGGAGCGTTTGCGTTTTGAACCTTGTTTGCGCGAGCAAGGGATCTCATGCGTTTGTCCTCTGAAGGGCATTCGAACGGAATTTGGCCTGGCGGCCGATGAAGGTGTGTTGCCGCTGATCCTTGATACAGGGGCGACAGAAAAAGGCTTGATGGAGGTCGAGCGGGGTTAGGTTGTAGTGTTTGATGGATGTGATTTTGTGTGCTTGGTTGGGATGGCCAGAAGTGCAACTGTAAAGGGGTATCGGAACGGATCAACTATTCTCCATCTAAAGTTTCTTACACACGTCCACGACTTCTTCCCCTGGATTATCAATTTTCTCCTGGCGTTTATGACCTATCAAGAGAGGTACTCTGCTCTTGTGATGGCGTTGGATTCGCTGATTCAGAAAGGCTCTATTGTACTCTCTCTTCATGATCTGATCTGAAATATCGGAATAGAGTATTAGTGAACGGGATGGTAGATCGTGGGCATTCAAGTTCATATATCTCCTTTTCCCACAGGTGAATATAAAGGGCTGCTACTCTACATACTTTGTTTTGACATGATATGACCGTTTGGCGTAGAAAATGTGCCGTTGGAGCTTTGGTATCAAAAAATGGGAAACGATGTTGTAGAGTATGGAGGAGGTAGATTGGGGTAGGGTAGGGTAGAGTAGAGTAGAGTAGAGTAAAGACGGTAGAGTAGCACTAGAAGTGCTGCAGGTGGGTACCTAGGTAGTACCCAAGTGACGTTACCCGGCTGTTTTTAGTGCCAAGATTTTCCTGTGAGATGAAGATCAGTTGTCAACACCCCAATGCTACTCTGTGCAAGCCTCGTTGCAAGCGTCTGCCATCGTAAGGCATCACCCATGGGGATGCTAACGTGTGTAAGTGTACCTGAGCTGAAATGCTCCCTGAGTAGGTATTGATGTTGCCGGAGTTGTGCTCCGGAAGACGCGCCATACTCTGCATGAGGCAGATCTCTTCGCTGACACCGATGATCTCCTTGGTTGATAAATTCATTGGGCTTTGCTGAACGAACGATGCTACCTTTCTTCGTCACCCAACCGTGCTGATACTGCGACAACTCGCAATGGCCAGACCCATGGACGGTCGAGAGATGCTGACTTGGGGGGGAGGAATACTCGTTTAATATCCTGATATCTGCTTTTTCTGTTTTCCTATGTCACTTTCCTAACGGCCAAAAGATCCTCTAAGGGTGCTCTTGTTTTCTTCACCTCAAAATCAGATTAGAGGATAGGAAGAAAGCTCTCATGGTTTCTCGACCCGAAACGCCAGATGGCGAACAATTGCTAGGCAATACAGGCCCACTGACTTCAGACCAAGATCAACATTCGAAGCCTCAACACTCTCATCGACCACCACCACTCCTATGGCAGATCTTTTGGTGGCTTCTCACGCTCTCAATCAGTGCCCTTATTCTTATAGTGATCAAAATATACGAGACCCAGGGTAATTTCACGTCTGTGCAAAAGCATACGTTCAACGCCATTAGCACAGCCTTGATCCTCGGACTAGGTCTCAATTTCTTTGGAAGTCATCACACCTATGCCCTGAATGACATGCCTTGAGACTAATGCATTGCAGGAGGCATTCAAAACCTTAGCTAAAGGCTCGCGAACGAAAATACTGGCGTGGAACCGCTACAACGCTCGAGCGAGAGAGAGGATTGAAAACATCGAGAACCTGACAGATGTATTCAGGCTTGGATGGGAATCTCACATGGAGCCTTGGACGAAACCCTGGACAACACTGTTCTGCATTACATGGGTGAGAAAGCCTTCGCAACCACCTTCGGCCTTGTCTTCCCCATTGTATCATCAAGTTTCTTTGCTTGAGTCTGTGTCTTTGAGATCGCTCTGCGAAAAGTTGGTATGCTGAAACTCGCTAACACACGTCCTAGATCATGGCCAACATCGTGAGCTTATCATCCCCATTGCTCCTCGAGTTGGCTCACTAAGGTCTATCTTTAAGCTTGCGCAAATCTCAGTTGCAACAATTAGTCTGACATACTCCATCGTGGATGGGAAGACCTGGAATGATACATACTACAGGCCAGGCGTCGCCAACGCATCCACCTTAACGTGCTACATGGACTCATTCAATGCGTGGGATGGTTGCGGCGGAGATGTAACCGCCCAAGCCCTGGCCCATGCGTATGGAGAGATGGCTTTGAGCTCTAGCTGTGGCAACTACACCTTGACTTCTGATATCCTGAAGTCCAAGAAGGATTACTCTTACTATTGCAACCGGACCCCCAATCAACAGGAATTTGCATACCGTTTCAATGAATACAACCCCGAAGATAAGCAGAAATCCTACCCGCGATTCACCAACAGAACAATTACAGCCTCGGCTGGCAAGTGTTTCGATTATACAATGGTCGGCGAGCCTCAGGCTGGATCGGGTGGAACCTCACTCTACAGTTTCACTAACGGTACTTTTAACAGCAGCATCAGAATTCCAGATCAAAGCGGAGCGTTTGACGGTACCACCTATATTTACAATGGCACCAACACCCCACAAAACGCGGTCACATACGCTTGCGGCCCACGATGCATTTGGATGTGGGCCCATAAATCCCGTGGCAATGGCGAGCCGTCCACATTCTACCAGTGTCCGATCACAGTGAGCCTCGTAACAAACGCACCAAATGATACGCAAAAGATCTCCGATGGCATGGCTCGTCTCGCCGCTGCGTCAATTGCCTTGCAAGGTCGCCCTTCGGGTCAGGGTCTCTGGAACCAATACCAACTCTATACTTATGGGTAATCGCAGCCTTCCACCTTGCTTCCCTCTCTTCGACTTCTCTCCCCTGCTCTCCTACGGCTTTCGCACGGATGAGAATCAGGCACTGATTGTCTTCTAGGTCTGCCTGGGAAGTCCATCGCCGCACACCTGACCATGTCGGCGCAGACATGGCCGAGTTTGCAATCGGTTCCATCTCCACAATGGCCCGCACGAATCGCCAAATTAATGTCAATAGCTTGGTGCCTTACCTCGGTAGTCATCTGGAGGTGAAGTGGTACTATCTTGTGCCATTACTCGCGGGCATCACCGGCACCCACTTTATACTTTTTCTGTTAAACGTTTACGCTACATAAGGAGGCTTTGACATACTCGCTATATGCTAGCTGTATCGTATGCCCTTTGCTAGATTGCTGGATGTTCAGAATACGCTGCTGGTGAGGAAATCCTCTACTTACTTGTCTGAGGCAACGGCGCTGGCGGCGTTCTGGATTAGCTACGATGGTTCGGGGTAGCAAAAAAAATACCATAATTGGCCAAGAGAGCCATCAAGAGATGAACTATCGATCCGGAAGCAATAGTACTTAATACTATCTATATAAGGGCCAGAATCTTCGAGATAGGCACCCACTCAATTATAAGAAACCACCCAAATAGCGAGAGAGAAGGCAAATCTCCAATTCCAAAAGAATCACGAAATGCTGAAACCCCTCTGGTCAAAGAGCAGCTCATCCGCCACGGATACATCTCCTCGGGATCTCCAGTATAAATAGCAGATCGACCGGTATTACATATTAGAATGTACTGCGATCAGTGTTTTCCGTAGCACGACGCAGCGAGCAAAGACGTCCAAATAAAAGTTCTCTATCTAGAATAGCGCTCGAGAAACAAAAGTCTACGTCCCTAACATAACGTTCAATCCTTACTGATAAAAATGAAGAGAGACAGTGCACACTAGAAACGTACGTCTTATGGAATAGCTCCAAGTACATACACATATATCATATCGTCTGAAACGACTAGGTTTGGAAGGAAAGAGCTCGTATGAGTTTGATGGATTTTGATGTTATGATTATGAGGGAGAATGGCGATTATGTTGGGGACGGATTGGGGAAGATGGCTGGCGGGTGGGCGGGGAATGTTGAGAGGGGAGAGGGAGGGGCAGAAGAAGGGGTTCGCTCTTGTAAAATAGCAATGTAATGGAAGTCTCCGCTCAAAAAGAAAGACGATATATTAGCATTCGTTGAGATAAGGAAATGACTGTGTGGTGTTGCCTTTGCACTTCGCATACTGGAATGGGGAATTGGTTTGATAGAGTACTAGTGGAGGTGAAACGATCACCTTGGTGTTACTGATGACCTGATGAGGAGAGGGTGCGAGCACGCGCGTGGATCATGGAGCTTACTGATATCTTGATACCGTCTAATCGACAGTGTATCCGCTGTCTTTTCATTTTTTCCCGGTCGACATTTCTTCGTCTTCTCAATTCTCACTCCTGGCCTCCTTCCTGCAACTCTTTCGGTTTCTTGAAAGCGCTGTCCGGTCTTTGCTTCTCTTTCAACGAACACCCTCGCCGCATACCTACAAGCCAGCGGCTCTCCCTGACATAATCATATTCTCTATCTATCTTCGATTTTCAACCAGAGCTTACAGGTGGTATAATCGCCACCTCATCACCTTCTTGAATCACCACATCTGCCTTCTCCCTCCCATTCTCCTCCTCGACATCCACATACTCCAAATTCACAGTAACAGCGCAGCTGTCTAGGACCGCTTTTTTCATGCCCGGATACTGCTTCTCCAGAACGCGAAACAAGTCGCCGATAGGCAATGGAGCGGGGAAACTGTCAGATGACTTGCGGGTAAAGGAGGCCGCGGAGGCGAAGTAGAGGAGGCGGAAGTGGTCTGGGGTATGCTTTTCTGGCATCTGATTGAGAGTATTGGGGTCAGTGGGGATTTTGGTGAAATGGCAGGGAAAGAGAGAGGTGGAGGGGGTGGTTGAGAGTCAGGATGGTATGTCTCTGTGAATGAGAGCCACAGGGCGCTTCTTCGGATAATACATGCTATTGCTTTTCGATGCTCATCATGAATGCCGAGACCGGGGAAAGGAGTAATGAAGAAAGTCGAGACTTACGTTTGGTTTGGTTCATGGAGGGAGCAGACGTTAAACCAGTCCGCATAAGAGCCCAGCCGGAGAGCGCCAAGGTTTTCAGCCCTACGATGTCGCGCTTGGGAAAAGTTTTGGTTCGAGATGCTTGCAATCGCTATTTCCCGTATCTTTTATTTCCGTTTCCTGAGGAGTGTCCTCGTCTGTCGAAAAGGATGGCAGCCAGGCAGAGACTCAAAGTGGTCTTGGAAGCTAGAAGAGCTAGCCAGCGATGCTGGCGCTGCACGCTGGACCTGCCTCGTTACCATTCTACCCGTTCCACCATTAGGCAAGACAGGTCGAGGAGCCCAGACACTGTTGGCTATGGCCAGGTGCTACAGCAGGAAATTGAAAAAACTTTGAAGGCCATTTTCGCCAATAGTTTGGAGGCGGCTCCGAGGACCTCTCATGAGACCCAAAGCGGAATGACTTACACCACCGAGAAGCCTTTCGAAGGAAGAGTAGAAGATGGTGGCCATATGGCTGTGATCTCTGAGTCAGAATCTCAACCAACTGAAGTCTCTCAACAGTCTCGCCAACAAATCATACCCAGTGATCAACCGGTGACCCAGGGAACCTCGCTACAAACCCCATTCTCATTGGGGGAAGCCGATCAAAAGCTTAGGATACGGAGATTGGACGTTTACCGACCGACGGGAACGATATCAACAGCAACACTTAAGTCGTATAGCAAAAAGAGTGGGTTTATGTTTGTCCCACTTAATATCAATGGAAATAGTACGAAAGACGAGCATAGATCTCGGCCAGTAAAGGAGACTCTGCGGAATTCTGAATGTCAGCCCAATATACGAGGGTCCGAAGAGCTCATAGCTGAGAAATCTGGAGCTAGTGTTAAACTGAGTGAGGAACCCCTTATCAAGAAATATATATTCGATAATGGCGCTCTCAAAATCCCAAAGATTCCGGAATCTGTCAAAACTCTGAGATTTATCCGGAAGTTGCAGCACGATCTCCTTCGGATGAAGGAGCCAGGGTGTCCGACAGACGCAACTGAAGTTCCATTGGACGGTCAGCGCGGAGATGAAGCTTCATATGATGCCCTAGTATCCTTGCTGGATTCATACCGTGACTTTCACCCACCGAAAACACCAGCCGCAAGTGAACGCTCTAAAAATTCCGTTTCAAGCGCACGCTTCTCCTCTCAGGCCAACTTAATTCGACGTGCTGCCATAACCATGTCTAGTAGCCACGCGTTGGATTGTCAAAGCCTGAATTCATCCAAGAGACTGTACTCGACCAGCACTATTCCAAAGAGACACAATACTAAAGCAACTGTGAGTAAAGACGACTGATGTAGTGTTGTTAGTACTAAAGCCTTTTCACAGAGTCAGACTGTGCAGGCTGCTGTGAAATTGGACCCGACCATTACCAAGGAAAATCCAGATGAACTTGTTAGATGGAAATCTACAGGCATTCGCGACTATCTTAGATCGTGGCAGGAGCAGCATGAAACTGCTCTAGTCGATACCTCGGGGCGGCCGTCGTCAGGACCGCTTAGCGAGACCCAGAACCTTTTTACCCAATCGGGTGAAGATGATAGTTTTACTGCAATCGCCTGGGATGATGAAGTAGACAATGAGTTTGAAATAAACTTCACATCTGACGAGCCATCTCAGGACATCTTTGCCCGTTCGGTCTTTCTTCGACGAGGGGACCTTGTCGAGTTGACGTGAGTACTAGACTAAAACGACTTTAGGCAGTGCAGACTGACAACTACAGGGCGGCCTCGGGGCCCATCTTAGCCATCTTTGTTCGAAATTTGAACGATCAGGCCCAATTTTACACGATTCGAGGTGAATGGATTCATCGACGGTCAGCCGATGCGCGGTGGGGAGTCTCCCAGTTTATGGATCCCGATGACTTGAATGAAATCCTTCCGTATCTTCCAGCCGAGGAGGTTGTTGAAGAGAAGATGGAATGTCTTCAACCCATTGATGTCCATGCTCCTCGGGATGCCGGAGCCAAGGTTATAAAGCAGCTGTCGCGTTTCAATCAGACCACAGATGCTGTGTTCAGAGAACATGCAGCTAGACTTAGCCGCCTTTACGAGATCGTGGCTCCCTCTGGACCTTTAGCAGATCGAATTAATATGTCGCTCAAAGATATTGCAATGAAAGTCTTGAAGATAGAAGACCCTTCCGCACTCACGCCACCTATGATGTGGGCCATTCATAAAGCTGTGACAAGATGTGAGAACATCAAGTGGGATGAGTTGAGCTCCCGCCAGAATCCCACTTTAGTGATCTTCCCTCAGCATAGTCTAAAGCAGATCTCTCAAGTCAAAAAATGGGTTCGTGAGTATCAAGAAAGCATGGTTGAAGAGACTGCGACTGCACCGTTGTCTGGCATTGATTCTACGTTGATAAAGACAAGGCGTTCGCTCAATCCGATTGCAACATTCGTCGAGAAAGCTAGGGTTGCGATACAGCAAAGCCGACAGGCAAGGTCACTTTCCAATACGGGTTTAGTTGGTTCAAGCTCAGCTAGCGTAGATATCGGTAACAACGACGGCTTACCATACAAAGAAATCTGTATGCAGGAGTTTAATGATAACGATAAAGCCATCATCCATTATCTTATCGCGTGGACGACTTCCTCATACCTCAACCCTCAGACATACCTGGCAGCTTTGGGTCCCATGATTCTTCGTGCCATAGGAATGTATGAAGATTTCGAGCTGAATAAACTCAGGGGATACAGTCTCCTTCAGGAATTGGGTGTCATTACGCCCTGGGAGAATCGGACCGTACATCAGCTCCTTAATTTGAATCTTCCTGGACACGACAGCGGATCTGGATTGGCAAGCCGATTATTGTCCGACGCTGACAGGGAGGCCGAAGATTTCGAACCCAAGGATTCCATGAATGGCTTGAGAAAAGACTGGGGCGAAATGCCAGTATTCTGCATCGACAACGCGGAAACTCAGGAGCGTGACGATGGAGTCTCTGTGGAGCTTATTGATGATGATCCATCTATGTGCTGGCTGCATGTTCACGTTGCCAACCCATCTGCATTTATTGCTCCTGATTCCGCCATAGCACAATTCGCGGCCTCGCTATCAGAGACGGTGTATTTCCCAGAAAAGAAATACCCTATGCTGGCCCCGCGGCTGACGAAAGATCACTTCAGTCTTGCAAATAATCGGCCTTGCCTTACTTTCAGTGCAAAGGTCTCCGTGGATGGTGATGTAATTGAAAAAAGGATTACCCCAGGAATTGTACGCAACGTCCATTATCTGACTGCCGAAATGGTGGCTCGGGGCCTGGGCTTGACTCGGACAGACGATGAGTCGAAGACTATAACAGTTTTGACAGTGGGCGGACGCATGCCTCCTCTACCGACGGATTACTCAGACCAGACGGCCGAAGCGTTGATAGATCCTGGACATATCAAGATGTTACAAAAATTGATGGAGCTTAGTGAAGCTACTTTTCGAAAGCGGGCTCTGGCTGGAGCTCGAGACAATTCTCGAGCCTATTTTGCAGATAGCCGAACAATTACCGTTCCAAAAGTCTATCTAAGCCAAACCACAATCAAGCCCTTCAGGATCGAAAACAAAACGGTAAGACAGTTCGAGGGCGATCCAATCATCGCCTTGCAAAGGACCGAAGGCGATTACAGCCCGGTTTTCAACATGATCAACAACCTCATGGTGTTAGGCGGCGGCATTGCGGCCTCCTGGTGCTCCGAACGCAACATCCCCGTTCCATATAGAGGCATCCTCCGCAACCCCGAACCCGCTACCCCGCCTGAAGTCTTCCAACGCCAAGTCCTCGACCCACAAATCGCCAAATACGGTCGCCCAAGACTGGTCGACCTCATCCGTCAAATGCGCCTTATCGGCCAAGCTCACACGTCGGATGAGCCCCTAGAACACCCCCCCTTGGGTCTTCCTGCTTATTGCAAAGCCACCTCCCCGCTCCGCCGCCATGTCGACATGCTCACCCACTGGCAAATCGAGGCCGCCATCCGCCACGAAGCCGCCATCGGGACATCGCTCATCGCCAGCGCCGACGATTCCTACCTGCCCTTCTCACGTGCCCAAGTAGAAGCATACGCCAGCGGCGTACTCGAGCGCGAATCGAGAATCGAGCTCGCAAAAACCATGTCAGTCCGCCATTGGATCTGCCAGGCCATTTTCCGGGCGTTTTATTTCAAAGAAGGTAATCTGCCCGAGACGTTTGAAGTTACGACCACCTTTGGCAAGCTGCGAAAAGGCGGATGGTTTCCGGGCATCCTCAAGTTCTGGAACGTGAACGTGCAGATGAAGCATGGCCCGGCCGTGGCGAGGGATGGGGGCTGGAAGGCCGGGGATGTGTGGGAGGCGAAGCTGTTGGAGGTGGATACTTATTTTAGGTCGCTGGAAATGGAGCCGATTAGGCTGATTGAGAGGGCGAAGGATGTGGGTTGATGGACTTTTGGTCGGGATGTATCTCTTTGCAGATTGATCTGGATATGAGCATCTTTTGGCTCGAGTGTATGATATTGGCGCGGGTTTTTTTAAGACATGGATTCCACTTCTCATACAGCCAAATTTTCTTTTTCCTGAAGCCTATTCACCCCCATCTTCTCCACCACACTCGCACACTGCCACCAATCCCTGCACAATTTTTCTTTTGCTCGTGGTGAAAGCTATTTCTTGATCAATTGACCGAGATGCGTTGCATTTACTCTATTGAAGATTCATGTACCATGTACCTACCTACCTTAACCGTGCTAGGGTGACTCGGGCTTGGCACCTTGGCAGGAGGGGTGGCGGTGGCGGCTTCTTTCCGCCTAGGTATGTACCTTAAAGTATGTTGGTTGTACTTACTTTAAGGGCGCTAGGGGGTTAGCGCAAATGCTTGTAGAAGTACCGAAAGTATTGTTTTTTCCTCGCAATCTTTCCTATACACTAACCTACCTGAGGGCTTGTAGACTTATTATACAAGGACATTTTCGAAGAAAATCATGTCATTTCTCATAGTCGTAACTTAAAAGCAGGTCATAATACCATTTCTATACATAAAAGTACTCGTGAGGCTTAGTGTAATGTAAATGGTAACGATGTGCTTTCGGTAGCATTTGCGCCGACCCCCTCGCGCCCTTAAAGTATTTTAGACGGTCCGATAGTCGGTGGGGTGATTCGATTCTTCACAATACCAGTACCATTGTTGTCATGAGTACCTATCTTATCTTCGAATTGTCTGGCGCTCGCTTCAGACTTTCCGGATCCCTGAGTGTTTCGCCATCTTAATGCTCACTTTCAGCTCTTCGTCTGCGACCTTTTTGGTTTGATGTATATATATTTTGATTGGACTTTGGAGCAATCGTTAGTGAGTACCAAGACAAACGCGGGGTAGAATCTTCGACTTCGACTTCGGCTTCCATCTCTTGGGACCGTCCCATCTTTGCGCCAGTACAGATCGCCAAAATGTCTCTCCATCGTGTCAGCTCTATGAGCTCTTACGAGCAAGTAGTCCGAGGTTCCTCGCCCGCAAGATCAGAGCACAAGAACATGTCCTTCAACCCTGTGGGCAACGGCAAAGCACCCACGGGACAGGATGAGCCTGTAGGGGCGTTCGAAGTATCTAAGATAAAGAGGATATGTCAGTACTATTGTAGCTGGGAAGTATAGGACGTGACTGACGGACAAGGAATGCAGTCCAGGTCGTTATCGCGGTTATTTACTGCCTTTTTGCCGCTGGAATCGTATTTGGCTATGCAGCCATAAAACCGGTTCTAATCCAGGAGGGCGTTTACAGTCAATTCTGTGAAAGCCATGAATTCATGAATTCTGAAATAGGGAGGACGTGCTATGAGCAAGAGATCCGGTAGGCGTTTCGTGATACGGAAGTCAATGAGTACTGCTGATACTAAAACCCTGCTAGGCTTAATCTCATGTTCACAACAGCTGCCGTAGCAACAAACGTCTGTGCTCTTCCTGTTGGTACCGTCCTTGACAGGTACGGCCCTCGGATTTGCGGTATTATTGGCAGTATACTTCTTACTATCGGCTCTGTTCTCATGGCTTTCGCAACACAATTACCTTTCGATGCGTATATTCCTGGATACCTTTTTCTTGCCCTCGGCGGCCCTTTTGTTTTCATTTCTTCCTTTCAGCTCTCGAATACTTTCCCTCAAAACTCAGGCCTCATCCTCGCTTTGCTTACCGGGGCCTTCGACTCATCAAGTGCCATTTTTCTTTTCTATCGATTGATTTATTCAGCGTCCCAGGGATCATTTACGCCTCAAAAGTTTTTCTTGATATATTTAGTCGTTCCAGTCTTCATCTTAGTTGTACAAATCTTTGTAATGCCTGCCAACTCTTATAAGACCGTTGGCGAGCTCATCACTCAGGCGGAGGAACGGAATGAGGAGACAGAACCTGCGAATTCGATTTCTGAGGACTCAGCAAGGTGGCGCCAGCATCGAGAAAGCGTGATTTCCGAGACAACATCCCTTCTTGGCAAATCCGCCAATAAACAGCAGACAGAGGAAGATAAGAAGAAACAGATCAGTGGCGTCTGGGGTGCACTACATGGTCGCTCGGCTCTGCAACAGATCATGACCCCCTGGTTCATCCTCATCGCATTATTCACCGTCGTCCAGATGACGAGGATCAACTACTTTGTCGCCACAGTGAGAACTCAGTACGAGTACATGCTTCACAGCGACGCTCTGGCCGAGCAAGTCAACCATGTCTTCGATGTTGCTTTACCAGTAGGCGGTGTGCTGAGTATACCATTCATTGGTCTTGTGCTCGATAACACAAGCACACCTTTCACACTTGCTTTACTCGTGTCTGTGGCGACTGCGATCGGTGTCCTAGGTGTCCTTCCATATATGTGGGCCGCATATGGCAACATCACACTCTTCGTCCTCTATCGGCCCCTTTACTACACCGCCGTTTCCGACTACGCTGCCAAAGTCTTTGGCTTCCAGACTTTCGGCAAGGTCTATGGCTTGATCATCTGCCTCGCCGGGTTGCTCAACTTCTCACAGTCGGCATTAGATGCCATGACTCACAAGGTCTTCCGTCGGGATCCACTGCCTGTCAATATCATTTTATTGGTGATAGCGTTGGTGGTGGGTGTGTTGCTGGTGGGCTATGTGTATCATCAGAGTAGGCATCTTAAAAGAGATGCGCTGGAAGAGGAGGCGGAGGAGGCTGAGGATATGATGATGCCTGGTGCTCCAAATGGCGCTTGAGGGACCCGTATGTCTCCTTTTGGCGTACCTGTATATGAGTGGCTTTAGATAATCGCATATGTTCATCTTATCTTGATATTTTACAAGACCTCACGAAAGATCACATATAGATAGTGAAGCTATGCTAAACTGAATAAGGTTCAATGTATCCATTCATCCCATTCGATGTCACAATTCGTGCTCCATGCTACAGCTCCCGGTTCTCCAATTATATAAACACCCCGTTCCCTACATTCTCTTGTCACTTTACCGTTTTCAGTCACTCTTTCGTCAAGCTGAACATATATATATGTATATGTATATATCCCACATGCAGTATACACACATTCACTCACCACCAAAAGAACACAAATGAATCCCCGGCAGAGGTCAGTCAAAGTGCGATTATTTTCACCTATTCATTGCTCATCTTTTACCCCAAAAGTGACAACCTTGCGTGGGAAAGTACCCAAGTTTTCCTGCAAGCTAGACCAAAATGGAGGCTCATACTAGCAATGAGGGTGGGCAACCTACCATAATTTAGGCATAGATGGTAGCTTATATCAACTTAGAAGGGGGTTCCGTGGAGGGAAACATACCCGTGGAGTCTGGTGCTTCAAGTTGGGTACAGACGGGTGTTGGCCAAGATGGTAGGATTATCTATCATTCCTTTGATACCATTCTTTACTCACCACTATCCAGAAATGGCCGGTGCGGGCGACAACACACCCATACCAAACCGAACAGCCGCATTCTTCACGCAAAGGCCAGCCAGTCCACGCCCTGCAACACCGCCTTCCCTGCAGCGCTTGGCCAGGGAGTTGAAAGAGCTCAAGTCCAGTGGACCGAGCAGTAAGCAGCGTTTGGAGATACTGCACGACCAGAGGCGCCAGCTTCTGAGCCACGTGGCCACCGCCAAGTCCGAGTTCGATCGGCTGGAGGTACGACTTGGGGGTGAGAGGTCGATTGAGGGGTCACAAGAGATCCTGAGTCGACTCCAAGAGTTCAAGGAGCTTCATGAGTGGGCGAGGGACAAGTGGAGGCGTCTTGGGGATGAGGTTTTGGAGGCGGAGGGGGAGATTGCGATGCCGGGGAGTAGGGGGGAAAGGGTTCGGGAGGTGTGATGGGGAGGATGGTGGGGAGGGAATTGAGGATTTTTTTGAGAGTAGGAGAAGGGTTGGGAAGAGAGTGATTGGCTTTTGGGTCTTGTTCTGAAAGGGAACTCGGCAAGCCAATCAAAAACTCCTGAATTTCTGGGCTTACCATGGATGGGATAAGAGACCTCGCAAAGCATGACAAGAGGAGCTCAGTACTCGCCTGGGTTCTTCATCGAAGACAGAGATGGAAAGCGGTCTTTTGACAAAGGACTCGTTAGTCATCAGTCATTACTTTACTGATACAGCCTCAGGTAGTTGAGGGTGTCAACGATTCCTGCACTAGACCAAATCAAGTTAGGGCGATGCGACATTGACTTTTAGCATGCACTCCCCTAGCCAGATCTACCTTGGACACCTTGATACAGTGACACAGAGTAGTCAATTTGTTTTCTATTATCCCTCTCTCTACAGCTGCTGTAATATACACAATTTACAGTCAGTATCTCGTGGATGATACAGTTCTCATCGGTGAGACGAGACTTCGACTACTGATCGGAAAAAGAATAACCCTCCCGCACCGCCGCGGTGAGTCGGCTACTTTTGATCCGATCTTCAAGGAATCCAAAACCCTCCAAATGGATGCCGAGCGGCCCCCATATCCCAATCCAATAAGTCAACCTCAGACACAGACTAGTGATATTGATCCTCGTCTTCAAGAGTCCATACAGCTACCCCAACACTATTCAACCCTTCCCCAAATCAACTACAATCCTACTCATGCCTTCCCTCCTCCACCCCCTCCACCACCCCAGCAGCAGCAGCAGCAACAACCATCACAACATCCCTACACCGCACCACAGCAGTGGCAGCAAGATACCTACAACCCATACTATCCTCCTCCAACCGATCAACAGCCTCCGCCAATCCAACATGCCGCCAACTACCACGCATACCAGGCTAATTCCGAGGCACAAGCTCCCCCCGGAGAGATCGGCTTCAACAATGACACCAAGCGGCCAAGGGCCTGTGAGGCCTGTCGTGGACTCAAAGTAAGATGCGAACCCGATCCTGGTGGTGGCCAATGCAAGAGGTGTAGGAAGGCAAACCGCAATTGTGTCATTACGGCGCCAAGTCGAAAGAGGCAGAAGAAGACGGATAGCAGAGTTGCCGAGCTGGAGAGGAAGATTGATGCTCTTACAGCCAGTCTGCACGCCACCAAAGAAGGCAATGTCAGTGGGAGCGAGGATGATGGAGATGGAGATGGAGACACACCACAGGTTGAGTATTCAGATGGCAGATCCAACCAGCCGACCTCCCCGTACACCACCTCATCCGCTGGCGCTGGTCGCAAGAGACGCATGTCTGAATATCAGCGAGATGGGAGCTCTGGGTCGCGTCGGCCAAGCGGTTCCGAAGCCATGAGTCAGACCTCTCCGGCTAATGTTGCCAACATGGCGCCGCGACTCTACGCAACACCAAAGTCTGAGGTCGGCGGTGCAGATTTCGAGCCAGCCCGAGAGGCAGAGACTATCATATACGGAGAGGCGGATGTCGTTGGGCGTGGGGTCGTACACGCGGAGACTGCAAATGGCCTTTTCATGCACTACACCGAACAAATGGCACCTCAAATGCCAATCGTTGTCTTTCCACCTGATACCAGTCCCGATACTATACGCAGGAGAAGCCCAGTCCTATTTCTCGCTATTCTAAGTGTCGCCTCGGGCCAAGACTATCCTGACTTACAAGCCACGCTCACAAAGGAGATTAATTCAATTCTAGCGAACCGGGTATTCGTCCACGGTGAAAAGTCTTTGGAGTTAGTCCAAGCTCTACAGGTAGTCACAATCTGGTACTGGCCTGAGCCTAATGGCGACTCGAAATACTATCAATACATACACGCAACTGCTGTTATGGCCATCGACCTTGGCATGTTTAGAAGACAGCCGTTACTGATACTCAGGAAGGAGCAGATCCTCGGCCTCCCCAAGCCGAAGTCCTACCTGTCTGATCCTTGTACCACGGAATGTAGACGCGCCTGGTTAGGTTGCTACTTGTTGTGTTCAAGGTATGCTATTCTCAAGTGACTTGTACATTTTTTCAGTGCTGATCACTCGGGGATCTTAGCATAGCAATGGGTATGAGACGGCCAAATCTAGTCCAACCTAATTCACATACGGGTGACTGCCTTAAAGCCCTGGAAACATCAGAAGATGCGTTCCTATCTGACAAGACTCTCTGCCGTTGGGCACAGTTACAAATGTATGCAGACGAATTCGCAGGGCAGGCGTCAGCAGAGGAGGACCAAGAGATTACTGTGGAAGCGCGCGATGCCAGGATTCGCACCGCACACGCACACTTTGCAAAGCAGGTCACGGATTGGGAAGTGCGGAATTCTATAGAGCTCAGATCAAGTAAGCTTTCGTCTAATACCATAAGGCTCTGCACACGAGGCTCTATCGTTGTCGTCATAAAATTTGGTATAAGATGGTTAATGTTTTTACAGGACCTCTTGCATTAGCGCTCAATGTAGTCAATCTCTATATGCACGAACTAGCAATGCAGTTCTACGTGGAGGTTGAACCTGCGATAGTGCCAGGGGCTCGAAGCGAACAGCGAATTGAACCATCGACATCTACAGTGGCAGACCCGCCGAACACAGCCCTGACCACAACCCTGAAGATGCTGGACAACCTCTTGAGCCTCAGTGTCCAAGGCCTCCGGAACTTGCCGGTCTTCCACTTTGCTCAGATCGCCCACGGAACCCTGACTCTAACAAAGATATTCAACTTTGGAAAAGCCGACCTCGAATACCGCAAAAAGATGCCGCTCAGCGCGGAAACCGTCGAGCAGTACGTGGGCCGGCTCATCGAGCTGCTGCGCGCGGGTGCCGAAGGTGGCAAGTCTCTCCCCGCCCACAGCTTCCTCATGGTCCTCCACGCCTCCCTCAACCTCTTCCAGGAAATCAAACACATGAGCCTGCGCGAGATCAAAGAACACTGCGGCGGCAAATTCCCGGCCACCAACTTCATCCAGATCCTCGACCTCCACGAGCCGACGCCCACCCCGCGCCAGTGGAACTACACGGGCGACAAGCACCCCTTGGAGCAGGACGTTTTCCCCGAGGGAGCCCTGCATCTGCTGAGCGAGGTGGCCGCCATGGGGAAATCTAATTTGAACGGCTTCAAGGTCGACGAAGGGACCTTGGGGCCGAGGGAATTAGCCGTCAAGGCGGAGGCGGCGTTGGCGGGGAATGAGGATGGTTTCGCGGGCGCTGGGCGCAAGGCGGCTGCGAATGGGGTGTAGGCTTGGCGCCCAACCTGTACATCTGTGGTCGGTGGTGGAGATGAGTTGTCGTCGTTGTATCTTACTTACCCTTATCACGACCGATTTGCCTTGTGCTTGCTTGCTTTGTGCTAATAGTTAATGACTGGGACGTGGCAAACA
Organism: Usnea hakonensis; assembly: GCA_013423325.1. Lineage (NCBI taxonomy): Eukaryota > Fungi > Ascomycota > Lecanoromycetes > Lecanorales > Parmeliaceae > Usnea > Usnea hakonensis. The sequence continues at coordinate 98,713 of BLJB01000040.1, read as the reverse complement.
AAACTCCATACATACACATCTAGCGTCATAAGAGCTTTGCAAGCAAGCCTTTTTCTATACAATGACATTGTGGCATTTGGTTATGTTTTCGAGCTTAGATAGCTTGACTACTTACCTTACCTACTTTAGTATTAGAAACAAGACCTTTTATTTTTCAACAGGGCATGCATGCATGGTCTTGGGTATTTTCTATTTGATGTTATTGATGGTCGAAATGATTGGGTGTGTTGTAGTTGATATGGATGTGGTATGGTAAGTAGAGTAGGTACCTAGGTATGTAGTGGATAAATATCTGCAGTATACAAAAACCATGTAACATTTGCAAATCGTTATCCTTTTCGAGAGTGCACTGGCCTCTCTCGTCTCGTCTCGTCTCTTTTCAGTCTCCGGAGTGGTCATGTCTCTGAGAGAGAGTGTGTGTGGCAGGGGGAAAAAGGGAATGAGAACGGCGATTTCTCCAGATACAAGCCACAGCAAAATCGATATGCCAAATCCCATGCACGCGTTGGTCACCAAGACGTCAATCTTCACGTTCGTAAAAAGGCTTCAAAAACGGCAAAAAAAAAACGGCAAAAACAAATGAATCCCATCAAAAATCCAAACCCACGCAACATTTCAAGTCTGTTGATGCACAGGGCAAGCGCCTGCACCTTTGGTGACCCACCATTGCCGGATGCATGCCTGCTTCCCATGTCAGTTTCCTTCGCCATGTTTTCAAAACCAACATCCCCAAAGACCCGAGCAGTTGGGAGGACTCACCCGATGGAATTTACAAAGACAGACCAGCCGCCCCATCTCATCCCCAACCGCAAACTCCTCGAAGCAAATCACACACTCCTGCATGCCCTCACCGTCTTGCCCAACGCAATCCTTTTCGCTCGCGTGATAGACAAACATGCCCGGCGTGCGCATTCGCTGCTGAAACGATGACGATGGTAGATCAGATGATCCTACCGAGTCGCGGTGTCCGGATGGAATTGGCCTTGAGCCAGCGGCTTGTGAAGGCGTAGCAGCACTTGCTGCAACGGCTGCTGCTGTCGCCGCTGCAGCTGGCGGCCGAGCTGAACCTGGTCCAGGGGAGGAGAAGTGAGCTGCAATGCATGATTCGACATGAGCCTCGCGCGCAGTCTCGGAGCCATCAGAACCCTTGGGGGGCAGAGCGTGGTGGCAGACTGGACACTCGTCCTCTTCCCGCAGCTGGGGTCCCGGAACGGGTTGGGCGCTGGCCGTGTTCAGATCGGGGGGAGGACGATAGCGGAATGGTGATGGGACAGACCCGAGTGACGCATGATAACGATGGTGAGGACGGTTTTGAAGGAGTGATGCCAGATGGCGCTGACGAACATCAGCTTATGTAGGTCAAGCTTGCTACCTTGTTTATACACTTACCTGATGCGCTGTCTGATCACCGGCTGAGCCATATAATGAAGAATATCCTGGTAGTGATAAAGGAGATGCCACTGGTCTGGACGCATGACTATGACGCCTGCTTGTTGATGACCCAGCGATAGGAGATGTGATAGGTGCAATGGTATCAAACCTAGAAATACTGTTTGAGTGGTACTCAGGGTGATCCGTGGATATTCTTCTTCCCAGCGTCGGCACTTGGTCGTCTCTTGAGGATGGCAAGCCTGATGCTGGAGGCAATTGCTGATTCGAACCAGCGTTATTGGTCCTGGAAAAGGAATCAAAGGTGTGACCGGTTGTCGAGAAATATGGAAGATGGGGTAAAGGATTTGGATCTGGCACGCAGGGATTGCATAGTCTAACTTCTTGACCGCCACCAAGAGCAGGGTCGATCCTGTATTCTGAACTCTGCGGCCTTTCTTCACGGTTTGCCGCTACTCCAGGAGCATCGTCGTCACTAGTAAGATCGACAACTTCAACACCAGCATTATTTCTGGTGCTTGGGCTTGGGGTAGCATCTTCAGGAGGATGGACGATGAACTGGCGAGGTATTGTGATCCGATGAGGAGAGCAGTTCGCGCATACCACCCTTCCACACTTTCTGCAATGATGTTTCCTATACCAAAAGCTAAAATTTGTTCCGCAAATTGGGCACTTGGACACCCTGGCGTCTGACTCCCACGGAGGAAGAGTGATGTCTCGATTCTTTCGGTTCTGTAAAGTGTCTACACTCGGCCGCCGAGGTAACGGTCGCTCAGGATGTCTCAGCGTAGGTGAACCATTCGAATGGTCAAACAAAGGCCGGTCATTTCCTGATTGCGTGAAGCTTTGCCTTGAGCGAGAGCTCCCCGGATGTACAAAGGACTGGCCACTAGCCGATCTTCTCCTCATATGCTCCTCTGGGTGTTCCGAGAGTCTTTTCCTTCTGTCCGCAGCCATGATCGCTGTCCGGCTAGCAACCAACTGAGCTCGATTCGAAGGATCTTGTCTATCATTTGACGACTGTCTATACATGCCCACCCATGTCTCTCTTTCTGCCGACGCGACTTCTGTGGGTCTCCTGCTCTTCGAGTTCACGCCACTTGATAGCATATCTCCGTCACTGTGCCCCCTCCGCAATGTTTCTCCAACATGACTATTTTCTGGTCTTTGATGTTCAGCTGCACTGTAGACCGATGTAGTCCGAGGATGATGCGATTCGGGACGTTGCATGGGGGTAGAATTTGAGTTGCTGATGGGCGGGTCCATCAAACATTTCGAGGCCAATCTAGGCCTTTTCAAAGGGCGTTCCCCAGACGGCGGAATGTTCCTCAAGCTTGACCTCGCACAGTGACGGTGATGGTTATCCAGCTTGTTATTCTTGAAATCAATGGCGGCAAAGGTCTGGACGAAGCTTGGAGGAACGAGGGCGAGGCTGAAGAGAAGGCACTCGTTGGGCACTACTTGTCTAGTATGACAGGTCGTGTAGAGGTTCAAGTTGATAGTAGGATATAAGGACAGGGGTGATGTTTCGGTCAAGGCCTAGAAATACTAGAAATAGAGCGAATTAAAACATGACCTAAAATCTAAAATATAACAACAACAGTACCTTACTGTAATGCATTTCATACATGTCATAGCGGGCTGTAAATCAACTCGAGATTCACCTTGAAATTTATAACTGTTGATAAGAATGAGAAGTCACAATTCACCTTCACACATAATCATCTTGCATGAGTGAAGGCGGCGACGAGTAAAGTAAGTTACTGGCCCGATTAGGTATTTTATAATGGTAGCGGCTATCCAGAGAGCACGCGACCTTTAAGTACCTCGACATAAGGTCATATTTGAACTTGGAGCTCGCTTATGGAAAATTGTATGCTACATCGACTTGAATGTCGGATTTGAAGCGGCGCTTTCAAGTCGTTTGTATACCCCCGCTTTAATCTAAGCAAGGCTCCCAAGCTATTATTATACACATCACGTGTCTATTCTACAGCCTTACTATGTTCATATCTCGTACTGCCCAAATGAGAACGCCAGCCAGTGATTCGTGGCCATGCAACGCTAAAATATGAGAACAATGCCTCCGCCCCCTTGGTGATGACATAAGAGATTCGTTTTCCACCTAGCCTATGTGATAATGTGACGGAAAGGAAATGGGTTAGGCTAGAAAGCGTGAGGCTGCTGGGAATCAGGACTGACACTTCTTCGACTAGCCTCTTCAACGACCTCAGCACTGGAGCCCAGTAATGACGGACCATCCGGACTTGCAGTGTGAATGTTGTCGCTGGCTCGATGTTGCTGCACATAACCCATGCTTGTGGGTCGATCAACCGGGTGAAGACCGGGAGCCAGAGAGCCAAGTACAGACGAGGAGTGTCTCGTATGCTGAGCGTATCCATCCTCGTCCCTTTCTAGCGTCCCTGGTGAGAACATACTCGAGTCCATCGAATCCCCACCTGTTGACAGATGGGTGCCTTGAGAAGGGGAATGGGCGTGGTGAGAATAGAATGGAAGACGCCTGCTATTGTCTTCCGGCGGCTGTAAACGCCGGTGGACCGACCTTTGTGGAGTGATTGGTGGAGAGGGCGCTACTGTTGAAAGCCTGATGTCGAAATTTTCCAAGTCGGTCGAGGAGTCCCGTCTAGAACTCTTCCGCGGTATGTGTGGTTTGGTGCTTCTCCGCGTACTTTCACGAGTGGGCCTTGAGCTTGCCTTGGACGCAATTCGGCTTGGCAACTCTATACCTCCTGGTGTTTCGATAGTGGGCAGCGTCGGCGGAAATTGTGAGATTTGACTTTCTCGATTTGGTCGCCAGTCTTCGTCTAGAATGGATCTCTCGTCACCCTCTTCGTCTTCGCTACTCACGGGGCTTTCTTCGTTAGGAAGGTGTCTTGTGCCTGCCCCAATTGCATCTCCTTGATCGCTAAGGGCAAGGTCTCGAGATCTCTCAGGCTGGTTGACACCCGGTTCATCAGAGTAACGAGCTTCATTGTCGGGGATGATTGCACCCGAAGACGTCTGTGTTCCTACCGGCCGCGCTCTTGAACTCCTGACAACCTCAAAGCCTTTCCCTTTCTCCTTAGTCTTGCCACCAAATAAGCTCTTGATCCAGCCGGAGGCAGATATTACAGGCCCAGTCGGATCAGCAGGGCCCGTCTTCAGTCTCCGGGTTGGCAGGTTCGATAAAGCTGGTCCCCTCACGCCGTAATAGAAGTCAACTTCTCTTGTTGCGTAGTCAGTCTTTGATTGCCGTGGTTCCTCAGCATCGGAGTCCGAACGATCACGAGCCCCGCCCAAATGAGCTGGGAGTGGCGTGATTCGTCCAGACGCAGATGCTCCTTCGATTGGTTGAGGGGAACCTTCCAAGTCAGGGCTGTGGTGACTCCATCGCTTGTTAGCCCAGTCAGAGCTTCCCCAAGAACCTCTAGCTGGCCCGGGGGGAGACTTTGAATCTATAGTCGTCCTTCTCTGTCTCGGTGGGCGGTAATACGGATCGGCCGTTTCTGCATTTCTCAGATTGACAATACCATCTGAGTTCGCTCCGGAGCCTGCGTTTTGGCTGCCACTTGGAAGGTAAGAGAAGGCGCTTGCCCTCCCAGATGTTGGGGTGTCTCCTGCACCACCTGCGCTAACCGAGTCAAGCCCAACGCTCGTGCGGTTCTCGCTAGCACCCTGCCTGTTCAGAAGGATTGCCGAGCTGCCAGATATGCTTCGTGATCGACCTCCGTTCCATTGTAAAGACTTTTGATCTGATTCCTGGGCTAGCATGGCTGCGTCAGAGGTTATGCTTTGACGTGCTCGACCACTAAGCCGAGGATTTCTCCGAGATAGTTGACGCATTCCGAAGACCTAAATAACGATCGAAGAGTGAGCGCTGGTATTACAAGAGCCCCGCTACTCTTCAGGACTGTCGAGCAATCAGAGACACCTCGCATTGAATGACGCACCTTGACCAGTCCTCCTCTGGCGGCACCTCCACCGACGCCTTCCTCACCACCTGCACCAGCTAATCTTGCGATAACCTCGATTAGTGTTTGGCATGCATTGAGAAAAAAACCGAACACGAGCACAATGGCGTGCATAAGAAGAATGATGTAGCCTATCCACCCCCGAGGTGCATCTTTGATACCTAAGGAGGGCAAAAAGGCCACACTCAGAAGTACCGTCACAAGTCTAACGACTGCGAAGAAAGTGTGAAAGGCATTCATGGACGTTGGAGAGTGGAACGGCCGGAAAGCGTTCAGGGTGAGAATGTTGATCACTTCGCAAATTGCGAGTAAGACCAATTGAGCAATCCCAGATGGTTGAACACCACCGATCGCTATGCCTCGAATGAAAGTCAGCATGACTGGGACCAGGGCGAAAGTAGCTGCGTTATCCGAGTATGTGTTGTATAAGGGCCCGTAGAGCAAGACAGTTGGGAGGTCGTCAAATAAATACGATCGCGGACGAGTTGTCGCTATCAACCACAGGAGAAAACCTGCAAATCCAACCAGAGCTACAAGCAGGATTGCCGCAAATCCCACGGTTGAGCCAGGAGATTGTTCCGCAATGACGAGCTGGAAAGTCGAGAGCGCCACGATAGGTAGCAGAAAATAGTTGAAAACAACCCGGATTGCGTTACCAAGACTGAAAGGCAGGTTCTTTTGCCGAAGATCCTCTTGCTGTGTATCCGAGATGAATCGATAAGCCCACCGGCAGGCAAAACCGATCTGTATGAGGGTGATCAAAGACACCACGATGACCAGGAGCCACACTGCCATGCCAGCCCAAATATCCTTGTCTGCGGTCATGCCCACCAATTGGCTCATCCTATCAAGTCCATAAGTTCCGTTGGCCACGTATATTCCATCTACTAGGCTTTGGGAGCCATTGCCGTGCGTGACAAAACTTTCATTGAACATGAGTGCAGACCAGCTCACTTTGCTTAACACAGGTTGGTAGAAACCTGGATAATTCAGACTCAAAGACCCCATCAGGACGACGAACTGGATATATTGTAGGCAATCTCCGAATCCTGGAGTCACGAGTCGTAGAAGATCGTCATCTCTGCCGTAGTTGCTCGTGAATTTGAAGACATCGGTGGAACCCCAAGGACTGTAAATGGCGGCGGTAGCTGTTGCAATGGCAACGAGAATGAGGACCACAAGAGGTAGGTAGGTCAGCGTTCTGCTGAGAGTGTGGCCTAAATCTGGAGTTACGCTGGCTTCTATGCACGCATACAGATCGGCAGCTGGGTCTCCAGACTTGAGCCTAAGGAAGGTATTGATTGAGGTGAATGCATAGCTCGAATACAAGTTGTGCGCGACCGTTATTCCAGGAAGGTCGGTTGGAGGACTCCTTCGGGCGAGACATTAGTCGACAAGGTCTACTCTTGGTTTTCAGAATCTCTAAGATTACTTACATAGTGCCGTTAAAATTGAAAACTGGAGCAATCGGACAAGCTCTCAGGGACGAAGTGTTGCAAAATCTCTCAGCGTCGGGAGCATAGGGCGTGTAGTCCAAAACATTGAATTCTGTCGTGAAAGTGGTATACAGCGCGTCTGGACCAGATCCATAGACATCTGGAATCTTGCCAAGGGTGTCGTTAGGATTTGTCCACTGGGGGTCGGTCTCATTAGGATAAGGGTTTTGAGTTGCAATGCCCAAAACATTGCCGTATGCAGTGACATTGAGGTTATAGCTCTCCGCACTGGTATTGAAGGCAGCCCAGACGAAGAGCGGGACAAATTGTAAAAGCTTTGGGGGTTCCGAATTGATAACGTTCGGGCCCAGGCAGTTGTCAAAATTAATGTATACGGCAGTCGAAAATTTGATAGGTAGGAGGACGGCGACGAAGATTGCACGCAGGATGTTGGAAATAGAAGGCGTAGACCGTCTCGATAATCCCGCGCATCGCCATTGCGCCTTCTGGCGAGTTCTTGACCGTTCGCTCTCCCCTTGAGTTGCCATCAAGCTCTCAGTGTGATGCAATCGTGCGTCCCATGATGTCTCACCCATCCGTGCAGGAAAGTGCTTTTGACCATGCCGCCGGGTCTCTGTGGCCATCACCCTCACCCCCCCATCGACAACGTATAGAGTTACGAATTGCGAGCCTCCAGAATTTATGTTGGACGGAATTGCCGAATCGAGGATTTATTTGTTGGAGAGGAGCAGGACAGCGGAGTTGTAAAAGGATGGATGGGCCGGTGAGGCGGCAGTGACAGCGGCGATGGGAGGTCCTTGTATCTCCAATTCGTACTCGAGTGCTGTGATGGCAAACGAGAGTGTCAGCATAAGAATATTTAGTGTGATGGTTGGGAGAGGGTGCAAGGTGAGAATTGGAGAGTAGGGTGGGAAGGTTGGAAGTCGTGGGGTGAGATATTTGCCTACTGACTGGGGTCAAAATAATTTAATGCTTGTATTTTATTCATCCCTACGTACTCCGTACATGTACCTTAACGTTAGCTCCGCGAGACGATCGCCTCGCTGATTTCTTACACTCTAAGTCTCTAGCCACCTTAGTCTCTACCGCCAAGTCAAGACCCTTTTTTGCCGACTTTCTTGAAATCGCGTTATGAACTTGTACAATAATACGTGAGGTGCGCCTAATTACGCTGCTTCTTAACGTGCTCTTCGACAAGCTGTGTTTGGTCGGATTTGGATGGAAAATTAGTGCCAGGCAGTCATCATGTGGAACAGTGGAACAGTGGAACAGTAACGTAGAGTAGGGAGTAGGGGCGAAAAGACATCTCAAGCTGATATCATGCATATCAGTTAAAGTAGTAAAGATTGTCCGCACTTTTTGAAAAGTTAAGAAAAATAAAAAAAAAATTCAAAAAGGGAGAAAGAAGTAAACGTGCAACTGGTCCAAGTTTTATGTACTTTTTATCGAAAAGAAAATGGAAAATCAGCCAAGCGAATGGCTCGAATCTATTCAAACCCGGTCGGCTTGTATGCGAGTGCGGGTCTACTCTACCTCGCCATTATTCTGTGGGCCAGGAAGACAAATATTACTTACCTTACTTTACTTTAGCATGTTTTGTCCAAGATTGCGCGTCAATTCCTATTTGAGGGCTAGTGTGGTACTGTTTCATAAAGGCGTGTATCAAAGAATCAACATGAACATGGCCTTTTGAGGACCACTGAAGACAAGACTTGAATTATGTCTTCTATCATGTATAATGTACGGAGCTACGTACTCGGACATTGAACAGAGATGACATGCGATGCTAGCAAGCCTACCTTATCGCGGCAGCTCACATTTGTCGCCGACACTACTACTGCAGGTTGTTTTGTGACAAAACATGTACAGGAGCAGGAGCAGGATCAGGAGCAGGAGCAATAACATGAGAAAGGGAATTCCGTAAAAAGATAAAGTATGATGCGATCTAATTAAATGCTCTGAGAGAGCTAGTGCTGATTCGCTACGTTGGTCGCCATGATTATGAATGGTGAATGGATGGACGGATGTCAAGGATCTTAGTATTACCAGTATTAAAGTATCAATTTAGGACACTTGTACTGATGATTACGTTGCTGGTTCCCATCAACTTGGTTCCAGCGCCAAGACGGCATGTACGTAACACTCTAGCTCTTCATTGCTTCAAGGTTGCAACCTTAAAAATGGGAACAGCCTCGTGTCTAGTGTCTTGGCTTTGGTCCTATGCTTAATGTAAGCTAAGGTACCTATCAATGTAAGGTAAATTACTTAGCTTAAGAACTAATGAGATATGTGATTTAAGTCGCGGAAATGAAGGTTCCTTTGACAGGCGCGAGGCAGGCGCCCTCGTGCTGCTGTGTCAATGATCGTCAACATCGACCGCCCCACGCTGTGATTATACAACCCATCTCTACTTGCAATCATGAGCTGTCACAAATCATACTCTCCCTTCCTGCCATCTCAGTACCACGTACCCCCCATGAAATCCAAAAATGTCGGAGAGCGCCAACTCCCCTGAAGAGTCTCCTGGCGAGACTAAGCTCCTTGGGAAGCATAAATGGCGAATGAAACTCTTCTCGGCCGATAGCAAGTCTGGAAAAGCTGCTGCCGAAAAGCTCGAAGATAATGATGAAGATATCGCCAACTTTCTCCATACAACGAGTGCAAGGCCCGAAGTAGGACCTCGAAGACCGCCGCTCGTCCCTCGCACTGATGCTGCCGCTGCTTGGGCTGCGTCATCTGCCGCCCAGGGCAATCAAGACCATGCCAATGTCGATGTCTATCGAGGGCCCAAAGCTCGTCAGAACAAGGGACTACACGTACGATTTGAGTCAAAGCCGCCAGAGGTCATTGGCATTGGTGGAGACGAGGCTGAGCTACCGTCAAGAGATGTTTCTGCGTCATTCGCAGGCTTGCTGCAAAATGACATACCGCCGAGTAAGAAATTGTTGTACCACAATACCAGTGACCAGAGCTCCCGCGCACACGGACGGCCAACGCATCCTTATGACGAGGATCCATCTCAGCGCTTATTGTCAACGAAAAGAACAACAGGAGTCGACGATGAAGTCCTAGTGGACGAATCGCATCAGAAAGCTAATGATCGAGAAGTGGCTCAGTCTACTTTCGCCCGGGTTCGAAACGTGTCGCCTCCAACGCGAGATGAAAAGCAGAGATTGAACATGGACGGACAGAAAGGGCACGCCATGGATATTTCATTACTAAGATCCACGGAGAGCGAAGCTTCGTTCTTTGGTCATAGCCAAAGTTGGCAAGCAGCAGAAAATAGTAGGGATAGGGCTGCACGGCATTTGAATGTCTCTCCTCCAGAGGTGCTGTCAGCCAGTTTTCTGGCTCTCAGTGGGGCACATAAGCCTCCAGACGTCTCCCACGAGGCCTCATCATCAAAAAATGCCGCTGTACCCGTTACCAAAGCTCTACCAAAGCTGCCAAGCACCGGACAGCATGACACCGGTCCAGTTTCTCAGGACGTCTCACATAGTGAAAACGATAAGCCACTTTCTCTGCGTACTATAGCTCAAAATTTTGGGGAAGAGTCCTTGGATGACTTCGATTCGCGTGTACGACGCTTCAACGACCTTTTCCAACTCAATGCTTCTACTCATACCGATATCATGGCCGTGCCATTTGAACGATGGATCACAATTTCTGCATGGTGGTTTCTGAAAGGCAGAGAAGCGCTTGAAAGTGCCGTACGTAGGAAACCTTCGGGCATGACTTTGGCCAATGCTGCGATTGATGGTGATCCCTTAAAGCAAGCGTACGTCGACCTTGCAAAGGCTTGGTGGGTATTGAAATATGTCACCCCGAATCTTCCCGAAATGAGAAGATTTGGTAGTGCCAGTCTGAGTTCCATGGTCATAGCGATAAGAAGCTTCAGTAACCAACCTCTCTCTGAGCTCGTCGGCGTCCAATTGAATGTTAGAACTAGCATGCGTGCATTGACAACGTCGATGAAGAGGAATGGGATGTTACCACCGGATGATCTTCAGATGCAAGGGCTAGATTTACAGCTATTCGTGAAGTCTCCAGTCTTCCCCTCAGAGATGGCGGCTTTGATGGTCAATAACGTTCTCCATTCCCCACTTCAGAGTAAGAAGTGCGTTGCTGATCCCTTTTTCCCGATTCTGGTTGGAGACACAACACGTCACTTCTGCTTTGGCAAGATGTTTGTTGACCTTTGCTTGGACGACCGTGATGATGCCACGTCAAGTGTACATATCCATTGCGTCGTGTCAATACTGCGTGAGCGCACTGATTGGGCAGTAAAGGTAGCCATCGCGAGCCAAGATGGGCAGGTCAACCTTGTGATACAGTCAGACGAACATGGTGGTCTGCATTGGCGTGATGTACACTGGAAGATACCGCTACACACAATGCAACTTAGGCTTGCAGAAGATTTCGGTATACGAATCAAATTCTCTGAGAAGGATTTCAAGACAATATGGGGCATTTCTGATTACACGCAACAGATCAGAAAAGAGTACTCTGGTAGGAGAGGCGAGGAATTTCTTTGTGAGCGGGAGCTACCGATCGTTCAATGTTTTGACTCGCCGTCATTCCCTGCAGAACCCATGAAAGGATGCAGGGTACGAGTTTTCGAGAAAAGAGAGGGAAACGCCCAACACAAAGCTCACCATGGTTATCGGTTGATGGTGATCACTAATCCAGGTACCAAAACCTTGAGCAAGGCGAACTATGAGCTGGGAAAGGACATGCCACTACTGTTCAGCACCCATCAAACCAGAAGTGGAAATACACTGCTTTTAAGGGTGCCGTCTTCGCTTGGAGTATCTCTCACATTCCGTGAAGCAAGCGATGTCGGGCTGTTTCGTTCCATTCTCGCTGGGATTTCGGTAAATGAAGACGATCAATGTTCGGCCTCTTTACAATTGCATGACTATGCCATCAACCTTGTGTCCAATGATCAGGATGCAGCCTATGGGAACGCCAGCCGCTGTATTAGTGATCTCAGATGGCAGAAGTTGCGCGTTGTCAGTAAGCATCTGCCACCTAACGGCCACGACTTGCAATCAGACCTTCGAATACTGGCAGAGTAAGTGCACATTTTGGGGAATACTTCCCTGATTGACAATCAAAGATTGTCTCGCGAACGCTCTTTCTCCAAAAGCTGTTTATTGTATTAGGTATCTGACCTCAAGAAACATCTCGCAAGCACCTTTACCCCCCAGACTCGCCTAGTAGTCTAGTCCCTTTACCTCCCAGGAATCAGGCTAATTTCGCAATGTGCAGGTGTGATTCTGGTGTTTTAACAGACCGAATTAATGCTGGGCCTGGTGAGCTCCAAATGAACCTGAGCGCTGGAGACTTGAATGAGATCAAGCTCCTAAGGGTAGCACAGCAAGACATGACTTGTAGCTTCACCGACGGAACACTACGAGACGTTGACTTGAGCGCCTTGTCCCAGGTGCTGCATTCAATGAGCACGTCTCCGTCCGTAAGAACGTACCATTTTGGATCGTTGTCAGATCTTCATTGCTTCCAGGCTATGGTTACCGGCTTCCATGTGCTATACGATGGGTTGGCAAGCACCTTGTCTATTTCGCGCCCACATTTAATTGCGCTGCATAAGCGCTGGGAAGCCAACGCACCGCGCTTGCAGGTCGTACAACGAGACAAAACCGTCCAGCTGGTAGCGTTCTTTAAAGACATCAGCCATGGAGCATGCATGAACTTTGTCCTCAAGGAAACTGATGTCTTTGAAATCTATTCCCGTTCCAGCCAATCTTTTCTGCGAATTGTTGATGCTAAGTTTGCGTTACCAAAGAGTGAAACAGATGCCGCGAGAGACTTTGTTTGTCTTGATATGCCAGAGTATCCGGGTGAACACGACGACATAACAATCGGGTTTGACAGTCAACAAGGTGAGCATTTAAAGAAGCTTGTTGGCTCTAGCGCGAACCACTATCTGGACTGACGGAGCTACAGACAGAGACAGGTTCACACAAATACTACCCGCACCAGTCAACCAAATGTCTCGAATGGCGTCTTTGAGGAGGTGATGACAATCTGCCAGCAAATTCGCTCGATGCACTGGTGGCGTGCTTGAGGTTTAAGACTGGCATAGGTGTTGCTTCGTCTCTACTCGTACTTTTCTGTCATCCAAGAATTTCCTACATTTTATGTGACAGGACGCAATGGATGACTGACGATATCATGGCCCAAATATTCAGCCCTACCTTACTCAACGCTTGTCTCCGCAGACTAAGGTACCTAGCCTTACGTAACGGCGGCAACCCCTCGGCTAACCCCTCTTCTCAACAAAGGTGAAGCAAAAGGTTCTTGTCCTTACTCAACCCTTGTACAAGCATGTCTCCATCTGCACCCTTGGACGGCATACAAGCCATCTCCCACTCCCCTCCACAACCTTCATCCTTGTCCTTCCCTCTCTCCACCCTCCACCCTTCCACCCTCGCCATCCACGCCGATGACCAACTCAATCGCTCTACCGACGTAGCCCCCGCCCTACACGTCTCCACAACATTCCGCTACGCTTCCGACCCAGAGTCTTTGATCCCCGCAAAAGACGTCAAGGTATAATTTCCCGGAGCCTCCACACCACGCCCATCACACAAAAGCACCCATCTCCACTCAAACATCGCTGATGCCAGTCCCGACAACCCCCAAAGGGACCCCAACCTCTCGACTCCCACATCTATTCCCGCGAAACCGCCCCCACGAGCACCCGTCTCGAAACGCTCCTCTCCCCCCTCCTGCACGCACCCTGCCTCACCTACTCCTCCGGCCTCGCCGCCCTGCACGCCATCTACGTCTTCCTGAACCCCAAACGCGTCAGCATCGGCGACGGCTACCACGGCTCCCACGGCGTGCTCGCCCTCCACACCAAGCTGACAGGCTGCGCCATCCTACCGCTAGACTGCCCCGCCGAGGCCCTGGGCCCCGGCGACGTCGTGCATCTCGAGACCCCCGTGAACCCAACAGGCGAAGCCTTTTGCATCGCCCGCTTCGCGCAAAAGGCGCACGCCCGCGGCGCATACCTCCTCGTGGACGCTACATTCGGCCCGCCGGGCCTGCAGGATCCGTTCCTCTGGGGCGCGGACGTGGTGATGCATTCGGGCACCAAGTATCTGGGCGGGCACAGCGATTTGCTGTGCGGGGTCGTGGCGAGTCAGCGCGGGGAGTGGGTGGAGGGGTTGAAGAGGGAGAGGACTTGTTTGGGGAGCGTGATGGGGGGGTTGGAGGGGTGGTTGGGGGTGAGGAGTTTGCGGACGTTGGAGGTTAGGGTGAGGAGGCAGAGTGGGAGTTGTGAGAGGTTGGTTGGGTGGTTGTGGGGTTTGGTGAAAGGGGGGGAGGGGGAGGGGGGTGAGGTCGTTAGGGGACTGGTGGAGGGGGTGAGGCATGCTAGTTTGCAGCAGGGGGATGGAGATATGGAGTGGTTGAGGGAGCAGATGCCGAATGGGTTCGGGCCCGTGTTCGCGGTGACGATGAGGGAGGAGAGCGCCGCGAGACGGTTGCCGAGTTGTTTGGAGCTGTTTCAGCATGCGACGTCGTTGGGCGGGGTGGAGAGTTTGATTGAGTGGAGGGCTATGAGCGATAGGAGTGTTGATACGCGGTTGCTGAGGATCAGCGTCGGGTTGGAGGATTGGGAGGATCTGAGGGATGATTTGGCGAGGGGGTTCAGGGCTTTGGCTTTGGGGGGGAAGGGGGAGGGGAGGTGAGGTGAGGGGATTGAGACGTGGATGTGAGTGTTCATGTGACGAGCCGGGGCGAGATAAGATCTTAAGCCTTCGAAGGAGGAGGGAGCACAACACTTGGTCTTATTATCCACGGGGCCAGAAATAGATTGATGCGAGATGTTCAAGGCGACCAATCCGAAGAGATTTGTGGCGGACTGTCCGAATTTATTTGACCGCTCTTTTGTGGCATGTGGTGAGGGAGTCACTGCTTTGCGAATAATGGACCAGTGAGATGAATGGTGAATCACTTACCTCTCATGTATCGTTGCAAGGAAGTGGACTTGATGAAGTTGGGCAAATAAGCGTTCACCTCGTTGCTTTGCCAATTTGAAGTATATTCATTCAACACAAAGCAATCATAAACTATTTCAAACTGCTGATGAGGTGTATAAACAATACACAATGTGAGTATTCAGCGTTTTCCCCTGTGCAACAAAGCATATGCTTGCTGCTCAGCGTTTCGTCTCCTTTCATAGACTGATTCACCGGTTTGCAAAAGTGTTATTCTAGGTACCAGCCTTTTGCTGTAAGTACAACGAAACGAATCCTTACCCATCCATCTATCAGAAGACATAAAAAGAGCCAGCAGAGTAGCTGACAGAACTAGGATGTCGACATCCTCAGATGTCCCGATCGAAGAGCTTGCAACACTCAATGTTACACCCATGGAAAAACCCATGACCAGCAAAGTGGGCAAGGTTCTGTCGTCTTCCCTAGTCATATCGACGAAAGATGGACATCGTACTATTCCGGATGCTCGGATTGAAGATGGAGAACCATCCACTGTCGGGGAGACTGCGGCAGACACCCTGGATCATGAAGCAGACATCGGACCTGCTATTTACCCTCCTGTACTCGAGAAAATGGAAGTGCTGGGCTACATCAAGGACAAGAACGGCATCCGCTATTCTCGAGACATTGGCCGCTCTGCGCTAATCCATCACGAAGTGTACTTTATCTTTGGGGATACCTTCTTCGATGATTCTGCTGGGAACTCTGTTGGTATCACCAGCAATACAGTCGCCTATGTTGAGGATCGAGCAAACTTGCTCGAGAGCGAGTACAGAGAGATTTTAAAAGACGGCAAGGTCAAGGCGTTTGTACCCCTGAATGAGAAAGAGGTCCGCTTCGAGGAGCAGAACCCAAAAGCACGTATAGTATTCCGAATGTCGGGTGGGACCGTTGATATCGGGACTTTGGGTGTCGTCTGGTTCCAGAAACTGGTCAAGCACGAGAATGGTGACGAAGATTACTGTGGCATTGGTCAAGCCAGACTTACTACCTACTCGGATGGGAAAATTCTTGTGCAGCGCCGCCCGCGTCTCCTCTTTGGGCCCAACAAGCCAAAGATCGGCTCATTTTCCACATTGTTTTATGAAGAGCATGTCTATCTCTGGGGCGATCGCCCAGATGGGCAGGTAATCTTGGCTCGAGTTGATCGGTACAAAACTGCCTTCAGTGAACAATACGAGTACTGGAGTGGTAGCGATTGGGTCCCGCACTGGCATGATGGTTCGTGGATTTCGAAGTCTTGTTGTTCTCTTTAAATTCAAAGCCTCTTTCAAAAGGCATAGTGCGAGAGCAAAGGTCCCTACCTTGAAAGATCTGCCTCAAAATTGGGTTTGTAGCTGAAGGGAGAAATGCTGACTCCGACTTCTGCGTAGCTATCCCTGTCTTGCACGATGTCCAGCACGGCGCCATCGTTCACACGAGTCTGTTTGAAGATAAACCATTCCTCTTCGTGGGAGTAAGTAGACAGGCAAATAGTACGGTTCAGATTGGCGCGGCGAAGAAGATTCAGGGCCCTTTCGACCTCGTCGCTGTATGCAAAGCAAAAGGTGTGGACGACAATAAAGGATCCAAAGGATGCATCTACTCCCATATCTACCCTCATCTTTGGGGGTCCAATGTGCCCAAACGTGAGCTAATAGTCACTTGGAGCGAGTTTCCGGCTGGCGGAGTCCTTGTCGCAAAGCTAAAGTTCAAGATCGATGAGGTCGCGGCGGTCAAGGAAGCCAAGGAGCGTAAACTTGCAGCTGAGGAGCGTGAAGAGCGTGAGGCCCGTCGTTTCGCCAGCATTGCCGAGAAGCGGGAGGCAATGGAACATTTTGGGTACGACTCTGACGAAAGCAATGACCCCAGGCCAAGGAGGGATCGCTCGGAAGGACGCTTGAGAAACGGCTATATCTTGACGGTATCACGCACCTCTTCTGATCCACCAGCAGACCATGACAAGTGACTCTGCTGCAAGGGAATCACATTCTCTTGTGCCGGTGGATGTACATATGGTTTCATCACGTCATATATACCCATAATAGTTGATCGCCGCAGAAGAAAACCCAAAGGTAGAGTGTGCTGAATGATACAGTCAGTAGATTTCTCCTCATACGAGTGCCAAATTCGAAACAGAAGATATTAATGTTGGTGCCTGAAGCATTTGGAATAGCCCGTGCAGGACGAGGAAGATCTCGTAAAGAATATGCAGCGGAGGTTCTCGTGAGTGGTTGTCACAACGTTTTCCATGTATCGAGATCTTGATCTCGTACTCGTATTTCAGAACAAGAAGGGCAAGAGTGTTCGCTTCAATAAAAGTCTTGGCTAGGATTTGTAAGCATGCATTTCCCGCGGATCTTCGCGCTAGTATTTCGCGATATTCTACGAATTGGAGCAACATTGACAAGTCGAACAATTAACCATCTCTTCCCCCTCTTTTCCACAAGAAACCCCACGATAAAGGTACCCAAGCGTCCAGCACACACCGCAAAACATGGCCAAGTAAGAGCCTCTCCTCCCTCGTCTCTCATCCCCCCCCCAAACCAAGTAAACGATAGGGAAAAAAAAGCTAACCAAACCCCCCCCCTCAAACACAGCTACCTCGCCTCCATCTTCGGCACCGAGCAAGACAAAGTCAACTGCTCCTTCTACTACAAGATCGGCGCCTGCCGCCACGGCGACCGCTGCAGCCGCAAGCACGTCAAGCCCTCGTACTCGCAGACCATCCTCCTGCCCAACCTCTACCAGAACCCGGCCTACGACCCCAAGAACAAGATGAACCCGAGCCAGCTGCAGAACCACTTCGACGCCTTCTACGAGGACTTTTGGTGCGAAATGTGCAAGTACGGCGAGCCCGAGGAGGTGGTGGTGTGCGACAACAACAACGATCGTGAGTGGGCGAAAGAGGCGCCCGCCTCCCCTACCCCTTTCCCCCTTCCCCCCACCGCAGACATAATCTTCCGTCTCTCAAACCCGCAACGTGACAAACAGAAGCTAACCTGAAACCCCTCGGCCCCCACCATAGACCTAATCGGCAACGTCTACGCGCGCTTCAAATACGAAGACTCGGCCCAAAAGGCCTGCGACGCCCTCAACAGCCGCTGGTACGCCGCGCGGCCCATCTACTGCGAGCTGTCCCCCGTCACCGACTTCCGGGAAGCTTGCTGCCGGCTCAACAGCGGCGAAGGCTGCGTGCGGGGTGGCTTCTGCAACTTCATACACCGGAAGGAGCCGAGCGCCGAGCTGGATCGCGAGTTGGAGTTGGGGACGAAGAAGTGGTTGAGGGCGAGGGGGAGGGATGAGAGGAGTATGAGTAAGAGTCCGAGTCCGGAGCCGACGAGGAAGAGGTATTGAGGGGGGAGTTGGAGGGGGTTTGTCATCGACGGGGGATCTTGATGGGTATGGAGCCACGCCCTGAAGCTCAATCCGCATGTCTACTTGGCTTTATGGAAAAGCGCGGCGTTGAGGTGTGCCTCTAGCTCAGACGGTAGCAATCTCACGTATTGTATTTAGAAGAACCATGTTCCCCGGTCATCGTATCATCATTAAACCTACTAATGTCCCTGCTAGCGAGCGCATAGGTGTATCTCCGTAATCACAAGTCATGAAGCCCATAGCGTTGAGCCCTGTGCCTGTCTATATTAAATCCCATTCGCCACGCTCAGAACCCAACCAGCCAGCCAGTAAGCAGCGCTAAATCGATAAACCAATATCACTATGACGTCTCCTGCGAGATAATGGCTCGTCTGGCTCGTCCTTTACTCGTTTGCATGTTTGAACCAATTATTGCTTCCAAGCCACGCAAACACCGCAATCAAAACGCCAATGGCAACGAAGAAGCAGAGCGAGATCATCCATATCCGTAGCCGGTTGCGTTGTTGCTGTTTTCGCAACCAAGACTCGCTGTGCCCGAGGTCAGCATATCGTTCCTCTTGCGACCACGGAGGATTCAGCATAGTAGAAGAGGACGTACGTGTGTCTAAGGGCCGGTCTTGGCTGGTCTATACCAGCATGATGGGCTTGGGTTTCGGTTTGGGAGATGGAGGACGAAGGATATATACTTGTGTCGAGGGAGTCACCACGGATGGCAACGGCGGGATAAAATGTCTTCGGGTCGAAGTTCTTGAGGTGAACGGGATCGTCAGGCCTGGCCATTGGATAAGGCATTCTTGTTTCGCGGCCCTGAAGATCCAAGATCCCAGGCTGAGATGTGTAGCACCAAACGGGGATAGTGATTTTCAAGGACCCCTGTCTGCGACGAGACTTGCGATCAATGAGATCGTTCTTTATTGATGAGAGCAGAAGCCTTGATGTTTTCCAGAGCTGGACGCCGAGCAACGACACTCCGGGAGAAGACTGTGCTCGTACGAATGATTGTGGTTGACGGAGGACAAGAAGACGGAAAGGGACGGGAAGATGATACACTCAAGTATTCGTAGCCAAGAGGAAAATGAAGACGAAATGACGAAAATACGAAGATCCTCCATGATAGCTCCACGTTCTTCAGATCGCTTGACGAAAATGCCTGAAACCCCCAAGCCTCAGCACACTTGCCTCCCACGGTCACAAATGGATGCTCAGCTGAAAATCCATCACATTAAGAGCACCATTTGATTTTCAATTTGTAATGCTGTGAAACTTCAAAAGAGCACAGCAGCTCATTTTTAAAGTAGCGGGCGATGTCGATTGGGAGCTTCTTGAACTCTGCTGCCATTCGGGCCAATTACGCCGAAGCGCGAGTCGGCTTTGCGTGGGATGCAAAGCTAGATCTACGATATCTTCCAAATAATGGGGTCGCCAATCGTAGCCGTGGTATCATTTGATGATAGCGCTCCAAATGATGCTTTGGGCACACGCTCTAAACGCTTCACAAGACGTCCTCTTTGGCGTCTGCAGCCTGAGGATCCTGTTGTATTTATTTGCGCCTTGATCTACTTTCAAAGCAATGACCACAGCCAGGGCTTCAATGTCGTTGCTGCGTCCAAGAAGAGATCAGCGATGCTACATGGTCGGTTTGGAGAGACCATTGAAGAACGGTGGATGCAGTGTGAGCAGTAGTGTCATCAGCCAAAATCCCTATGCGGTACCTGTCCAGGCCCCAGGGACACTGAATTGGACTTTGCTCCAACAGCTGTGCCTCTTCTCGCCAGCTCGATTGGTGCACTGCCCTTGAACGATTCCTCAACCTTTTGTCCTAAGATTGGCTTTCATCCTCTTCTTTCCTTCTTTCTTCTAGACCGGTCCCTCTCTTCCACCTCCTCAAAGACCTCTCTTTCTAATTCATCCCTCAACCCGCCCAGATCCGGCGGTATACGTTGCATCTGTACACTTGGCGCTCCGTTAAGGTATCGCAGTTGTTCCAATATCCCCATTACCACGCTTTCCAAGTAGACCCTGCTATTCTTATTCTCATATCGATTCAGGTCTAATTTGGGGAAAAGAGTCTTCTCATTGCCGAAGTGCTCCAGGAAAGGAGTGTGAGCTGGAAGATTTGGATGGACCTCCGCGCCAATACACAAGCTAGTCTCGTAAGCCCATGCTTTGGCAACATTGCGCGCCGTATATCCTCCGCCGCCAAGGACAAGCAGAGGCAAGCCGAATTTCTTGACAAATCCCACACATGCGCCATGCGCTTTTATGTTGACGTTGAAACAGCCAAGTCGGTCTCCGCCAAGTGAGTCGGCGCCACATTGAAGAACGATCGCTGTAGGTTTGTATTGACGCACACACGGCTTGACTATATCTTCGAAAAGTTTGATGTATTGCGCATCCTCAATGCCGTCATGTAGGGGCACGTTGAGGGAATGATGAGCGCCAGGACTCGCGTTATTGAGGGGGCCAGTGTCGTCAAGGGCACCCGTACCGGGGAAGAACTCGGCTCTGTTGTACTTATGGAATGAAAGTGTCATGACGCGATCGGTGGACCAGAAGGCTTGTTCGACGCCGTCGCCATGGTGGACGTCAATGTCAATGTAGAGGACTCGGGGGTGATGAAGGAGTAGCTGAAGGATGGCAAGGACAATATCGTTAATGTAGCAAAACCCAGAGGCTTCTGTCTTTTTGGCATGGTGCAGTCCCCCTGACCAATTGATGGCAATGTCTGACTGGCCGTTGGTGAGCTTACGGGCTGCATCAAGCGAGGCTCCTGCATACGTCGAACAGTAATTGTAGAGACCGTCAAAAATGGGGCAGTCATCACCAGTATTGTAGGCATACGTCTGGCTTTCAGGATCGAATGTATTGTCTGACGGGGTGACTCTGAATGTTGCTAGTTAGTGATGCTAAAGCAAGATCAGCGGTGTGTCCAGCATCTACCTTTGCAAGAAGTCGATATAATCCCCGCTGTGAAAGTCTTTTAGCTCTTGGCTTGAAGCTGCCCTCGGTATGTAAATATCCATGGCTTCGTGCATGCCATAGGCCATGACAATCTTGTTGGTCAAGGTCAGTCGCCATGGCTTCATAGGATGCTTCTGCCCAAAGTGCATCTGCTCCATTTCAGGATTGGCATGGTAAGAAACGGTATATCCCTTTGGCCTTTTGATTCCATTATTCCAGACCTCTCTCTGAATTTTTTCGTCGACGGTAAAAGTGGATGTAGTTCCAGGCTGTGGGTGTCTGTAGTCTTGAACTACTGATGTCTTGGCCATATCGCATCGTCTGCACGCCCCTTCCTTCTCTGAGAGAGGTTGCAAAGTCTTCGTTCGAGAGTGGTCGTTCTTCTCATGTTCAGAATGGGCTGAATACTGTCATTGTCATTGAAGAGACGAGAAATACAGCAAGATGATAATAGGTGCAGGAGATCGTCAGGAACCAGTCTGAAAGCAAGGACAGCCGAGATGCGCTTTACCTAATAGAGCTAGGGCTCGGCTCGCAACTCCCTGACAAGATTCGACGACTTGCGTTCGCTCTCTGCTTGATCAGCAAGGAAAATAACACGACTACCATCAAGAAAGTTCTCGAAAGGACATCATTTCATCTAATCAGCAACATATTTTCATCATCTCAGTATCAAAGCCATGTTTTCAGCGATGCAGTAGAGTCGGGCTACCCCCAAAGTCAAGACATTGCCTTATTGCGATCACTCTCTGGGGGCAAACCCTACTTACTCTACGTGGTAGCACCGCAATACAAGGCCAAAAGGGGCAATCATTCTGCATCTGCGCTTACATTAGGCCTTCACTTTGTCTGTTTTTTTTTTGTGTCTTTCCTTTCTATATAATCAAATTATTATTAGTGTTATGCGAGTTTGTTTTTTCGAAGAGGCACATTTTGTGATAATCAATAGAATCCATTAAAGCATTTGCAAAGAGTATTCGAATAAAACGAGCGGAGGCCAAGACGACACGACACTTTTATTTCCTCCGATGATGGCCATGGCAGAAGACGCAGCGTCTGTGTTGGAGCAATTCGTTCAAGATGGTAAACACCCCTCACCCCAAAAAAAAACTAAAAAAAACAAACAAATATATTTAAAGGAGGGAAACCTCATCATCTACAAACCACTAAACACCCAACACAGTGGCAAATCTCCCCGCCGAAATCGCCCACCTGCTCGAAGAAATCCAAGCCAAAGACCGCGTGGTCCAAGAGTGCCGCAACGTCATCGCCACGCGCGACGGCAGCATCCAGAAATTCCTCAAGCTCAACGGCGCCGGGCAACCGAACCCCAAGGAAGAAGGCTACTGCAAAAACGTCATGGCCAACTTCGACAAGGCGCAAATCGTCCAAGAGGAAAAAGTGGGCTTGAGCGAAAAGGCCGCTCTACTGGTAAAGTCTTCCTCCTCATCCTTCCCCAGCCATTCCCCTCCCCAAACGGGCCAGCAGAAAAAAAGCAACTTCATCTCGCTAACACCACCTCCCCCATCACCAGCTAGACCGCCAAATCAAACGTCTCGACTTCAAAATCCGCGACCTCCAAAACGAAGGCGCCATCCAACCAGACCCGCAACTCCCCTCCCTCCTCAACAACAGCACCCTCAGCACGCGTCTCCCGCCCCTCTCGTCCACCGCGACCGGCGGCCCGACCCCCCTGCACCCTCTATCCGGCAACGCCGCCGGCCCCTCCACCACCATCGCCAACAACCCCATCTCCCGCCTCGTCCAGCCATCAGCATCCGCTCGGCAACCGTCCCCTTTGCAAACGACGGCCCCGGCCACTCATCTCAATCAAGCACGCAATGCGCACCGGTCCCCGTCCACCGATCCGTCAAAGCGTAGGCGTTTGAACCCGCATCACCTTTCCATTCCGGTCACGTCTTCGTCGCTCCGCCAATCTTCCTTGGGGCCCGGCACTCCAAAAGCAGATCTCGCAGCCTCCCGCGGTAGTAGCGCGGGTCCAACGCGGCCTGTAAACAAGAAACCAGGGAACGGACGCGCCGGCGCCCCTCCCCATCAACGCATCGGACATCTCAACCCCGCTGCTACTAAGAAATCCAACACTGCCGGATCCCGACGCCGGGGAAATCAACATAACAAAAAATCGGGAACTCCGCTATCGACCACTGGGGACGACGATAGCGTAATGGGGGATGAGAATGACGAGGATGTAGAGATGGAAGAAGGGGATGATGAGGGAGAGGGGGATGATAAGAAGTACTGTGTGTG
The DNA here is from genome assembly GCA_013423325.1 of Usnea hakonensis. Classification (NCBI taxonomy): domain Eukaryota; kingdom Fungi; phylum Ascomycota; class Lecanoromycetes; order Lecanorales; family Parmeliaceae; genus Usnea; species Usnea hakonensis. The sequence goes on along the minus strand of BLJB01000040.1, from coordinate 75,283 downwards.
TCATAGTGTGAGTTATGGGAACATGGTCGCTTGTGATAATGATGACTGTCCGAATGAGTGGTTTCATTGGAGCTGTGTGGGTGTTACAAAAGAGCCGGTGGGGAAGTGGTACTGTCCGGACTGTAGGAGAGGCAGGCCGTAATCAGAGAGCGCCAATGTGAATTATGTGGAAAGGGGGATTTTGGGGTCTGAACTAAAGTACCAACTCTATGACAGCTGTAAAAGAAAAAGGTAGTCGATAGCATGCAAAGAAGCTGAACTTGGTTGAAAAGCAACTCAATCCCTAGCTCTTTGGTGAAGGTGAACATTTATTATGATAGTGCTGTGCACCCAGACATGCTGATCAATCGAGAGGAATTTGTGAAAACCATAGGACCCCTTGAAGAAGCCTAGTGGATTTGCCGCCAAGCCAGTGGAGACCTTTCATGCTGTTGCTGTCGTAAGTCTCTTCTCTGAGACAATGTCTAATATCCTGGTGCGTCAACGAATTCATCAAGTTCTTTCGATTTTGTGTCAACACGCTTGATTGGATGGCCCGGCTGTAGTGGCGCTTGCATACCTGGAGGCGCATTTGTCTGAGTTTGCATTGGATCGATCTGTCCAGCTTGCTCATAAGTATTTGGATTTGGGTCGGATTGGCCGAAGTCGATCAGATCGTCATGGCCTGCTGTTTGCTGCTGTGGCTGACTCTGTGGCTGTGATGTCTTTTTGCCTTGCTGAGGCTGGGAAATCTTTTGACCTACGAGTATTGGTGCGATGGCGAGGATCTGCTTGGTTTTTTCCTCGGGAGTAGCACCATTGCTAGCATTTCATGTCAGCTCAGTCTGAAAATCCCACCTAGTAACATACATATTCGCGTCTAGTATCCAATCTAAGGCTTCTTCTCCTTCTTCTGATCCACCAGGTCCTGCCTGGACTGGTCGGAAAAGTTTCGGATGCCACTCAATTCCCTGCTCTGCTCTCTTTGCGGTCTCATCTCGTTGTCTGTCTTCTACTTTTGACTTCTCTTCTGTCGCAGCGGCATGGTTTGACTCCTTGATGGCATTTACGGTTGGGAGCCACAACCTCTGCGACTCTCGCTCGTCTTGTTCCGCAATCGGTCGTGCGATCGGAGGCGTGTGCTTTGCATGTGAGGCATTGAAGAGAACTTCTTTGTGACCAGTCTGCATATCGGTCAGCGAAATAGCGAACCAAGGACAACCCCCAAATCTTCTTACTTTGACATCCTTCAGTACCATCTCACCACTCCACATGCCTGATAGCTCGAATAGAGTCTCTCCAGTCCTTTCGTTTTTGATTGTCCCGCCTAATGCGTTGTATGTTCCACCAAAATATCCTTTGGTCTTGAACTCGATATCTGCCGTCAGGCCATTTTCAGGACACTTGACGAAACTGTGGTCACCCAACTCATATTTCATTTTTCCGAATAGTATTCCCCGAGCGTACATATTCGGCTGAGTGCAGAAGCTAATTTGGGGAATATGTTAGCTGTGCCAAGCGTTGTCGTGGGAGACCTGCATACTATTTTTCTCCGCCTCGTGTTTTGCCCCGATTCATAAATCGTAGAACCCCTACTCCCTCCATCAAACTCGCAGCCGAGTTACCCAAAAACTTGCTTCTCGGCTTCAATGCTCCATCTATCCGTATGTTGTGCTCGGGCGCCATAAAGAAGTAGCTGGACTTTGGTGGGTGATGTGATGTTTGCTCTGATATGTAGTAACCCCGAGTATGATCTGGATAGTCCCAGTAACAGGTGAATATTTCGCCAAGAATCGGATTGAGGGGTTTCTTCACGCCACTACAAACTTCTTAAGCCAGAGGTTTCCACACTTTTCATGTACAGCCAGAGCCAACGTACGGTGGTTTGATATGCCAGCCACTCAAGTAAAACTTGACCACGGAAATGAAGCGCTGAGTTGGATCTTCGATTTCAGGCATAGGAAGGAGGGTCTCGGGGTGTGCCATGAAGCTACAGCATATCGTTAGAGGTCAAGCAGAACCAAAGACCGGAGCGAATACTTTGTTATCCGTTCCAGCATAGACCTCGGTTCTAGGATGAATGTAGGTAGAGTGACTTTGTTCAGGTCTGCGCCTGGCCGCAATTGTGATATGATATGTGAGAGTACTACCAAATCGACGGCGGTTCAGTATTCGCACCATGGTGTTGGCAAACGCAGTTGCCTGCTGCATGGCTCTTCACTGACCATTTCCCTGATCTGGCTCCACCACTAGCATTTTGTCAGATATAATCGTTCACGACTGACGTGGGTCAACTTTCGAACCCGTTTCATCTTCCCCACCAACGGCTTCGGCGCTCCCTTCGTCTGCTGATTTCTCTACTCGACATGAAATCAGCTACTGGGATCAATCTAAGCCAGCAGCCGAGATTGAGACTGACTGCTCAGCGACATGCGCCGGTGATCGTCGCCGTGCTTGTGGAGGCCTAGAGGCATTTTGAATGTTGTGTGCTACACCAGTAGTGTCGGAAGCTGCCTCGACGGGAGTGATTGGTAGTATCAATTCAAGCACAGCAAGAGGAGAAGTACAAGTCAGAGGTAAGGCACATAGTATTTCATAAGAAAAGGCTCAAAGCAGGCAAGAGCTCGGTGTTTGAATGAAGGCCGAACAACGTTGTTTGAGTATCAGCCTTACAGCTTACAGGGCAGCCAGGAAAATGACGTTCAGCGATCCGTCCTTGGCAAGTTTATTCGGTACCACTGAAACACTGATGCCACTGTCAAAGCCACGATGATTTTCCTGAATTACCATCAATATCTAAGGTAATTTTTATCGATGAGTCAAAATGTATTAAATGTATTTTGGACAAAATCAGCTATGTAGTAAAGGTCTCAGATATCAATATTCAGTCTGAAATCTTACGCCAGACTAATAATAAAATACTTTCCAACGGTATTATTATATCTCTAGCCAGGCTAGTATTATTATTTACTTTACGATTATGATTATTATCATTATCATTATAGGGCCGTCATCCTCTCTTTTCTAAGTCACTCGCCCCCATAGAGATTCATGATGAAATAGGTGCAACAATCAAGTCTCTGCCGCCAGGCAAAGACTTGGCAGCAGAGATTGGGCCACCTAGCTCAGAACTACCGTCTTTATCTTTTTAGCGACTATCTCTTGAACCATCCATCCCCAACCCCTTAGAGTCCCCGTAATGGCCCCCCCCCAAAAGACAGACCCAGCAGACCCAGACCCCACCTCCTCCTACAAAGCCGGCAAACGGCCCCTCCCCTACTGGCTCATCAACGTCCCCGAACCCCAATGGCCGTCCCAATGCCCGCCTTTCCTCGCCGACCTCTCCCCGCGGAACCTCGAAATCATCAACTTCCCCGACGCCGATTTCCAGCGCTTGACGTGGCCCCAGGTGCAGGGGACGATTCGCGCGAACAAGATCGACGACTTCCGCCGCGCGCCGTTGGATCATCGGAATTATCTGTGTTATATGGCCCGGTTGAGGGAGCAGCATGGGTCTGTGATGGATTTTGTGCAGAATGAGCGGCTTGGGTGGACGGAGTTGGAGCCCAAGGGGAAGGCTTTTGAGGAGGATGGTGAGTTTGTGGGGGTTTCTTTTTTTCTTTTCTTTTTTTTTGTGCCCGTCTTTCCCTTTCGCTTTTTGCTGGTTCATTCCTACCTGTTTGGGTATTTTCTATCTTCTCATATCTCGTCACACATTTTCTGTCTTTCTGACAAGATGTTGGGAGCCCGCGGTAGACGACATCAAGATCATCTACAACGACTGGCCCTACGGCATCGACAAGAGCATCGTGCATCTTTGCGTTTGGACAAAGTTCCCCCTGGACGTGGACGAAAAGGATCCAAACGGGGATTTGACTCCTGAGATGAGGGCTCAGATCGACGAGTACGTCAATAAGACATTTGGGTCGAGGGTCCCTGCCGAGAATGTAAGTCGTCTCTTCCCTTGCTATCGACGCTTGTCTCGTTCGTCCTAGTTTCCGCACCGATAAGGCCCAGATTGGACGACCGCAAGGACAGACCAACTGACATACTCTCATTACCATTTCAAGATCATCTGGTTCAAGAATTGGGCGAAGCTGAAATCCATCCGGTCCATGGAGCATTTCCACGTCATGATGAAGGACCCGGACATGGCGTTCATCAAGGAAATCACAAAGGGGGATCGCCCCGCTAGCGCGCAGCTTGCAGAGGATACGATCTTAGCGTAGATTACTCGAATGTGCTGTTGGGGGTTTGGGGAAGTGGGCAGAGTGGGTGGGTTGGAAGGAATAGGGAGTGGGAGATGCGAGATTGGTTTGGGTAGGAAAACCGTTCGGCTCAGATCTGGCGGTTCGATTGTCGGATTAGATAGATAGGACCAATCAGCCTCTAATCCTAATATACCTAGGTAGGATTTTGGAGTCAATGTCGCTGTTTCTTAGGTGAGATGCGCGACATCCTTAAAGAACAAAGTAAAAATCACACCATTGAACAATAGAGCGGATTCCTCTCATTGATGAAACCGAATGTCCACCTAGATAATGCGGCAACTTTGGGATCTCTCCGCCCCTACTCTACCAACAAAGGCCACAGACCCTCACCTTTCCGCACATCCCAAAAATCGACTCTACAATACACCCCTATGCCCCCTTACAATAAATACCCTCCATATACATGAACACTCGCTCGCTCCCTAAACATCCAAACAATCGGACCCCTTCCCTTCCCTCCTTCCCCCTGAATACCAACCCTTTAGGCCCCCCCCCCCCCAAAAAAGAAAAAAAAAGAAATAGAGACAATAACCACCCCCCCCAACCCTACCCCATCACCAAAAACCCCACTTACATCCGCCCACTCCCTCAATCCAGCGCGATTCCCAAATTCCAACAAAAGCGAAGCGTCGCAGCCCCGAGACCCAGTCTCGGGGGAGAGGAGAACCCGTAAAGGGAGAAAAGGGCACGGGAAAGGCGATGAAGGCTCCGTCATACCTCTTGTGCGTTTTATTCCACTTTCTTAGCGCGCTTCTCGTACGGTGTACAAGCTGATTTTTTTGGGGGGGGGGGACTTTTGGGAGAAACAAGCGGAAGGGAGGGGGGGGGAAAGGGGGGGGGAAGAGAGTCCACTTTCTGCGGAGAAGTCAATTTTCGAAGCGTCTGGTTTTGGCGTTGATGGGAGGGTGTTGGGGGGGCTGCGCGGCCGATGCACTGGTAGTTTGATTTGTGGACAGGTTCAGAAGCTGATGATTCTACAGTTGGGGGTGTAAGCCGACGCGGTTGCCGAGAGTTTGGTAGAGACATGCAGCATCTGAATGGAGGTTGTGAAAGCACACTCGCAGGACTCAGGTGCTGATGTTTTTATGGCGGAGCTTCCGTGAACAATGATATTCCTCGGAGAGCCTGATGGTTAGAGTCCTGGAAGTATGATGCATATGTACTCGTACTTGATATCAGTATTAATATTACCGAGACTTCGTAGCTAGCAACCATGCCCTACAGACGCGCGTGGGTAGGTACCATCAAGAGCATTTGGTTTGCTACATCGAGTAGCTCTTCTCTACTTACCGACTGGATTTTCCTTTCGTGGCATTGGCATTGACGTTGCCCATCAATCTATCAAAAGCCACCTGATCCTCTCCTCGCTCCAACGCCGCCACGTTTTCCTCATCTTCAGTAAGGCAGCAGCCGTATTTGTCATCCAGTGTCGCGTACCCGAACACGCGTCGTCTCGGATCTGCATTCAGCATACGTCTGATTTGCTGCACGTTCTCCGGCTCTTCCTGCTCCGTTTGAGTCGGGTATGAACGAGATTCATACGTCTCTTCCAAGCTTAACGACGCATTGTAAGGCCGGATTTCGAGACAAGATAAGTGCTTCAGATCTGCGCTCCGTACGGCGTCGAAGAAGTGGTTCCAGTAAAAGCCGTCATTACTGTCCCGGGAGGATTTGGGTCTGCCGTTGCAGTCGTGTAAGGTGAGCTGCTCCAGACTATCGGCGTGGCTGGCTACAAAATTGACAAGCTCTTGGCAGATGAATATGTGCTCTAGATGCAGGGACTTGAGCAGCGGCATTTGCTCTTTCCTCAGTGCGAGGCGCGCGTGTCTGAACCCATCTAACCCAATGGGCCCTTCGTACGGAGCTTTGAGGGTCAAGGTTGTTGCCGATGCCAGGTGGTCAAAGAACAGCTCATCGAACCTCGCCACGCACTCCAGGTATTCATCACAAGTATTGACGCACCAGCCCGCGCCATTATCACCTCCCCTCACGGAAAGAGTAAAGTGCTCGACATGGCTCAGAAAATCATGAAAATTTTGGCTTTCGTACGGGTCAGTGAAAAACCAAACAAATTTCCTGATTTCCACAGCCCTAAGCTCTAGGTTTTTGTTTCGTAAGAGCGTATCGTAAGACTTCGTCATTAACGCGTGCAAATCGAGCGCTGGTTCGGGGTTGCCGCTCATGTCAATACCTTCATTGTAGAAGTATTCGTCAAAAACGCTTTCATAGGGATAGGTGAAGCCTATACTGAGGGACTCGAGGTTGGAGAATTGGTGCAGGCCTGATAGGATATCGTCGACGACTGGGGGAAGTGTGATATTGACTGACTTCCCGGTTCTTTTCTCGGCTTCATGTGATTTCTTGTTGAATCCCTCGGCCAAAGCATCACCATCATCTTCAACGTTGTCATCTGGATTAGCCCTCCCGGGTGGAATGGTGCCGAGGAAATATATTTCTTTTACAAAAGCGCCATGTCGACCTTTCAGAAGGGCGTCCACGGAAGCACCGCTCTTCTCGTCGTTGCGCAGCTTGATACTTGTGAAGATGTAGGGGGCAAGTAGATTTCGAAAGTACAGCGAGGTGCAACTCCAATTCATCAGATCTCCATGGTACTGAAATTCGTCGTCCCGGTCTGTGTAATCCAATTCGCCCTCCTTGGGCAATGACTTCTCATGGAGGAGCTGGTCGTGCTCCAGAAGCTCTTGGATGATCTTCAGATGAAGCTCATCGGATAAGTCAACTAGGGAACAATGCATGGCTATTGATTTCGTTTATGATAGAGGCAAATTTGTTGTGGTCTACACATGACTAGATCGAGGGATATCTCGATGTCAGCAATGACTAAGTACTCGGTCATGTAGGCTTCAGGCAGCTTCGTGTGTAGGCAGTACCAAAGCTCCTCCGGCCCCTCGCGGGATAGGAGATTCCGTGCCGAAGCGAGTCTGGAGCCATCTCACCATCTCACCCCGTACGCCCCCTCGCCCCCTAGTTCTTTACCTTCTTAGGAGTACCATATTCAGTACCAGGCCTTCTCGGCCTTACCTTTGCATTGGAATGACGTAGTATCGTGTATATATAATGGTATAAGTTGAATAATTGGAAAACATAGGCCAAAAGTACTTAAGCTTAGGCACGAGGCAACGAATTCTTCACCCGGCGACGGCCCTACAACCTAGCTCTAGTATAGCCCTATCCCGTCCCAACTACCTAGGTAGACCAGTCTTCCCCCTTTTGGAGACGATATTATTGTTTGCATTGCTTTGCTTGACGCTTCTAGTATATAAAAAGAAAAATACAAGCATCCTGCTTTATAAGGTGCCATCAAATGCTCGCTCGCTCACCATGTCCTCCTTATTTTACCACCCGATAATTAGAATAGATCTGATTACAAAAGGGTATATCCGATGAAAGAAAATCCCATCGACGCCTTCCTAGTGGACATGAATCCAACTCACTGCCATTCCATCCGACTCCCACTAGGAGCATACCTCCTCCCGCCAACCCCAGTCATTGGTCCTACGGACCTCGCTTCTCTCCTTTGATCCTCCGTTCTATACCCATTCCCTGCATCGCCCCTACCTCTCAAGTCCATACTACGGTTCCGCGGGATGTTGTGTCTTGGCGCATCAAACACGTCATCCATGTCCTGCCATCGCACATTTTTCGGTTTCACGAGGGAGGGACCGGATGGCTGCCTTCCATTTGGCGAGTTAGCTTGTGCACGACGCTGTGGGGGAACGCTGGTAGAGTGGCGTCGAAGGCCGTGAGGGCCTGAGGGAGAGTGAAGCTGGGCGTGGTAGCGTACTGGACTCAGGGAGGCAGAACTCGTGGTGATGCTTGATGTGTCCGACGTGTCAGAACTCGTGGTGGACAGGTCGCTTGGGAGTCTGGTGTGTTGTGGACGCTGATGGTGATGATGGTGGTGGTGGGGATGGTGATGGGGATGGCTATTTGCTGGCGGCGGTGGCGGTGGAGCGTAGTTCGTAGGTGTAGATCCGTCACTAGGCCACGAAGACGGGTAGGCTCTATCGTCAGGTAGGCTGCTACGGCGGCGCTCAGGAGACCAAGGCTCTTGGTTGGGATATTGAGGCGATGGGCGTACTCTATATGGGATCTGGACGAAGGGTGGGCCGCGGTTTTGTGCGCGAGGATGGTTGAAATACCCGGCTCCATGCGCAGCATCAACAACCGAATGCGAATCCACCGACGAAGTATCCCTCGAGCTCTCCAAATCGATGTCACTCAACGCCAAATTCGGTCTCGGAGGCATTGCCCTCGCTGCCGACGTTTGCGCTTCCAACATCAGCTTCTCCGCAACGTTCTCATGCCACTCCACCATGTCCGTATCAGGCTGACACGGCAGGCTCTCTTTAGGCAGTATATTCGGAAAGGGCGCGCCGTCAGCTGGGTTTGTGAGATCGAAGCGCTTTACCGCCTCTTGCAAGAACGGCACATGCTCTTCGGGCTCCAGCAGCAGCTGGACCGTCTGCCATCGTACAAATCCCGCAGGCGTCAGAGCTGGTATTGTAGGTGGGTGGTAGGGATCCTTTTCGGGTTGCAAGGTGTGGTAGCAGCCGAGGGATTGGTAGATGAAGGAGAGAGAGGCTTGTGAAGTGTCGAGAAAGAGAGGGTCGTAATCACCGCCCACCAGACGATAGAAGGCTGCGAGTTTAGTGGGCGTAAGGGTCTGGATGTCCCACGGCGCTACTTCTTTTCTCTGCGATACCGGTCATGATTAGCGTTCCTTCCCACACGGTCCATAGATAATTGAGCAAACACTGACAATGTAGTCTGCTACTCCAAGCAACAGCTGCTCGAATACGAGTGTTGGAGACTTGTCCGGTTTGATCAGATATCCCCAATATTCATGCGCTACCGCGGTGCTCGCCATGGCTGTTGTTGCACGCGTTGGAAGCCTTTGGCAATTGGCGTCAGTGACATAACCATGCAGCTACCCTACCCTACCCTTAGGTCGAAGCGAGCTATAAGATCTTGGAAGTCTCATGATGAGTAGTGTTAGCCAGTCAGGTCTGGTCAGTCGACCTGGCGGCGGCTGAGTTTTGAGGATCCTGCAGCGGAAATTACCACATTTAAAGGAGAGCTCAAAGCGAGCAGGTTGCGCAAATACGCAACCCTTTAAATTTTAATAATTCGATCCGTGCAGGGATCTGAGCGATCAATAAAAACCCGATTCATACGGACCTCGGAATGCCCGCATCTACTTCTTCTAATCAGTAATATATAATTTGCAGAAATGGGTTTCCAATCTTCGATATCATATATCCATCGGGTACAGGTCCTACCCTCTTACACCCCCGAAATATAAAGTATACCCCCGGAAAAGGGCCGAAGGACCATTACACTTGCAGTCAGCTAATCAGAGTGTCAGGGCAATTTCGTTGAGTCGCAGTTAGAGGATAAAAATAATTGAATTGGTCTTGTCGCAATGACAGCCTTCGTCCTGCTGAATAGTAATGCAAGCCAACGAAATTCCTAAAAGCGTCCATCCAAGCTCCTCGAACACAGTTTCCCATCCTTCTGTTCACAAAAGTCCAGCGTTCGAAGCCTTGCGCCTGAAAGTATACGCGGGCCTCTTCTTCCAGCTGAGCCTCGCATCCTTTTCGTCTTCCTCTGGACTTCTCCCAGCAGTGCTCATCTTCCTTCCATGCTCCATATCTTCAAAGTCCTCCTCTTTCATCTTCTTGGTCCAGCGCCAATCATCAATGTCGGCATCTCTGATGTTGCGGCTGGCCTTGAAAACGTTCCAGCTATTTCCATTCTCGAAGAAAGTATCCATCTGCTCCAAACTCCGGCCCGAGGTTTCAGGGTACATAAGTATCACGAATGGCAGGCAGAAGATATTGAGCCCGAAGAGCAACAGTAGGGTCCCGTAACTTATGGCTTGGAAGAGAAATGGGGTGATCATGGTAATGACACCGTTCCCAATCGACCAGCCAACAACAGACCAGGCGCCACCTTTCGCACGTACGTTGAGAGGGAATATCTCTGTCGGGTAGAGCCAGGGTGTCGTCAACCACGTAGCTCCAAATGTGGCAGTGTAAAGGAAAGTGAAGGTCGCAACTCCAGCGCCGTAGGCTCGTTGGTGAGGTCCCTTGATCTGGGCATATTTGTCAAGGATTCCGGCAACGAGTAGGATCAAAGCCATGCCAACCGCACCCCAGACCATTGTTGCTTTTTGACATAAGCGTAAGACTTCTTTGGGGGGAACAGACAATGACATGACTTACATCTACGACCAAATCTATCCAACGTATAAACGGCAAAGATGACGGAAAACATGTAGCTCAAATTATTGAACCCTGCCAACAGTTTGCTGAGCTCTTCCCCAAAACCAGCATCTTGGAACAAATCAACCGCATACACTGTGATCTGAAGATATTTTTTCCGAGTCAGCACATGTCTTTTTTAAGGATGGAACTTGGTTCGTGCGAGCAATGTCAAAGGTTGCTGTCCTCCCGGCATCGAGCAGCCTCATTGGGGCAAAAGAGCTTGGGAGTCATAACGTACCACGCCAATGCCTATGGGATTCTAAAGTCAGCATGTCTCTTCAAAATGGAGTCTAATCATTGCGACCAGTGATTACAAGTGGCGCCTTCCCGGCGTAGAGCAACTGATCGGGGCAGAAGGGTCGAATATTATGACGTACCAACAAGTTCTTGCATAATTTGTAGCCAGACGGCAAGGAAAACTCGCCATCGCAAGCCCCTTGAGTATTTGTCTTTTGGGAACAACATCGCCCAGTAGTGATTCGAAGTGGAAGTTTCGAGCTCGAATTTGACGACCTTTTTGATCTCCTTTACCTCATACTGAACATCTCCGTCACGCGTAGCCTCGAGAACATTTTGTGCTTCTTCTTCACGACCAACCTTCATGAGCCAACGCGGGGACTCCGGGAAGAAATTGATACCAATGCCAATCACGATGATGAAGAGGATTTGGAGAGCGAGAGGTGTGCGCCACGCCATCGATCTGTTAGGGTTGAGGTATGCGAAGTATTCAATCCAGTAAGCTAGAGCGAGACCACCAATATTCTTGTACTCGTCAGCCAGATCATGTAGACAAAGGGAAAGTGTCTCACCATGAAAAACTCTATAGCCAGGAAGGCACCTCTTGCAGAGTGGCTCGAGACTTCGGCAGACCAGACGGGAATGACGCAGTCGATGGCTCCTACCCCAACTCCTGCGATGACACGGGCCTTGATGCATTTAGAGTCAGCATGGACAATTCTCAAAGGATCAAAACAATCCGTGCAAACAGTCATCAAAGGGGCTCGCTCCCCCAACAAAGCAACCTCGTCGAGGCAAAAGAAATCATGACTCACGCAGCACATCCATGCAATGTTCTGGGCAGAAGCCTGTAGTACAGCACCCAGTAGAGCCCACATAGAGCCGAATACCACGGCCTTTATGCGTCCAGCGCGATCGGCTAGTGACCCCGCAACAAGTGCCCCGATAAGGGTACCGGCGTAATAAACAGAGACAATACCACCCTCGGCAGCAACATTCCTGGAGCTTGTTTTCGGAGAATTGATGCCCACTGCTCTGACGTTAGCTGCTTTCACCTCGAGCAGAGTCGTATGCCTACTGTGATTCCAGTAGTCGTCGTTCAGATTGACCTGTGACATTACACCTTGGTCGTAGCCGTAGAACATGATAGCTACACCGGCAAAGAGGTTGATGGCGGTGTACATGGTCTTGGGTTTCTTGAATTTGAACATTCGACTCTGACTGTAACCCCCAATGAAAAACCTCTCCCATTTCCACGGTGGAGGATAATTGATGTTGTCATAGTTCTCGTCTTTGGTATTGTTGACATGCGGAGCAGCACTAGGTTTTGTGTCTTCCACTGTTTGAGCTACCTTGGGAATCTGGCTTTCCGAAGACGAAGGGGAATCCTGGAGTACTTTCTCCTCTGCAGCCATCGTGTTTTAGTAAGTGAGTAGTGAAAAGAATGTCACAATGTCTGCGTAAAAATGGCCAAATAAATCCAATGAAAGTAAAAAATAATGCAGACATGCGGTGAATTTTCCAAAAGGCAACTCTGAGCTTCAAAAGAATGGACGGACTAGGGGGGGTTAAGGTTAAGTAATTAATGTACTCAAATTCTCTCCACAATACTTTTAGCGGAGAAAGAATGGGGGAAGCCATCCTTCCTTCGTCTCCACAATGAAGTAGGACGGGCCACGCCCAAGACAAAGCTTGTGTGTCTCAGGATGTAAGGTGACATCACTACGGATATTCTCATCCCGTAATGTCTGGTGTCACGGAAGATGGAGAAGATAAAGATAGGTAAGGTATCCAGACAAATGCAGTCAAATGGCTTGTTAAGTTGTTTGTCTTGGAATTGGCATTTGGCGGTCCAATGAAAACCATCCTTTACTACCTTGATTATTTGAATTCTGCCATCCTGCGCAACCGCTGGCGCCGTCGATCACTCTATCTTTATTTAAGCGACGGCACCCCCGTCTGAGTCTCCAGCTTCAGCCTCCCAAGTCCCAACTGAGGCATTTTTTTTCCCTATAAGCGCACCGCTCTAAGATCTCTGATAAGCCAATCACAATACTTAACTGGGAAAGGACGACAAAGCTTTCCAATCTTGCACGGAAATCTTCACCCGAGACCCGACAGGGCAGAGGAAGGATGTCCTGTTATAGTATTGATTGATTGGCATTTTGTTTCCGAAGATTAGATTACGGAACAATTGCTGAGTCGCCTAGTCCTCGTCGGTTGAACAATTGAGTTTCAAGGGAATATGTAAAGAACATCTACTCAGTAGGAATTGCAATCATCATGATTGGCACGTCTTGTTGGTTGACGATCCATGCTGGCGTAACGCACCGGTCTCCGGAAATCGTCAGTGGAATGGAACCGATCTTATCGTGGATGACATTTGAGCTTCGTTTTCGTATCTTCTCCCGTATATCTTGTGGCACAGATGTGGAGGAGTGGAGAGCAATATGGACGCGGAGATACGTGGCGACTTTATCTTTTGGAGCAAGCAGGGCCTATCGTCTCCGTCTTCTGGCAGCATTGGAGATGAACAGTCTTCAGCTCGTTTGGTCCACCTTTGCATTCTCAATATACTTCATCTCTGTCCGCCGCGTTTCTTCTAGCTACTGTAACGTTGTCATGCTGAACGAATCCTTTAGTAACTTTACCAATCGCCAACTCCACCTTCGGATCGCCTTGAAAAATTGTGAAGTAAATTTCACGATTCATGTGATAATCAATCATGTAATCGATCAGTCCCAAAACCACGTATCCTAGTTGTTCCCAAGTCAACACCAAAGGCTCATTGATGACCTCCAGAATGACCAATCTGCCAGAGTGGAAACTCGAGCCGCCCAATAATGCGTCTTTGCCTTTGGCCGCGATGGCGTTTTGAACTATCTGGATTACGCCTCTGAAAAGATCCCTGAGCGCTTCTTCGTCTAAATCTGGGCCTCTGGTAACAATTTTGAGGGTTAAGTCGCTATCCTCGATTGGCCAGTCTCTGCCTCCAGCTAGGTGTTGGGCCAAGCTCGAGTTGTACCGTCCGGGGATCGAGTTTGCTGAAGAAGGCAACCCTGGGCTGGTAATTTGCAGCTCTCTTTTGGCAAGTCTTTTTGACAGAGAAGCGCCGTCCCGCTTGAGGATATGGCCGTAGCCGATCTGAAAATGGTCCTCGATATCCAGAATATCAAATTTCAAGGCGCAATACTGCATTCCTGTGACGATGTAGGCCCAGAGCCCTGTAATAACGTCCTGCAGTTCGTACCACTGTAGTCCTTCCGGATCCTGGGCCTGCTTCATAATTAAGATTTCCAAACCAGCGCCCGAGTCATATTCAAGCCCACCACTGAGTGGATGGGTGTCCTCGCCATGCAAGTTGATCTGTTCTTGCAGAAATGCTTCTGAGGCGAGGAGCGTCGATTCCACATCCCACTAGCACATATAAAGAATCAGCACTGGCATCCAGGAATATCTCCAAATCTTTTACTAGGATTTAGAGAGCAGCAGAGGCCGAAGATGACCGAATTGCTCCTACAGACTCTCTCACCGTCCACAACAAGGAATATTAGTGAAATTAAAAATTGCTCACGTGGTTCAGAGCATTGCCAACCGCCCAAAACCTGAGCGCCAAATCGCTGTCAGGAATGGGAAAGACCTCTGATCTGTGTCCCATCCGTCAGTGTAAATCAGAACCGGAACCCAAGAATATCTACATAGTCAAGGTACTTGATACATTCGGCGATCTTACATCTCGCGAAAGCTCTAGAGGAGACGACAATATCAACGGAAAGGCTGGCAAGGAGCCAACGATAGGAACCAGTCGTGATAACGATAAAAGCAACGGCAACGAACAGAGACAAGCCAGGAGACAGTCTCCCCTCCCTCTACGTCCCATGTCTCAGGCGTTACAGTCCCTGCCACAAGTCCGCAGGTAGAATGCGTGTCTGGATAATGGGAAAAACAATAGAATTCGATACGCTGGGAATTTCGAGTACGTTGGTGTTGTAAAGTTGCGGGGCCTAAGCGTGTAACCCTGGTACGTATACATTTGCGACATGCGATGCGGTCGACCCTCGTGCGCGTCTTCCGAAAGACCCTGATCTCCTATCTCAAGATGCAACACGGTTTTAATAGTCAAACAAGGAAAAATTCGAGGAAAATTTTCGCAGATGCGTAGTGACTAACAGACGATGCCAGCGCCAATTGGAACGTACTCTCTCTTCTTCTCTTCTTTCGTTCCCTTCATTCGCCAGCTTGGCAGACAGGATATACAACCAGAGAAACGGATGTCCAGTTGAAATGAAAGTCGTCCAGTTGAGATGAAAGTTGCATCTTCTTTCCATCGTTCGCCCTAGAATACGGGCTGCAATCTTTGAGGTACTAGTGAATCGTCATGTAAGGTTAGCGATAGACGGACATGAGGGAACGGGTAAGCGAACCCAACTTCTCAGGTCATTGTTACTATCTTTCTTTGCAAAGAAATGAATTACTGATCCTCCAATCTCACCCCTTCTCATCTCTATGACCCCCTGATTCTTCCAAGATCCTCCCAACAAAGATACATCCTCTATTCCATCCATCCATCCATCAATCCCCATAATAGCTTTCAAAACACTGGGCGTCCTTGCTCTTCTTTGATTCCGCTCTCCAACTCCGCCTCATTCCACGGACCGAAACGCTGGTACGCTGCCACCGGTACCACATTAATGGCGGCCACTAGCGAGACGAAGCTGGTGCTTTTGGCTGCGAATTTGAATGTTTTGGTGAGGAGGGTGGACAAGGCGGGCATTTTGAGAAATTGGGGGTTTGCTGAGGATGCTTGTGGTAGTGGGGATTTGCCAGCAAAGGAAATTTGATGTGGGTGGATTTGATTGCTGGCGCTTTGAGAACTTCGCTGTGGAGAGTCAGGCTTGGATGGTGAAGATGGCTGGATGGCGAGCGTATGTTTTAACAGGCAAAGATGTTCATTGTCTTCTCACACGAACTACACAGTGAAGCGCTCTGTAAGATTGTTCTTTGTGCGGTTTGCACTGTGAGTGTCATTGCTATTGTCTCTTCGAATTGTTGCCGGTCTTCAGACATGTGATGCCGGGGGGTCGGTGGTTGATTTCGGGTGAATGTCTTTGTTTGCTTTCTTTGTCAGCTGTCCATGAGCATTGTATGGCTATCAACCCCACATCCTCCTTCCAAGTTCGACTCTCAGCGCCATCCTCGTTCCCTTTGCCCTAATCACCGCATCTCGATTTTCCTCAGCCCGCCTGATCAGATACTTAACACACTCTCCCACAGATCCCCACACCAGATACTTGTAGGCCTTGGGCCCCGAACACTCTTCCTTCTCAAATAGCACCGCCCCTCTCGCTTTCGCAGCCATGACCAACTCACAACTAACCTCGTCCGCCATTCCCATCAACTGGCCATAGGCCATGTCAATTTTTGGATCTCCTTTCTCTGTTTGCTCTTTGCGGATAGCCATCGCTTTCTGCACGGATTCATGGTTGTGGCTCGCCAGCACGAAGGCCACCTCTGCCAATATCCTCTCATCCTCTTTTGTGGGCGATGGCCGCAGAGTACTGTTCCATCGTTTGTTCAGTAAAGCGTCCGTAATGCCGTTGTAAGCATTGTCAGTTTCCTCTTTCGTGCCCCAGAAAAGTTTCCGAGGATCGCTGCTCATATAGGCACCTCTAACGAGCTTTACACCCAACGTATAACCATCTCGCTTGGCATCAGCAAGATGTTGAACCAGCGTTGTTGGCGTAGAACGTAAGTAAGCCTGGTATGTTCCGTACACGACCGCTTTTCCTCGAATCTTCCTATTGTACCGTCTCGCGAATAGAAGCGTCCAGGCGTCGATACCGCGTTGAACAGCGTCTTGCTCCGCATCAAAGAGTAAACGAACACCCCTCGCTTGGGCGAGATCACATATCTCGGTCGTCGCCTTCTCGATTGCTTCGCTAGGTGATACTTCAGCGGCCAATTGCCTCATCGCGTCCCTTCCGGCTCCAGAGAACTTTAGACCAATCATATCACCTTCCTCAGCCATCTGGACGGTCTCCAGGGTACCTTCTTTCCAATGTTGTACGTCCTCCTCGGCCGTGGAGCCTGCTGATTGGGTTGAGGTTACGTCGACTTTCTCCCCCTTCTGGAGCACAATCTCCTTGCCATATGCCAAGATTACGCCCTTGTATCCCATAGTCTTAAGTCCCGTGACCGTCTTCTGTACCTCCGTCTTGGTCTCACCAGCACAAAATTGGGCGTAGAAAGTCTTCTTGAGTAGGTAGTGAAGGAGTGGATTGCGGTCCGGGTTCAAGAGTGCGGACGAGGAGTGCGCGACTAATGAGAGAAGCCTGAGCGAGGGCGATAGGAGTAGTGGGTAGGAAGAAAGAGCTGTAAGAGCATAGGAGCGGAGGAGGACGGGCATTGGGAGGAGGGACAGCGGTCGTGAGGGCTGTGATATGGTGGGCAATGTCGGTGTCACCGCAGGGGTGGAGGCATAGGTTCCCTGATCCGTGGAGACGGTTGTACTGATAGCTCGGTGGGATGCATCTGTGTGAAGGGGGCGGTGGTGGGTGAAAAGAAGAGCGGGAGAGTTGGTGGCATATTGAAGAAGGCGAAGGGGCTGCTGTGATTTTAGCATGTCGATGATGAGACAGATTGTAAAGAAAGGATGAAGGACGGTGTGGAGAGTAATAGATATTGTATGAAGGAAAGGGTAGACTTCATGATGAGGATATGAGGAATTTCCATCTACTTTATATGGGCTGAATGGGCTGAATTGTCCCACCTTACGGAGTAAAGTCCCTTATCTTTCCACTTTCCACTTTCCAACAAGAGCAAGAGAGTGATGAAAGAAAGTCAATTGACAATCAAAGCCGCTTCTAACCGAGCCCCACCCGAGGTACTCCTGTCGTATTCGTACCAAATCCATCCTTATCGATAACCCCCGAGGCAGGCACGCCCAAATTCCTAACAACTCACGATCCACTGCAATACTTGGAGTGGTGAGTGAAGTAGACGGAGTAACATCAGTCTGATATCCTGGAATAATCCTCTTTGCCCCTACAATGACTCCTTTCACCAATTGAAGAAAGAACTGGGGCCTAGGAGGAGGAAGCACCCGATTCTCACTGCAATCAGAAAATTGCGTCTGCCCTGATACGCTCATCTCCTTTGGCGGCATGGAACTTCGAAGCAGAAAAAGAGAGCCTGAAGAATCGTCCCTATATTCTTGTCCGACGCTCCAAGAATTTCATCTGGTATGAATGATTCCCCAAGTACGGAATGATGATGTCCTCCTTGCAATCTAGGCTACTCCCTCACCTGGAATCAATTGGAGTACAGGCTTGATACACAACTCAATCGCTCCTCGGAAACATTTCTGTGTCACGTAAACAGGTGCGTCAAGGTAAATGTGTCTCAGCACAGCACCAGACGACAAGATCCATCTGTGCAGTGAATAGATTCCCTTCGTGCGACCTCTTATAGATTGGTCAGCATACTCGCATAACGCGCATCTCATTCCTTGCCATGCGACCAGACTCTTGCGACCTGGCTCACTATATATACAAAAGCCGCCTTCATTGTTGAACAGCTCCCGGTATAGACGAGAACGAGATCTTGGAATCCAAATCCATGCCGTTTCTTCAACATGTCATCGCTATTTATTTTGGCTCCCTTTCCATATTTTCACGCACCGCATGGAGCGCGCCTGCATTGCCTGCGCTCTCGATCCTACCCAATGCTGGCAGTAGTGACCTTACCCTCGGCCTTGGCAGCCCAGTCAACGAGTCAACGCTCTGTGGACTCGGCTCTTCATCAAGTAGTCATCACGGCGCACTCGGCTGGGACAAACAAACCTGGCGCATCAGCGAGTCCCTGTCCTTAGCGCTCACAATCTGCAATTGGGAGCCCGATCCTGCCACGATCCAAGCGGTCCTCGCCGCCGCCGCCGTAACGGCCGGCAAGAAGCCCGCGACGACACTCCTGGAGAAGAAGTTCACCCAAAGATCGGACAACAAGTATAATACGCTATACTTCGAAATCAGCCCCGGCTTCATCTATAGACGTCTTAGCTGGGGGGTGGTGGGCGAGGTGCTGGGGGAGAACGGGCTGCCAAGGTTCTTCGAGACGACGCAGCAGTGGCATACGGTGTACTTTGACGTGATGCATGCCAGGGAAGGGCAACTCGGGGACGGGGCTGTGAGGAGGTGGTGGCAGCTGGGATTACCTCAGGGTATTGTAGATGAATAATAATTTACTCTGATTGTATCAAGGTGCTTGCAAAGTACTGGGAGCGCAAGCACGATCGCCATCGGATCCGTTGTGAATGTGATTGGAGATATTACTACCCGCTCCGAGCGCGGAGGTTTCATGGGAATCTTTCAGGCCGGATCGCTTGTACCCGTTGCCGTCGGTCCAGTCATTGGTGGCGCTCTGGCGGCATCTTTGACTTTGGGATGGAAGGCAATCTTCTGGTTCCTGGCCATCTATAGCGGTGTCTTCCTGCTCCTCCTAATAATACTTCTTGGCAGTGTACCATCACTTGTGTCACTAATCTTCCCGTTGACTCTGATAATCTTAAAACCACTTTGCCGTATATGCGCTTTATCCGCAGCCAATGCTATCACCACCTCCCGCCCTTACCCTAACTGCCTTTCCATGTCATTGTCATGGATTCACAACTCGTAGAAAGCAGGGAGTCCTTAGTGAACATGTACAAGCCGTGTCTTTGAGACCATTAATGCATCAGGCATTGGTGTGACAAGGAGTCGAAATGACAAGTGTATATGCGCCAGTATCCCTTCAAAGAGACTGTCTTTCGTCCTTCGTCAACGCTGTAAATGTAATATAATTCACGAATCTTCTTTTCACTCCATCTGCCGGCGAAATAGTCTGCTGGTATAAGATGATCGCTATACGTCATACACTCATTTCCATCTGTTTCCTTCTTCCGTTGGTTGCTGGTGCAAGTATGTGCAACGTCCGTCGAAGTAAAGTACGTGAAGCTCACCTCTAGAACAGACCTTCCGCGCCGATATCACCCACCAAATCACCGTAATCCGTCAGTTTCAAGGCAGCAGAATACAAGCAATGATGGTGCGTGCGGGCTTTTCTATGATAAACAAATCTTTAACCCCATGACAGGTGAATCCTCCGCATTAAACACATCCACCACGAACCCCACTACTAGCAGCCCGGGCGGCAGAAAGGGTGGTGGTCTCCTCGCCTGCCCGGGAATTGGCACCGGCGTAAACAACCTCAACATCAGTTGGGGCTATGGCTGGATTGAGGATCCAAACAGTGTTTTCACTGATGAAGGCCTAACCGTTCCGTCAGGCCTTGATCTCGTACCCTTGATCGCGCGAACAGCTGGTGCGACAGCCTCCGTCTTTGACACCATCAAGTCTCAATCCAACTACAAAGCCATCCTCGGTCCCAACGAGCCCGACGTCAATGAGAAAGACCCTCAAGCTACCGCAAATGCATGGCCCCAATTCGTCGCGACAGGACTCCGCGTCGGCTCTCCAGCCCCGGCACACACCACGCTTGAGTCTGGCGACTGGTTCGTCGAGTTCATGTCCGCAATCGCCGCCGCTGGCTCGCACGTCGACTTCATCGCTCTCCACTCGTACGGCCAGAAGTTCAACGATGTCGCCGGCTCCGTTGCTGATATAAAGTCTTACATCGAGGGTGTGTACGCCAAGTATAGACTTCCCATCTGGCTCACGGAGACAGCAATGGCGACCTGGGAGGGGTCAGATTGCTGGACCAATGGATGTTATCCGGACGAAGCCACGCAGGCCGAATTTGCTTCGGCGTTGGTGCAGATGCTTGAGGGGCTGGATGAGGGGGTTCTGGAGCGATATGCTTATTTTGTCGTTGGAGGAACTGCGCCATCGAATTTGATTGATGGCAACTCTGGCGCATTGACCTCGGCTGGGCAGGCTTTCGCCGCGGCTTGGTAGCTTATGCGCCGTTGACAGGTAGATTTATTCAAATATCGATAGATTATTAGGGGCAGAGACATTGGCATTGAATCGTTCGCTGGTCGAGATGAATTTCGTTCGATTGGTCAATGCTGGAACCTTGGCAACTTGGAAAAAGCGAATTCTTTACTGGGCCTGGGCCTAGGCCAGGGCTGGAGCCAGAGAACATGAAGGAAAAAAATGAACCATAAGATTCAAGTATTCAAGTATTATTATAGTACTCATGTATTACTGTGTGGTTGAATGCGAAGCCATCTATCTGAGAAAAACGATGGCTGTTGAGTTCCTGGGATTGAGCTGGGATATCGGTCGTCCTTGATCTCTTGGTGTTCGGTTGGGTCCAAGATGATAGGGATGGAATGGCAGTATTCAAACTCCACCCATGGGTAACGGTCATATGGACTAATCCCAATTAGGGTACTTTAGACATCTACCTTGGGTTTCTAAAGTAGGACAAAGTTCAATCTCCGGAGGACCTGGTTGGATTGTACCTCGGAGAATGTGAACGAGGCAAACATGAAAGCCAGTCTGATCATGGTACAACATCATATGAAGGAAGACGCTTGAGAATAGATCCCTTCTCATCAGCCAAATCAGTAGCCGAGGCCTGCGAATCTGACGAAGCTTCATCCGGTCCGAACCGAGAGAATACCTCGTCTGTGAGGGCATGCACGCGACATCTCCACCTGCCTGCGTGTGGAATTTGTTTATCTTTCACCTCTATTCCTATGACTGACATCACTAATCGTGCCTCGGATCAGCACCTATACCAGCCGGCTCGGCACCTCTTAAACCCCGAGGCATCAGTCAAGCCGTCCACTCAACATTCCCCCATCGATGATCTAGATAACATGGCTCTGAACCCCGTGCGTCTCGGGAAGTCTCGAAGAGAACGCAAGGACACTGCCAGAGATGGAACCGAACGAGGACGACGACTACATCTTCACCCGCAGCTACCGAGACTCGGCCCGTCTTGGCCTGCAACACTGGCTTTGGATATACCGCCTCAAGTACGTGCTGCACCCGTCCATCCCGGCCACAACCGAGCACCTGAGAATCGCAGACGTCGGCACCGGCAACGCGGTGTGGATCACGGAGGTCCTTTCTCACCTCCCGCCCTCTACGCAAATAGACGGCTTTGACATCTCGGCCGAGCATTGGCCTGCCAAGGAATGGCTCCCTTCTAACATCTCTCTCCATCTCTTTGATGTGTTTGGGGAAGTCCCAGAGCATCTGCTTGGGCGATACGATATTGTGCACCTCCGCGCGTTCACGATAGTGGTGAGAAATAATGATTCGACTGGGGTGCTGAGAAATTTGATCAAGATGCTGAGTAGGTGATTATGATCTCTCAATCATTTATCAAAATCGCAGTCTGAACTTGACGGAAAACTCTGGTTTGAATTCCACGAGTTACGATGTGATTACGAAGCTTATCGAGTTATAATAGAGCCTGGCGGATATCTCCAATGGGACGAGGTTAACCTAGGTACTTTCTTTGCCAGCACCGTCAATCCGTCCGCTTCAAAGGCCGCTGCGACAGAACTCGTGGCGAAATGGAAGTCTGAATGCGCGAATTCGGGAATTGTGTTCGAGTAAGTGGCCTCGCAAATTTCTCGTCAGCGATTGATCAATCTCCACTTTGTGATTCTCCATGCCAGATGAAGCCGAAAGAAATTGGAACCGGTGTCCACGAACCTTGGCAAACAATATCATTGGAATCCAAGCGAACGACGTTGCTGATATCTTACTTATCAAAAAGCTGGATCCCCACACTCGAATCCCTTTTCCGCGAAAACGGTCTCGTCAATGTCAACGCCACCACCTTCCCACCTATCCACGAACAACGCAAAGCCTACACCGACAACTTCTTGATGGGGCTGGAAGACTCGTGTGACTTGTTCTCGGCCCGAGACAAGGCTTCGGAGCTGGGCGCTAAGCCGCAGTGGCGAGAGCTGTTTCAAAAAGCCGTAATGGAAACGAAGGAGGGGGTGAGTTTCACGGCGGACATGGTTGTGGTTCTTGGGCAGAAAGCTGTGTAAAGGACTTAGCACATATTCTAGGACTTCCGTAACCTCAACGGCCCCATTGCTAGAAATTGCAGAGCTCTGGCAATGACATGGAATTTGACTCAATAATCACCACGTACTGGAGTATGTACTTCACTTCACCTGTTCTGCACATGTCCTAGAAGAAAAAGTTGATGAACCATGACGTGTACATTAAGGAATCATTCCTTTTACTTACTCCTGTCACACTTCTCCTCTCTGTGGAGTCTTTCCTGTGCAGTCAATGTCTTGTTTCGAGCATTCCTGGCACCATTCGCACGCGACGCCTAACAGGTGGAGTGGGACAAAAAAGCAGTGATGGTCTTACCGAGCTGCTAGTAACCACTTCCCACCTCTACACTGTGGTATTCTGAGCTTTAGCTGATGTGCCGAGCGTGCTGCAGATGCCTGTTGCCCCTCGCTCCCATCACTTGCACGGGTGCGGACCTTGCACTATCAAACACAACTATGTGTTCTTGCCTGCTGTGTAAGTACTGGTCCTCTCCCAATTTGTACATCTTTTGGGCACGGTACTCATCCCTTCCTTACAGGTCCACTCTATGACCCTCCTGTCCACCCACCTCCACCCCGAGACCAACCTGGCTGCAGGAGGCTTCGACCATCTACCATAAGCAATCTCTGCTTAGTGACTCAGAAGACTCTCTGTTCTTGCAACAACCCCAAACACTGGGCCCACTCGTCGAGACTGAAGCCTGGGAAGAGCAGAGTTTTAGAAGGAGGGAAGTCGGACCATCATCGTCATTGTTTGAAAGGAGGCGGGCAGATCCATACACAAAAGGTGCGTATGTAGAGTAATCTACAAGCACGTCAGACGTCAAAAAGTCGGACCCTATTTCGGGGAGGGGCGAGTTATCCTCGCCCCGTCTGGGCCTTACGACGGTACTCCTGATCCGTGTTTCGATGAGCCCTCGGGCCATTATATGAAAGCGAAATGAAGCAGGCAGATGAAGGTAAAAGATGTTTTATAGTCGAGATACTTAAAATTACCGCAAAGAGCGCCTCGGGCATGACCATACAATAATCAGCACGATTCTCCCTTCAATCAAAAAGCCACGGCCTCTCTCCCTCGCCAACTTCCTCCGCTAACGAGTCCTATCCCTCTATGATACCATGGTCCGCGCATACTATAAGATCCTGCCTCCGATAATAGAAGAGATTAAGAATTGTGTAAGAGAGGAATTTGAAGAAAATATGGTACTTGCGTGGTACGGGCAGCACGGAGTCTGAGCGATTGGGAAAGCAGTATAGTGGGATGGGCCGAGGATGGTAGGGCGTCGTAGCTCCTTGGGATTCCTGAGCACAAGTTCTGGGGAAGCCCGAGTGGGGATCTGTTAGTAGAGGGGTTGAGATTTGAAGTATCCCGTCAAAGGGTTGAGCCGGTGCACCAGACCTCTCTGCTTATCTGCACAATCGTCGAGGCTACAGCAAGGTCACGTTGTCATTAGCCTTCAAGCTGTAAACAAAAGTCAAACGCTGCTTGATGGCATCTAGCTGGGTCATCTGCTGTTACTGCTGCGTGGGACCTGCTTCTGAGAAATCGCTTGATGGGGACACCCTATTTATCTGCTTTGGTCGTTCCAGCTTCGCCCTTGCTCTCGTCCGGAAACCGAGTCAATCGGGTATTTTCCGATAATTAGCGTCGATATCGCGAGTCCAGCGGACTCTCTGCTATTACAGATCTATGTCAACCGGGAAAGTTACCGCTGGACCTCCTGGATCCAGATCTACGTAGCTGAAGACTGCTGATGCCCCAATAACCGTGGAAGACATAAGCTCCCCAATTTTGCAGCAGCCGGCTCTCGTCTGTCTGCGTCATTAGTGTAAGGCTGGCGCTTTGACAGCACTCCGCGAGGTTGATAAAGTTCAAGGCCGTCCTGATTTCATGACGGTCGATGTCTTGCTCAGGGGATCCATTGCCTGCCTGATCCATGGCAGCAGTTAACTCTCGGGCAAAAGCCTCGGTCCATTTCTGGGCGTAATAAGGAGCCACGGGCCAGAGGGTTCCAAGAACGCTTCTGGCACCGGCATAGAAGAATGACGGGATGAGACCGAGCATATCATCTCCTGCGGATTCGTAGGTGACACCACTCTCGCACGCCATCAGATTGATGTGTGCACCTTCATTGAAAACCACTTTTTGGATTATGTCTGCGCCTGTGAGCTGGCTTTCTGGTGGGTGTGCACCTCGACATACTGCATCCCCTTCCTCATCGTCTGGATTATACAGGTATAGGTGGGCATCTAATGGGCGGTCAGGGCCGCTTGCATGAACATGACCGCAAAAGTGGAAAAAGTCCGAGCCTGTGCACTCGGAGACCAGATTTGAACGCGCTACCTCCTCGTCCAGAAGGGGTGTATGACTAAAGAGCTCGGCTATTGGTGTCACAGAGTCTAAGCATTTGTCTAGCGGTGTTGCAGCGACCACCTTTCCGTGTGCCGACTGTTTGATTCGTATGCGCGAATTAATACAAAACTGGAGCAGCGTCATGCTATGGATATAAGTGACGGGGTTTCTTTGCAGTAAGATCTGGCAATCTTCGTCTGACCTCTCTCCTGTCTCCTTGATCTCAAGGCAATGCAACGGAAATCGATGTAATGCCGCTGTGGGACAGAGTACAAGGGTATCTCCAGGCTTTGTTAGAGCCGCCAGCGGTGCCACCAATCCGACGGCCTCTTGAGCGTCTTTGAAGGCGTCTTCGGACGGTCTTTCGATAGTGGCTTTTGAAAGATATTTTTCTACCCAGGCCTCTGCTTTTTGCATTGCTCCCTTTTCGACGCGTTTAAAGATAGGAGGACCTTGATGACGAAGGACTATCAGGTGGAGGTCTCGACCATCGACTGTGTGTGCGAAGAACCAATCAACGAGAACAAGTTTTGATCGCTCAATTTCGGGAAGTTCGGCCATCAGAGACTGCATGGCCGTTGTCGTTGTAGCTTTACCGTTGACCATTGAAGTGACCTCATCAAGCTCTGGAATTGCGGTCATTCGCCTTTCCAGATCTTCAAGTTCGTGTCGTTTTCGGTACTTCTCTCCCATTCCTGGGACACCTTCCGCAACTCCAGAAATGGCCTTTCTCATATCTTGCCAAGCATGCAGAAGATTTTCATCATCTTTTTCTGCAGCCTTTGCCACCATCTTTTTGGGTAATTCGTTGCTCATGGCTACAGCTTCGGCGATGGCGCGGCCCTTCGATCTTTGTATCCAGTTCCACATGTCTTGCGCCATACGGTCCTGTCGCTTTTTCATACCCCAAGCGCCAGTCCGCATCCAATCCATCTTGGCGTGATCTACTGCCTCCGTCAGAACTGCATCGTTGTGATAATGAGTCTCCCGCCAGGACTTCTTGATTTCTTGAGCGTCAATACCCCCTATTGAAGACATCTCGGTCCGAAATCGCCCATGAAGGCGGTCCGCTTCTTCTAAGTGGAAGAGAGCCTCGGTGGAGAAGTGCATGTTGGCGTGCAACAGAATATCAATCTTCCCAATCCAGAGATGCACCGAGGCGACGAAATCTCCCTGCGCTACTATTTTAGGTGAATCGCATTCGTCTAACAGCTCCAATGCTTTAGTACGAGCATGTATGAGCATGGAGGTCGCTTTCCATGGTGGAATCTCACACAAAAATAAGTGATAGTCGCACTGGATTGACGTTAAACGGTTTCGAAGGTAGACCAGTCGGTAGATGTCTTTGACCTCGGGGTCAAATATTGGCCAATACTCAATGAACTCGTCAACGCTTTGTTTCTGATCCTGAATGTAGGGCTGGCTGTTCTGTTCAACGTCAATATGGTGGAGCTGCCGATAGTAAAGCAGAGCTCCAGTAAGCAAATCTGACGATGCGGTGCTCCAGAGTTTGTCTCTCTTCAACCAGCCTATAATTCTATGCAGTTTCATTTCCCATAAATCCCGACGCAAAGGAGGACCAAAGAGTGCTTTCCTGAGGTTCGTGGTGTCAACAAGCTCCAAGAAAGAGACTTTCTCATTTGGTCCATTCCTTTCGTTCGGAATGCTAGCATCTGGCACAATCTCTCGCAATTCATCCGGAGACAGTGTACCACGCTCCCAAGCAGACGTCATTCGCTCGAGTAAGACTCTTATGCCTGTCTCGACATTGAAGACGCGCGCAGTCTTTCCAAACCATTCCGCTGCGAAGCTATCCACTCCAAAGACCGCACGAGCTGTGTGAGGCAGATGTGCTTCCAGTGAATCCATCTCATCTCTCGCTTTGTCTTCACGAGGTTTGTTTCCGAGAACCATATAAATTCTAGATAAGGCACTGGCCTTGTAGTACAAGGCTTGAGGGTTGTCGAAGGCGCCGTTATCAGGAAGTACCGAGAGTACATCGCTGAGGTGTATTACCCTTGACGTTGGATGTCCTTTTTCGAAAAGGGTAAACCATTCGGCAAGCTTGCCAAGATCATTGTGACCGGTAAGCCCAAGAAGCCTCTGCTTTCTAAATAGAAGTGAAGGTAGGTCTGGCTGTAAATCACCTTCGATCTCTTCTAAACGCGACAACACCTTCTCCAGTGTCGCACAATCGGACGTAGTCTGGGGCATGTCAACAATAGCCGAGAGAGCGCGTTCCTCGCAGACAAAATCCTCATGTCTTTTGGCTATCGCAGCGGCTCGGTGAAGGTGCTGAGCCTTGTCTACAGGTGAATCCGTACCTGAGCTTTCGAGAACGAAATCGTACTCGATGCGCTCTCGAGGAAAGCATTCTTCATCCTTTGTCTGCAAAGCGGCCTGGACCAAGAGCTGCTTGGCTGATCGAGCTGCGTTTGTAGCTTCATCGTACATTCCCATCCGGCCAAGGTACTGACCAAAAGCGGTGTTGGTCGCAATATGCACGAACAATGCTGATGGATGATCGGAAACTATAGCAGGCAGGGAATCCAGAACTTTTTTGTACATGGCCAGGGCGAGGTCTCGCGGGACGACAGAAGCTATACTATCTGTGAAGATCTTGGCGGGAAACCAAAGCCGGCGACATAGAAGCTCTTCCAACCACAGCGCTGATGCAGCCCATGCGTGATTTAGCGTCGAATCATATGGCAGTGTTGTACCTGGCAATTGTTGATCCTCCTCATTTGCCCAATTGCTATGGACATAGGTATATTTTACTATGCGTATGTACAATTCCACACTATGAAGCTTCAATGGATTTTAGCAATTCGTCTTGACCTTGAGAAATGAGCAAGTATACCTGATACACAGAGCTTTCCCCCCATTCTGTTTGCGCGCGCATCGAAGTCTTAAATTCTCTGGCTGCCAATAAAGCTGACAGCAGCGCGCCACTCACGTAGATGTTAGCTAGGTGTCGCATGAGAACCAAAAGTTTTGACTGATGAGAATCAGACCCAAAACGCGGCGCAGAGGTAGCCAGGAAATCACTCAGCGTGCCGAATCTGCCCTGATTGAGAAGTGCATCGGCGCGTTCAAAGAAGACGGGTGGGTTCTCCACATGTCGACTCAGAGTTTGCGAGAAGAGTCGCTCAGCCTCGTTAAATTTGCCAGCGCGACTCAAACCGACATAACGCTCTAGATGCTGTGGAATAAACTCCGGCAAAGTGTGATATTGATCAACATATCGACTCCATGAAGACATCTTGGACAGTTCCAGCAACTCTCCTGTCGAGACCGACGGAACGTATCTTCAGGTCCAGCTTAGAGGGAACATAAAATACTGAAGAAGCCGAAGTCATCACCCTCGATTAAGCCTCATATGACCTTTATAATAGCTCGCCCCAGCCCTTGCTTGATGTCAGAATCTAATCCGTGAGCGCTTGTGGGGGCTGTGTGTTGCGTAATCCCAGTGGATAGTTTGGATACTATTGCCAAAATTCTGCCTGATAGGCAGCCACGCACGTCTCATAGGCATCAATCCACCACCGAGTTGGACCTTCCGATAGATATCCCACTACGCCCATGCGTCAGCACTAATTCCAGAGAGAAGTCCGACACTGTTGCCACTATCGTTCCATGACCAATCAAGGCCAATGGAGGCGCCATACCGATTAATCTTATCCCCTTCTCTGTTGGGCTGGGTCCAAGGCGGTACACGAGGCATACAAAGCCTTTCAAATTGAGATACAGCCCCCCACATCGTGCTCTCTTGCCCTGTCCCACTGGTTTATCGCTGCAGCACGTGAGGTCTTTTGTCTGAATTTAGCTGATCAAGAGGACATCACGGGCTCATAGAAGACGCGGTCAGAGCCCTTGGGGCCAAAGTAAAGGATAAAAATTAGCATAGCCGGGCTGATGACTAGGATCAGAAAAGACGTATATGGAAAAGTGACAACGAGGTAAGCAAGGAAGGTAAAAGTAATAGTAGAGGCAAATGCAATTGGATGAATAAGACGCCAAATCCATGCGTGTAATACATCCCATTGGCTGGAAATTACTGATAAGGTAAGCGTGGGGTACACACGAGGGAACACATGTCCTATCCGCGGTCAATGCACCCATGAGGGTGGCGCAACATGTGCGCCACGTCAACAGACCAGGACTAGCATTATTTTTTGGCCCCCGCCCAAAAGGTGCATATCATGCCACGCCAACAATGGATTTAAGGTATTGGTATAGCTACAGAGAAATCGCCCATGACCTTGCTTCGAAAGTCTTACAATCTCATCGCAAAGAACATAATACGAACCATCAATCAATCGTGACATCTTAGAATATGTCCTCCCAAGAATCTGTCGGAGAAAGCCACCCTGCCCAAGTCGGCGCTGCTTTCAGTATCGAACATGAATTGGTCGATGCGTCTGGTTCCAGCCTAGGTTCTCATCAACCACAGCTTGACACAAGCGCTGCTTTTCGAAAATTTGGACAGGCTGCCGTAAACTGCACATTTAGCAAAATCGACTGGGGCCAGTTCGAGGATAAAGCTGCATGCATGGTTTGCGTCGACGTATCAATCAGCTGGACCGAAAGCTATAAGTTGGAATACGCCCGGCTCGACCTCACCGTCCAAGAGGATGAAACTCAAGGCAAAGGAAATGCTTCCACTTTAGTTCCGCTGCCAAAGATCACCCAGGTTTTTGGACCTAAAGACCCAGCGCTAGAGGGACGGCGCCATCCGGTGGAGCGAGACAGCGAAAATAACCTACAGGCGCAGATACCCACCCCGATCGGGCAAGTAGGCACCCCGTCCTGGACAAAGAAGAAGTCTTACACGGGCGAACGTCTCTGGAGAATATTGGCGGTCAGAGAGCCCGCTCCAAAGGATCGGGAACAAAGAATCCTCCGGTGTAGAATGGAGGCCAATACCCTGACACAGATCGTGTTCCCAGACACATTCCGCTTGGGATTGATTGTGGAGCATCACGGAAACCCCTTTGCCATCAGATTTGCGCTCAATGGAAGTGTCCTCGGGATAGCAAAAGCGATGACTTTTGGAGGTAGCAGAAAGTTATCTAAGCTGACCTATTCCTTTGTGCCGGAAGATTGCTCAAAGGTCTTCACAAGATCCGAATTTACCGAGTATCTCAATGAAGTCAATGGACGTCTTCAGGGGGAACGAGGGCTATCGGGATCTGATTCAGCACAGTCATGATGTTCTCTTTCCAGAAAGCGAGGATCCATTTTGTGAGATGGGTAGATATCGAAGTCAATTAAGCGAGAAGTAATTCTGCGGTAATGGTCAAGGTAGCTGGAAAATAAAGTGAGGATTGAAAGTTTCACAACAAAAGTACGAACGAGGGGAATAAAGGAAGGCGTACTCTAGTACTCGTACCTTATTCCCGTCCTCTCCAAATCAAGGCTGCTGGCTGCCGGGTACTCTGGCCGTGTGTGTATTACAATAGAATCATAGACTGTGTTATTATTTTTAATGGTTAGAAGACTCTTTTAGATACTAGATTAAAGTCTTGACACGTCTTTATGGGTAACACTCTAAGATCATGGAACCTAAAAGGCAGATAGCGAAGCAGGATGTTTAAGACAAAGCTGGAGCTGAAACGAGGACTCATCCGATGTGCTATCCAGCATAAGGTTGACGATCACCGGCAGAGGATCAAATTCAGAGACTCCTTGCCACTGCTCTGCATACCTTGGGTAGGGTGAAGGGGCGAGTAAAGCGCTTGTAGTCATGGGATATATCAAACTCGAGCGGCGGCATCTGGAACAGCAGTCTTTCAAGCTGTAAAGCGTAAAGCTAACACAATGTAAAATGGCATTGCGAAGCTGCCAACGAAGCTTTGATCTTCAACGTTGGGTTTATCGACGACGAAAGTATACAAGTCAAGGCGGTACGCCTCCTGCTCATGACGATAGAAAGGAGAAAAGATAGCCATTGGCTTGGCCACAAATCAAAAGACCAGACCACAGACTAAACCTTAGCTCGGAGCTTTGAGTATTGAGGTACCTCATCCTTTCGCGTGCACTCGTAGAAGAGTCAGCCCAGTCGGTGATGATCAAAATGTGTCAATATATCGCCAAATCATGTACATACCGTATCGACAACTCAGCTCTTCTTCTTCTTCTTCTTCTTCTTCTTCTTCGTGTCTGCTCAGTACATTGGAGCAACAGATTATCTTCGGTTGCACTCGCCACACAGCGGGCGAGGGCGATACTCGATGAATATCTCGATGAACAGTTTGATCAAAAAGAAAATAAGAGAGCGAAAAATCTAAACACTAGCGCAGCCCTATGACGCTTGGCTTTGGATGGCAAAGAATTTTCGAGCAAGAGGTCAAGAGGTCATCTTGCACTCAAGTCAAGACATCCAGGTCATGCTTTATCATTCCTCGCTCCAAATTGTGCTTACTGGCTGTCAGTACCTTCATCACACTTGTACCTAAGACATGCGGGACAAGTTCCAATACAGTAAGGAGAATTCGAGACGAGGCGCACGACCAACATGAAATGTTCCAGCTTATGCGCCTATGATTCTTTGCAAAATGGACCTCAAGATGGCTATCCTTGCAAAGTCTACTAATGCTAGCGACAGCTACTAAAGCTTCGGGGTGTTGGTGTCAGCTTTCCCGTGGCTACTCTTGGAGCGCTACCGAAATGCGATCTCATTGAGAACGCCCGATGGGCCGTGTGAGAGTGGCCATTCTTCTATTCTTAAAGAACCCAAGCTGACATGTCGCAGGCACTCGTCATCCTCAAATGTCTATGTCGTGCCTCGCTACACGATCAAACAAAGACGGTGCATCTGAACAGACTACTATAGACTCACGAACATACCTCACTACAACATGATAAGCCGTACGAGCTTCCTCCGTGACATCTTTTGAAATCTTGATTAGGTGTCGCTTCTGTCTACAGCCTTTCAAAACACACGTCGAGTCTCAGGAAGAGCGAGTGCGAGACAAAAAAATGTGCCGCAAAATACTACATAAATTAGCAGAGAAACATACCTAGGAAAACATCAGCTATTCTTTTTGGAACATGTGAGAGCCTATTCCTAGGTGTCGTCGCTCACACCGCTGTCGATTGCAGCGGGCGAGGCACGGTCCCACGGACCACAATAGGTCAACTACGCCGGCTTGTCAGCGTGCTACGATTCCGAATCAGTCTTTGGATGCAGTCTAGTCGAAGGTCATATCATGTATATCGCCTCCCTTTTGATGAACAAAATCACTTCTACATTTGTTGGACCGTGACGTTCGGGATGATCAATTAGGTTCGGACGGGTCGCATAATACGAGCCTCGGATGCACACGTTACATGCGCCTAGATGGGGTGGCACAAGGGTTGAAATGCCAACAATTATTGTATCTATTCTGTCAATCAGCATTCGAGTTGAGAGCACGTGCTGCTTGGGAAGGTTCGGACTGCTCTCTGGGTGTTCCTTGCATGAGTAGGATCTCATTTGAAACGGAACCCTTGCGCTAAAAACATATCATCTCCATACGTCCAGACCCATTTGGCTTTACACGAAAACACGGCCAACCAGAAATGGTGAGCCGCGCCCACTGAAGCATGACGATGCCTTTTCAAAATATCCATTATTTCCAAATATTTGTTTTCCATGTCTCACTCAGCCGTCTGTCAAAGGGGACTCTCTAG
Organism: Usnea hakonensis; assembly: GCA_013423325.1. Lineage (NCBI taxonomy): Eukaryota > Fungi > Ascomycota > Lecanoromycetes > Lecanorales > Parmeliaceae > Usnea > Usnea hakonensis. The sequence continues at coordinate 42,448 of BLJB01000040.1, read as the reverse complement.
ATGCCTATGACTAATAAGCGCACCATGATTTCGCGCTCGAATCAGCGTAAATCTCATCTCTTACAATTAGCTAATCGACAGATCTCGCTATTTTACTATAGATCTGGCGGACAATCGTAAACAAAAAGAGTCTCTATCCACATATTTGAGAGGGAACTTACGAGACTTTTGATCTCCTCAACGGAGATGGTGCTGTGGCAAGAAGAAGCGTATACACGAAAAGATGAACATGGACAGCCGGTATCCTTCGTAGGTTCTACTTGGGCAACGTTTACTTCACAATACTTACCTGATACATATCAGGAGGATTACAAGGGACGAAAACGCGGCGGCGGCGGCCGACTCCAATTCATGACCCGGAGCGACTTACAGCTATACTCTATCACTGGGTACACTGCATCGCTCCTACCAAGTCTTCATCTCCACTCACGTATTTGATAGTGTAGGCTTCTTCTTGGATTCCTACGATCTGTTCATCATTAACCTTGTGACGCCAATTTGGACCTATGAGTATGCGACCTTCCTACGAGTAGAAGATTGGAGGATGAAATCCCTGTCAATGACTGACCATGCGTGAACTATTCAGATACTGGGGAGGGTTACAAGACAAACAGCCGCATTATCCCCCTCTGCTACGCGGCTTAGTCAACTCTGCGGCGAACATAGGCAACATTTTTGGCCAGCTCACATTCGGCTACCTCGGCGATGTCTTTGGCCGACGATTTGTCTATGGTAATGAGCTCATTATTGGGACATTTGGATTAGTCCTCCTGATAAGCCTACCGAATGCCATTCCGACGCCGAAGCTGAAGATGATTTGGGTCTTTTGCTGGCGGCTAGTTCTGGGTGTAGGAATCGGTGGAGACTATCCGATTTCTGCCTCAATCGTGGCGGAAAGGTCAAATCTGAAAAGACGAGGGCAACTGTTGGGTTGGATCTTTTCAAACCAAGGCTGGGTAATACCTCTGAACGAATTTGCCTGAGAGGCCGAATATCCATGCTAATCGCAGTGTAGGGGAACCTCATGGGCTCCATCGTCACTCTTATCTTATTAGCGTGCTTTTCAGTGGCTCTAAATAAAGAGGGTAATTACTCCCAATTGGATGCTGTTTGGCGTCTTCAAATCGGCTTGGCGTTGATCCCCGCGCTTGTGACTTTGTGGCCCCGTCTCACGATGCCCGAGGGCAAAAAATTCCTCGAATCCCGAGAATTGAGCAGACCCAAGCGGCCGGAATCCGTCACCAGCCGTACCAGCCGGAAAAGCCGTCAGAGGGAGTCTCTCGAGCTGATCGTCTCCGACGGCCGCGGACTGCAAGAGGAAATCGATGCCGAGCGAGCGGCGATTGAAGCCCAAGGTCATAGAGCCAGCCTGGACGTCTTCTTCGTCTATTTTCGCGAATGGAGGCACTTGAAGACATTGCTGGGGACCATGTCCTGCTGGTTCCTGCTGGACGTGGCCTTTTACGGGGTCAACCTGAACCAGTCTGTGATTCTCATGGAAATCGGATTTTCCAAAGGCAATAACGAGTACGACGTTTTGAGGAAGAACGCGATCGGCAATTTGATAATCGCAGTAGCCGGTTACGTACCGGGTTACTTTGTCACCATTTTTTTTATCGAGAAGCTCGGACGAAGATGGATACAGATTCAAGGCTTCTTAGTTGTCGCGTTAATGTTCGCCATCATCGCAGGCGACTACAAACACTTAGGCACAGGCGGAAAGTTTGTCTGTCTCGCCATTGCTCAGGTAACCCGATCCCTTCCTCTCTTTCCCCTTGCCGCCCCCCCCCCCCCCCCCCCCCCCCCCCCCCCTTTTTTTTTTGTGAATCCATTCCACAAACTCTTACACCCACCAACCAGTTCTTCTTCAACTTCGGCCCTAACGCTACCACCTTCATCATCCCCGCGGAAGTCTTCCCTACCCGCGTCCGCGCCTTCGGCCACGGCACCAGCGCCGCCCTTGGAAAATTAGGCGCCATCCTATCCGCCCTCCTCTTCAACTACCTAAGCGGCCCAACCGTCATCGGCCTCTCGAATGTGCTTTGGGTTTTTGCCGCCTGTAATGTGCTTGGGGCCGCCATCACTTGGGGTATGGTGCCCGAGACGAAGTGGCGGGATGCGGACGTGAACGATTATGAGGAGTGGTTTGAGGCGAATATTAGGGAGAGGGGTTAGGGGCAGGATGAGCCGCATGATATATATAATTCCAAGGGAGACTATCCCAGCGTGGAAGAAGGAGGAGAAGATGCCAAAAAGAAAATAACGTGGCAGAGTAGAATGCAAGCTGCGCTCATCAAAGCGGAGGCGCCGGGGGCGACCCAGGTGACGTTGTGGCCGAGGGACAGCGTCAAGGCGGTGGTCTGGTTGTATTTTCCGTATTCAAATTGGGCTATATTGGGGAGGAGCTATTTGGGTGAAAAGGGGGGGGAGGGAGGGGGAGGGATGTTTCGGAAAGAGTGGGGGCGGATGAGGGTGATAGAAGAAGCGAGAAGAGATGGGGGGGAGGGAACGGGATGCAAGATGTAGGGGAAGAGGGGGAAGAACAAACCTACAGGTTCTGCACCGCAGGCGTAATGACGCGACTCCCGCCCGCAGAACCAATAATCAGTATAGTTAACGTCCTATTGCTAATCTACTCGATAATGGTAGGCGAAATAGACGATAGCGGCCTCTTGCCCGGTTCAATAAAGATGGCCCGCGAAGGCGCCTACCTCTGGCTACCATTGTCGGCGCTGGCCTAAATCATCTTAAAGTACTAGAGAGAGGATGATAACACGCATAGGACTACTCCGCAATTCAGGCCCAGGCCCAGGGATGCAGCCAGGGCTGGAGCCAGAGAACACAGAGAAAAAAATTTGATTTCTTCAGGGAACGTGATCTGGCAAATGAGTGCATGCACTCGTTATCATAATTAACCCTGATTTCACTTGATCACTTGAAGCTGAAAAACTAGCGCCGGCTGGCAGAGCTGACATTACACTCATGTCAGCAAAGACCAGGATCCTCTCCCGTACTGTTCTTGCCAATGGTGAGCTTTGAATTTTCCATCGTCTAAGTTTAGCACTTGGCTTTAACACTGTATACGTGGCATCTCATCTCATCTCTCCAGATTCCAGATTTCAGATTCCTCTTAGACGACTGGTATTGCGTTCATTGTCAACACAACCCGGCAGGTGAGAAACCTCGCGGTACGTGAATGCGATGAAGCCGCCGGTAGCCAATATAGTTCGGGACATGGGTTTCTCCTTGTCCGGCTCCTGGTATCAAAGTCTGTGCGACCGAGTCTTAGTCTGTCGTCGTTGCTGCTTCGAGACCGTTCGGGCGGGCAGGAATCCAATATTTTGCATCAGTCATATCATCATAACCGGACGTCGCAAACAGAGAACGCATGCTCTACAAGACTGTTTTCACAGAAGGAATAAGCCTTCAGGTATTCCCGGGCTAGAAATGTCCAAGCATCACTCCACCGCTATACTCACGTGGAGAAAAACTCCAACGACGAACCTTGCTCTTTGGCTAAGACCTTCATAGGTCGATCCAGTAAGCACGGAGCCGATTTTATTTCGATCAGCTCATTAATCATCATCATATCTATCGTCTGTCCAAGTATACAATCATGGAGCTCATACATATCCCATAATTCTATTACCAAACGCTTCGGCTTGTCCGCGCTAACAGGGATCTGATTCTGGAAGAAGGTCAGCGCTCCACCAGACGGATTTGTGCGGATAGTGGAGTCTTCGTAAGCCTTTTTGCCCCAGTTTCTCACTCAGCTTCTTCCTTGGCATCGTCTTACTTAAAGACCTCGTCTGCATACCCCATTTCCACGTACCCCACCTTTCAACCCTCTATCAATCCCCACTGCCCCGAACTTTCCAAAAACACAAGCACCAAGACTTTATCTTTTTCTTCCCTCGAACGGATTATATAACCAGCACGCCGTCAATTCGACCGTCATGAAGTACTCCATCATTGCATCGGCCCTTGTCCAACTTGTATCTTTGACTTCTGCAGCGGCCATCTCAGCCAGACAAGAATTCGAAGTCAGCATCACGTTCACCGGGGAAGGGTCTGACCCGTCGACGTATTTCCAACAATTCCCTACGGATGATCAGCCTCATCCCATTGGTAAGTCGATGACGTTCGCAACAATCATGAAAAGTTTAAAAGCACTTTTCTCGAAGGATAAACGCGCAAGAAACCAGGTTTCAACTTTTATGAAACAGCATAGAATTCCTGACCCGTGCCTCACAGACAACCCTCTAATCGTCTCCCAAATTAGCTCCGTAGGCGGCGGTTTCTGTACCTTCACGGGCCTCAACGGCAGCTCAACGGTCGTCTTTGGCGAGGAGACGGTCGATGTCGTGCCGCCTCAGGTTCAAATACAAGGGGATTGCGACTCGGCGTGAGTGTGTATGACGACGATGCTTTCAAAAAAATTCACTCGCTTTCTTTCGGCTTGATTTGGAAAGGGGAGCAAACATGTGGCTACTTTTCTCTTTCATTGGTGGCTGACTTGAGCTGAACCGACTGTCCACCACGTCGGGCCACTTGCCTGTATTTACTTCACGGAAGAGGATAGGGAGAGTGTGCGATTCAAAAAGTTGATCGATATCAAGATTTGAACCTTGACTTGAAAGTCTCACTGCTCTTAGTTCTGATGGATTAGGAGTCAGTGTAAGCCGCTTAAATCATGAATAAAAAGACCTATTCGTGTTCAAAAGTAGCCCCTTGCTTAACTCACTCCTAGAGGAGGAGGAACAAACAAGAACGGCACGAATGGACGAATGCGGACTTGCCGGAAGTATACGACAACATACGCTGCCAGCAACCCTTGGGCCCAAACCATTCGTCGATCGCACACTTCTTGGTTACTCGTTGACCCTACCCTATTTTCGCCGCCCACAAAGAGTGTACCGAGATATCACTTGAGCGGGCAGTGACTGTTCAATCGGAAAGAAAGCCACGAGAACTCGTCCCTCTTTGGCAAATGGCGAAATCAATCGTTTCGGTGTCGTGACATTGCCAACGGCTCGTCTGTTACTGCATCAAACTTTCGACGAATCATCTGTTCTTATCTCGCACTTTCGTTCGCATCAATAGAGTTGACAGTCCATTAGACCGAGGGACAACAAAGCACCAGTGGATGAAAAAGTGCATCATTCGCAACGCTCCCAAGGCTATGTAGCATTGTATGGGGATTTGTTTTGGATTTGTTATCCGTGAAATGAGGGGCGCTTGCAGATGGTTCATTTGATGTTACGAGAAGACTTTACCAGATGTTTCTATTATTGAATTCTGAACACTCAAAATCTTGAGCGGATGGTGAGATATCAATCTTCTTCCCCAGTAACGCCCTGCACTATGGACACAGGCCCTCTCGTATATAAAAATCAGCGTAAGCACCAAAGATATATATCTGGGTCATCTTCCAGATGCGATCTTTCCGCATCTCTTGGGGATCTATTCATAAGTCGGGTCGTCAGAGGCGGCTGGACTGTGTCCGTGGGGCTGGGACTGCTCGACCCAGGATTCTGCCGTTTTAGGATTAGTAATACGCGAGACACAACGTAACATCCTCTTATTGACTCCTACATTTTGATTTCCCACGTCGAGTGCTCTGATCATGGTGGGCTGGCGTACCGGCTCTTCCTCATCCCGAAGCCAGTCCCCATGAAGAGCTGCCGACAAGTCTCAGTACTAAAGTTCAAGACGGTCAGATGGAAGCTACCGACCTGCGATAGAGAGGAGGACATCGCATCCGAATGGCAAATAAACAATGGTGGCCGTAATTTGACCAAACGTCCATTGATTCCCTTGGAATCCTTGCTGGTTGAACTTTTCGATCCGTGATCGATATTGGTACAGCCGAAAAACAGCATAAGACGACCCTGCGATATAATGGCCACAAAAAACAGTAATGACGAGAAAAGCTCTTAATAAGCGATGTTCCCGGAATGACTTGCATGCTTTTGAAGGTGAGGTAACAAGGAAGTGTACTATGCCGCTTATCAACCTATGCAATGGCTGACAATGGTCTTCCAGCCATTCCATGAGTAGGACACTAAGGACGATGAGTCCTAGTAAAAGGCCGATTGCCAAAATGCTGCCAGCCACAGAGGCAACCACAATGATATAAATCAAGGTGCTATTCTCCTGCTTGTTCGAATCATCTTTTTCTTGCTGGGTGAGGTCGTAATTGACCCAAATTTTCGGGTAATGGAAAACTTCTTGACAGGTTTCCACGACGAGTTTGTATGGCAAGACATCCGGAGTGGATATCCTGTAGGATAGGAAATAGGCCAGATACATGCAATAACAAGTGAAACCGCCCAAAATAGCCAGAGCACAAAATCTAAGCCGAGCCCTAGGTCTGAACGGAACCAGACAGAAGCCAATTAGAAAATAGAGCGCGAGGAGCCAGAATTGGATACCATTGATAAGGCGAAGGATCTCTTCCTCGAAGATCGGCGGTGGGCCATTTCGTACGAGTGACAGGCTAGCAGCAGCAATCGCTATTGATAAGAAAACATTGAGCAACGTCAAAGAATCAAAGAGCTCCACCGTCGATTTATGGAGCCGTCTCAAAGGTTGCGATCGAGGCAGATCGGTCCACTTTACGAACGCTATCCAGCGAATGGTCATTAACAGGACGCCAGTCATGCCAACGAAGACTAGCTGCAATGCAAAGGCTAGGGTGACCTGATATAAGGTTAGGGTGAGAACCGATGGCAAAGAAAAGAGGACGATGAGGGCGACAAACCCCCACGCCCATAATGTCTGGGTTTCCTGTGCCGTAAAAGACGTTACAGACTTGTGGACAGTCTGTGATAGTCTGTGTAATAACGGTACTCCGATTGTTTGCGAAAAGCAAGAAGTCCTTGGGGCTTGTGAAACTGCATGGCAAGGAGCTATTGGAAAGGGTTCGGTTCATCTCGATCAATGTCTTGTCCTCTCTTTGACGGTCTTTACACCCGAACTAGAGTTGGTCAAGGTTCTCGACTAAACTGTAACGCAGTAGGAGAGGTATTTAGAGCGAATCCGTTGCCTTAGTCGTCCGAATTCCAAGTCCGAGCCATATTAGCCGAATTAGGCTTAGATCCGAGTCTATTCCGCCTTTTAAAACGCTGAAAACCATCAGGTATCTTACCTTAGTGAGTATACCAACCGTCAACTCGAAAAGTTGATTCTTGTATATGAGAGGGATTTTAAACCTGAATCTGAGACTTGCAAAGTCGAGGTCCGGGACATGTTCATGTCTATAATTTGAGAATGGGTCAATGGAAGCGTGCGACAGAGAGCCTTCTAAGAGCAGCGGTGAAAGAGAACAGGCGAAGCCGCGCTTAAGTTTGTCAAAGAATAGACCTAGCTGACCTGGTCTCCCCTTGGCGCCGCTGCCAAAGGGATCGTCAGTAAAGTAAACATATTAGATATCTTGATCAAAACATGCGGGTGGCAAAGAATATCTTGTTTCTGTACGGTCGTTGATACGTCGGTGATATGTTATTAACGTTGGTAAGATTTATATTGCGATAGTCTATGCGGTTTTAAAACGAGAAAAGAAGTTCCAAGTCTATCATCTATTACCTGCCCCACCTCGATCGCTCGCTCGATTGCAAGTCTGTTCGGAGACTATCGTCCTGTGTAGCATTCACGAACCTAGAAATCTCATGCAAAGAAGCTGCTGTTACATACCGAAGCTGAATTTTTAGCCCCAAGCTCCATCATGGAAATCCAACCTCGCAAGCCGCACCATGGTAGAGCATATACCCTAGGTAGCCAAACGGCATATTGTTCTCGTTCAACGGTGGATCCACCAGCGGCGCCGAATTAGGAACCCCAGTCTCATCGTAGACGCAATCGTCAAGATCATAATTGCTTTGCTGCGGACATGCCGATTCGTAGAACTCGGGCCACGCACTCTCGAGATTCCATGTGCACACTCTGATGTTGCTGAGACAGGGCGTCTGGAAGCCGCCTACGAGAAGGCTGTTCAGCACCTGGCGCGGATCCAGGCCTTGACTGGAGTTGGCTTGGGCAGCGCAGACTTGGGAGCCGAGGAAGAGGTTTTCCGGGGTGGTGTAACCGCCGTCAAAGATCCAGCTCAAATCGGGGATGTAGTTAGTCCAGTGATCGTCTTCTTTATAGAGGGAGTAGGCGATATTAGAGTTGGAATCCCACCACCATTGACCGCACATGCTCCAGTTGTTGTAACCGCCCTCGCATCCGAGATCGACCCCAAGTCCCTTGCCGGTGGCGTTAAACTGAAGTTCAAATGGATTGGTATCGACTTGGCGGGCGATAATGATGTTGTAGTTTTGAAGCACTTGGGACAGAATATAGGTGTTGAGTGCTTGCACCAAGCCAGTCTGCATGGTCGGCTGGTCTGGCGGAAGGTTATAGAAGTAGCCGCTTGAAAGCCATGGATTGAAAGCAGTATGATTCATCGTGTCGTTAACGCCGGCCCCCTCAATTACATCCTTGAAGACGTTTGCCCAGCTTCCGAGACTGCCTTCCAGATTTCCAGCGTCAATGAATGCATCGTCGAGCGTGCCATCAGGGAGGAGCTTATCGCTAAAAGCAGGTGCTTGCTGAAAGGCACGGAGAGCGTACTCCCCCGGTACCTCAATCGCAAATGGCAAGAATGTTGCCGACTTGGTGGCTATCGCTTCCGGGCCTACACTCGCCCAGCCGCTAGGGCTGATGAGTCCCAGCGCAAAGCTGAGGACGGCGGTCATGATCGTCGCTGCAATGGGAGCGCCGGTGAGATGCTCAAAGTGGAGCGACATGGGCCAGACGAAATCTCCAGAGACTTGAATTGCATTATACATCGTTGAGTAGTATGCCGTAATCCACTGTGCGAAGTTGTTGATGTTCCAGGCAACATAATACTCGAGGGTGGCGTTGGGGCCCGAGAAAGATCCCAGCTCAAGTTGTGGACATTTTGTATTATCCACTGACACAGTCGAACAATCTGAAGAGTTGTGACCGCCTACATAGTCATAGAAACAGTTGGCGAGTCCTGTTTTCTGGTCTTGATCGCAGCTAGCTTCATTCGCCGGCCACCACCACGCCAAGTATTCAGTCACGTTAAAAACATCCGCACAGGTGTCTCCATTTTTAACAGCATTTGGTCCGGGATAATTCGTCGATTTGACTGTATCACTGCAGTTACCCTTTACTTCATCCCAGTACCGTTGCTCCGCACCCGCAATGTTGGGTGCTGTATCATTAACGTTTGTGGTACAATTCTGGGGACCATACACGACGCAACCCAATGGACCTACGGACATTGTAGATTTCGGTGTAGCTGTAAACTGGCAAGGACCCGGGAATATCGAAGCTGGTGTTGTACCTTGCGTCAAAGGGGAGTACGTATTGCCATCAGAGCAAGTGCAATATGGCGCCTGATTGTAGTCCGCAATCTCTCTGTAGCAGTCATAATCTCAGTACAGAGAATTTCCGAAGTTATCATATTAGGAATGAACCTACATAAGATAGCAGCCGGAAGGTGCAGCGGATACTGGAGTGCTGGACGTAAAGGCTGTCACAGCCGATTTACCGGACCCAGAAAGTTGAGAAACGCCTGTCTGCACTAATTTAATTGGTGTCTTCTTCCACGGCGGCTGTGTGCACTTACAGAACTGCCTACATACCGTTGCGCTGACTGGCTTAAAGTGCGGTTGGGTAGAGCACTCGTGAATCTGTAGCTTGGGCCGGTTGAAGCGCTACCTTTCCAAGTGGGCATGGTGCTGGATTTTGAGCCTACTGCGCTTGTCGAGATCTTTGAAGGTTTCGTGCGACTTGAGAAGCCCCCACTAGAAGGTTGGGTGCTGTTTAGGGTTGATTTGGATAGGACTGGGCTCGTGCTTGTGCTCGTAGAGAGACTCGCACTCGATAAGCCGCTGTAGGTAGAGGAGATAGCATGTTGTATGCTCCCAGACGATCTTGCCTTGTCGCGAGCATGTAAAGCTCCTCGAATACTGTATGTAGGGCTCACTACGCTCGAATAGGATGGAGTAACCTGCAAAGCAAAAAGCACCAACGGGCAGAGAGTAGAAACAGAATGCATTTAAACCTGTATCTGAGGTTGATACGAATGGATTGAAGAATAAATATCTTGAATGCAAATGAAAAAGAGAGCGTAAATGCAGAAGTATATCGATTTGATTGTCATTTTTAACGAGAGAAGGAAACACATAGAAGAGAGTTGGGATACCCCCACGCTCACGCCACACTGGGACGTCGTTCATTGAGATGGAACAGGAAGCCAGCCTTTGGTTGCACTGCACCGAGGCACGTGTAGTTGGGAAATTGAAAAACAGAAACGAAATGCCAATGCCATAGTATAAAAGCACGAATTTTGTGATCTCAAGAAGAGGATACGGTCTGACAGAAAAGATATAAGAAAAACACGTGGGTCAAGGATTGGATTACCACTTATTAGAAACATTTAAACAATTCTCAATGCCCATTAGTATTACCATGTCTCATCGCATAGTGCTCTTATACATCTCGTATACCTCCCATTTCTCGTATATCTCGTATATCTTAACGTTGGACCCTTCGAAGCCAACTGGACCCTTCCCCAGAACTATCTTTCTAGATCCTCACTACTAGACTTGTTAGAGTTACACCCGCGTAAAGGGTCCGCGGATGTTGCTTTATTCTCCTGAGTTCATCGCGAGTGTCCATGTAATCAGCCTTGATTGCGTAGAGTACATAGAAATTGAATATTGCATCCGCCATGAGAAATAAATCGTCATAATATACAATATAGTATGATATGATATACCTTTAACCCTATTCCTGACCAGATAACTATATCCTCTACCGGACTGAGCGGCGGCTCGATACCTTGTATGAATTGTTCTAGCTGGGATTAAGGAAGAAAGGCACTTCAGAGACGGGAGGAAAGGCTAATTAGAGGATACTCGCGATGACTAATAGCTTGCTGATTCGCGCCGGGAACTCTGCGCGGCAGAAAAGCCGCGATGTGTGGGTAACCAGCACATGATTTGAAAGGATTGGAGCAGAGAATAACAACACGCATATTTGTACTACGCAACGGAGCAGGGCCGGAGCCAGGGACAGAGCCAGAGCTAGAGTGACTATCTGATATTCCTGGCGTTAGTAAGATCTTTGAGCTTGACCTGTTTCTTCTACCCTGATGTTCTAGAAGCCTTGCTCATGGGCGACTTGCACAGCTGTTTTACTTGGTATTACGTGATCCTCGATCTGATTTGACCGGTGATTCTTGCCAAGTAATTGAAGTGGTGAGCCATGAGCTGGGCCATAATAGCGAAATTCACTATCTTATTGTCGAGTAAAACGAGCTGTTATGAAGCGTTCTGCTACTTCACCAAAAATGAAAGAAAAGAACAGAAAGGAGTGGAAAGTAAACACGGAAAGATAATAGAACTCTGGTTTCTTCCCTTCCCTTCTTAGCTCTCTACTTTCAGAGTTTTCAGGCTACCAATACTTTTAGGCAGACTTTTTCCGACCATGATCTGTGCCGTTCTCATCTTTTCCCAGTCTTGGGCACAGAGGCTGTCCTCTTGTTCTCCATCAGTAGCCCGTGGAATGATGTCGCCCCCGTCGCATGGACGCAGCAGCTTGAGGTCGAAGCAAGTACGCCAGGCTATATCTTGGGCAGCTAGCTTGCTTTCCAGGTGGCGTCGCCACGCGATGGATGTTGCTACGTAGAACTCCACCGCTCCATTTGGCCATCGCGTCACCGAGATTAACTACGGCACAACCTGGTTCGGGTCGGATATAAATCCAATTGCTCTCGATATTCTCTGAACCAGTAGGGAGGATTTGGAGTCCACCGACTATATTGAATAAAATCGTCATGGCGCCAAGGTTGGTATGGCCAATGAGATTGGTGCCATATACCAAAGCAACTACTATCGAGGTGTCGTCAAATCCCCAATTTTTGGTCAAGGACCCATGAACATGGCATCTGATGGCGATGAGCAATGCGGCGAGAAGAAAAAGGATCCATGTCGCCGGAAGCAAAGCAGCTTGGGGGTCAAATCTCGATGTAGGAGAACTCATCATCGCTTGTTCTGACTGTGTCTTTGATTTCAGCGTACTGAACTGAGAATACTCAGAGGAAGCTCAGTCAAGAATTTATAACACCAAAAGGCAGTGTTAGGCGTAAAGTTCCAAACATGGAAGAAAACGAGATCGCCCCTCACAAGCCGCTTACTGGGAGCTAAGGTACACGCCTGCTGAAAGAATTTTGGGGGGTGGGAGGGGGGGGGGAAGATTATTCATGATGGCTAAAATGACGCTCGAGGTGGTCCGGTAAGGATTATCTACTCCATCAATACCACTTGACCATCAATACCACTTGACAGGAGCGTAACCACGGCGTTGAATTGGACTCTTATGCAGATCAATTTTCCAAAGAGGTGTGGGATAAGTGCGCCACTTTTTCCAGAAAATGTTCGCAACTGGTTGACAGGCTGGTCCCTCCCATTCGTGAAGACACGATTGCCCGGCAGTTACTACCGTAATATAGAGGTAGAAGAGTGAGGAGACGTAAAAAATTTGCTTTTAACTTACAAGCTGGCTCAAAAGAAATACCATGAAAAGGAACAAGAATGTACTTTACGAAACCAGCAAGCCCAACATTTGAAAGGATTGGAGCAGAGAATGATGACACGGATACAATTACTACGCAATGGAGCAGGGCCAAGGCCAGGGCCAGTGTCATTTGGTTGGGAGATCTTTTTTTTTTTTTGGTACAGTCATTCTATGGAATCTCGAAAACATATCTCAGAATCAACTCGTGCAATTTTCCCCGGTGGAATCCTATCTGATCCCTTCCTGGACTGCGAAACCTCTCAGAAGTCTACTTCGCAAAACTACCCAACAACCCAGCCACAGCGCCCAGATCCTGCGAAAGGGTCGAGATGACAGCCCCGGTCGCATCAAAGAGGTCGGTGAGCGTATCGCCCTCGCAGTACACCCACTGGCCCCCATCAGGTGTAATGACGTCTTGATCGTTCTCCGAGGACGCAGCATGAATGGCGTCGGAGATCTGATTGACGGTGCAGAAGTCTGGAGTGTTGAACGTGGCGCCAACGCCTTGGGGGTTGGCGTCATCGAGCTGGGCCTGCCACGATGTCGGGGCGCATCCGGCTTTTCCGTTGATGTTGTCGAGGAGACCGCCGCCCCAACTGCCGCTGCCTTGGTTGGAGGGCATGGTTGTGTTCATTACGTAGATGCCCCATTCGATGTGAGCGGGGGCTGGTTTGGATACGCATTGGCTGCGGCGGACGGCGGGTATGGGCTGCGCGGCTTGAGGGATTGGAGCGGGGGCTGGAGCTGGGGCAGGCATTGCTAGGGTAGCTGTCATGAAGCTGGCTAGGGACATGAGTGAGGGTATGGTTTTGAAGAAAGACATTTTGAGAGAATAGATGGCTGTATGAAGAAAGAGGAAGATTTGATAAAGTCCTCTGCTTCTTGCTGTGAGGGAGTTTGTTGAGATTTCTTGGAGAATTCTTGTTTGTTGTGATGGTGCGAATGCTATAGTGCAGATATTGTCTGATGTCGAGATACTTTGTGGTGGCATGATGCTGATACTTATAGATAAATTGTCGGTCAAAATAGACCCTCGATCCCATGGCAGTCTCAGTTGGAAACCGTGGTCTATTACTTCGGTGATGATGTTCAACGTCATCAGGAGGAGGCACTCAGTTGGAACCCGTGGTCTATTACTTCGGTGATGATTTTCAACGTCATCAGGAGGAGGCATTCAGTTGGAACCCGTGGTCTATTACTTCGGTGATGATTTTCAACGTCATCAGGAGGAGGCACTCAGTTGGAACCCGTGATCCGATACTCTGATGGTGTTGTTCAAGGTCATCAAGAGCAGATAATCAGCTGTCAGAGAGACACCCTACGCCTCAATGAAGATGATGTCATCTACATTTAGGTAGGCGGAAACAGGAAACCTTCAGGTAGATCTATTGGAGTGATGTGGTCAAGATGTGGTTCAATTTAGTCAGAAGTATATACGAAGTCATAAGAGGTACGATTATTTGAGATTAGTCTGTGAACTGGCAACGCGTCGTATCACATAGCAAACAATTAAACACGGACCCTCGAGGACTACTTCTCATACTCCACAGAGCTCTGAAACAGTCCTTTGCCCTATTGCTGCGGTAGTTGTGGGGCCAAATTTGCCCCATGGGGCCAGTGGCTTATGGTCCAATCCTTTAGTCTTACTGATCTAAAACCCAACGAAGTATCACCTCCGAAGATTTTCCTGAAAGATGCTTTCAATGGTATAGGAGGAAATCCGCTCTTGGACCTGAATCATGATTGAAACAAAGGATATTCCTTCGCCGTAGATTCAGTCAAAGTTGGTGCAGGGGGTTGATTTATGGTCTCCCACCCAAAGGCGTAGATTGAAACTGGTATACTCTAGGAAATTCTCAATCAATCATTCAATCCAAGTCCTCGGACCTCCCACATGCTACTGTATACAGAAGATGACTGTACTCGTGTCATCCTGAGTTACCTCGCTTATTGGGGGCGGGATCTCAGCCAATGATATTGTTTCATTTGCTTCAAAATTGATCTAAAACACACCTTATCATTACACTAACGTTTTAGCGTTGTAACTCACTTCTGGATGACACGAGTATCCAATCTTCGCAACGGAGTAGAGGACTATTTCATCCACACCTATGTGAGGTATGAAGTAATCCTAAAGGCACGACTAACTCGCATTCAATCCTATAAGCTTGAATCAGTCCCTCCATTGCCTGTCTGTCAACCTCGACGCTCTCGCAATCTCCAGTGGAGGTCCTATTTCTCCGGCTTACCCGGTGAAACAGGCACTCCGCCGCAAAGCCGCATCAGCCCAACAAGGTCAGTCAAGAACAGTCATTTAATAAGGGATCTCGGCTTCTCGGGTGTCGGAAGTCGGCTCTGACTCAGTTTTGAGCATACATACGTTTCAAATCAACGCTCGCGACGTCATGTCATTCCAATAGGTGCAAACTTGGTTGGGCTATAATTAGGTAAGCGGAGAGGAGAGGTGTATCTGGTTAGCTCCATGTGTATCTATGAATCAAAAGCTCTAGTCTTCCTCATTCATGTCTCTGGAGGAGTCAAAGCATTGTTCTGGGTATAATTCAAAAAGGGTTCCAACCTTTTGATGTACGACCCTGTAGTTTGCCCCAGAAAGTATTGCAGCCCAGTACATGAAACTTTGTCCCACCATCGAAGCTCCCGCTCGTTTTCCTGAATGGAGAGCAACGCCGCAATATCATTCGGACCAGCTGAGGCGAGCTCCAGCGCACGTGGTTGTTCTCACGGAGAGCTGCGCCACCCCCCATGGTCATCGTTGAAACGCACGCACGATGATCTGGATCTTCTTCTACAAAGCTACTCTTCAGCACTTCGACTCCGCTGAGTAAAAAGTCCATACCAGAAATAAGTATTATGGTTTCGCTAACGGCCAAAATTCGGTTGAATTGCAACAAGCAGTAATTGGTTATACATCTCCTCCCTTGATCTCGTGTGCTATTCACACAGCCATCTAGAACTCATACTTAAAGCCGCACTTCTCCACGTACAGCGAGTACAATCAGCTCTCGAGGACATGACGCTACTCGTATATACCCGGATATGCACCAGACTGGGATATGCATCATTAGGGTTAGGGCTTACCTTTTCTTGATGCTACCTCTAGCCCTAGCCCTAAGCCAAGCATATGAATCACTCATTTTGGGTGTAGCCCTAACCCTAATGGTGCATATCCCAGTCTGGTGCATATCCGGGTAAGTATAAGTATACGAGTAAGTAGTGTCAATCTAGGTGCCAGGCTGGACGAGAATGGGGAGGGTGCCGCTCGGGCCGCCGCCGCTGGGCAGGATGGTGGTGCGGAGGCAAGTGCGGAGGGACCGGCTTGCAGGGAGGACGAGACGGAGCGCTAATAAGGCTTTAGCATGCTCTATGCGGTAATCGATGAGATAACGAGAAGTATAGATGACAACGTATCTAGATTTGAAGGAACGGGAATTGATATACCCTCATTAACCACATAACGTAAGTGCTTGGCTATCTCTCTCACAAGATAGGCCAGCACGAGCGTTAGTAGCAGGTATAGACATCTATCCATGAGGACACCCATAGTCTTATGTTCCCTAGGTTCAAAAAATAAAGAAAGAACCATAGATGCTTGAAGAAGTCTGATAGATGAAACATATAAGAGAAGTATACGTCTTTTCGGAGTAATTATTCTACGTAAGTAGAGCGGTAAGTGGAGCGGGTAAGTGGAGCGGGTAAGTAGAGCGGGAAGTGGAGTAGAGCGGGAAGTAGAGTAGAGCGGGAAGTAGAGCGGAGCGGGAAGTAGAGCGGAGCGGGAAGTAGAGCGGAGCGGAGCGGGAAGTAGAGTAAAGCGGGAAGTAGAGCGGAGCGGGAAGTAAAGTAGAGCGGAAAGTAGAGCGGAGCGGGAAGTAGAGTGGAGTGGAAAGTAGAGCGGAGCGGGTAGTAAGAGGAGTAGAGAGTAAGAGGAGTAGAGAGTAAAAGGAGCGAGTAGTAAGAGGAGAGTAGAAAGTAAGAGGAGTAGTAAATAAAAAAAGAGTAGAAAGTAAGAGGAGTAGTAAATAAGAGGAGTAGTAAATAAGACGAGTAGTAAGTATAGTAGTAAATAAGTAGAGTAGTAAGTAGAGTAGTAAAAGGAGTAAATAAGTAAAGTAAATAAATAAAATATATAAATAGAGTAGTAAATAAATAAAGTACTAAATAGAGTAATAAATAGAGTAGTTAAGTAGAGTAAGTAAGTAGAGTAAGTAAGTAGAGTACTAAGTAGAGTACTAAGTAGAGTACTAAGTAGATTACTAAGAGGATTACTAAGAAGCGATTTTTAAGTAAACTAGCTACTAGCTAAAATATCGCTTATAAATCTAAAGCGTAATATAAGTTAAGTAGAATAATAAGTAGTAGTAGTAATTATAGTAGTAGTAGTAATAGTAGTAGTAGTAATATATAATAAAGAATAAGATCTTACTCCCTAAAATATAGACCCTACTTTTACCGGCTAATATTATATACGAAGTAATAAGGATAAGGAGTATAAAGATAATAATAAGATCTATAAGTACTTAGTAAAGTATATTATATAGTAAGAGGTTAAACGGGGTAAATAGTTAAAGAAAGATAAATAGTATAGTAGAAAAATAAGCTTAAATAGCTTAAAAAGACTATATTCGAGAATTAATTAGACTAGAGGCTAGTCTAGAAGCCCTATAGAGCTACTACTATCGCTAATAATACTCTAAGTAGTACTATAAGTAATACTCTATTCTATACTCTATTTAGTATTATAAGTAATACTTTAAGAATATTGAGTTTTTGAAAATGATGGAAGGACGCTTATTCCAATCTATAGTTAATAGTGGTAACGAGGCGTACGAAGTACGCAAGCAACTTAGGGTAGGAGTAGAGAGGAGTAAGATAAATAATAAAGAAGAAGGAGATAAAGTAATAATAAAAAAAACGTATTATAAATACGCGACTTAGGCCCCTAACTAGTCGATAGGGGAGGTAACTAATAGGAGGAATCTTAGAAGAAGCTAGATAAATAGGAAAGAATAAATAAGTAATACTATTACCACGATAAAAGCTATTAAAAATACGTTATTTAGAGAGCTAAGCGCGGCCGTATAAAAGGTGTATAAAAAGAATCTAGAAGATATCTAGACCTTTATTAAAGAATAGTAGATCGACCTCGAAGCCTATATATAGAAAAAGGTATATAGACTTTAGAGTCTAGTAAATAGCGGATTAAATACCCCGATCCTCTAGGGCTCCCTAAGGGGATACTAGAGTAAAGGAAACCCCTTTATAAGGTTATTAATATAGGATACGAGAAGAGGGCTAGTAATATAGATCTAGAAAAAGATTATAAAAAAATCTAAAAAAATAAGATAATTTCTAATTAGAATAAAAAAGAAAAAAGAGAGAATATCTATTATAAAAGTTATTAATAAAAACCTTATTACGTCCTTTAAAATAATAGAATACGTATTAAAAAATATTATAACGATATAATAATTAAAGAGTAGGGATATTAAATTTTAAATAGCTAGTATAAAGGCGAAGGAACTTCTAAAGAGAGATCTAATCTAGATTACTAAAAAATTTAAGATTACGAGGGTTTTAAAGAAGACCTATACTATAATAATATATAGAATAAAGATCGAGGCGGTAAATATTATAAATAAAAAAGTCGTAAAAAAGAAGATATAAGAGAATAATAGAAGACTATACTTAGACCTAAACGTAGTAAAGATAAAGTAGATAGTAAATATAAAGAGATTAGTATTAGAAGGGGATAAAAAAAGATACTTATTACTAATTATTAATATTACTACTAAAGAGATAGCCTCTAGACTTATATTAAGAGGTTTAGTTAAGGCCGAGAAGATAAAGGAGGTATTATATTATATATATAAAGTAGTATAATACTTTAATTACTAGAAGTAAGACTATATAGCTATCTACTATAAAAATAAAACTAAGTATACGAAGTATAACTAGAAATATAATATTAAGAAATATAATAAGGTAGCTCTAAAAGCTTATAAAGTATATATAATATATAGTAGTAAGAGTTATATAATATACTAGAAGATATATCTAAGAAAGAGATAAGAGATCGAGAGAGTTATAAAGAAACTAATATTAAGGCTAATAATAATCTTTAATATTAGAGGGATAAAGCCTACTAAAATACTAAGAATTATTAATAAATTTATAATAGTTACGTCTAGAAAAAAGAGAGTATAGAATATAATTAATATAGAGAGTAGTCGTAAAGAAGAAGACTCTAAGATACCTAAAAAGACTTTAAAAATAGAAAGGCTAAAAATGTTTTAAATAAAAAAAATTAACTAAATATTACTAAAGATTTTATCTATAATAAGAATTTAGAGATTAATAGGGGTAACTCTATTATCTAAAATCTAGAAAGTCTAAATATAAGATATCTAAAAGTAGAACTCTTAGATACTAGCTTCTCTATAATAAAAAGTTAAACTCTAATAATTCTATAATATAATATAAGGGGTAAACTAGGGATAATAATAATACTACTTAATAATCTAAAAATAAAATAAATCGATATCTTAGTAATCTAGAAACCCTAGTAGAATATATATATAAAGTTATTATATAATCCTAGAACTAGCGAATTCTATCTATTATATAAAGATAAAGTAAATATAAAGATATACCTCTATATTAATAAGAGGATTAATATTAATATATAGAAGAAGACGTCCTTATTAAAGAATATCTATACTATTACTATAAAGCTTAAAGGAAAAGATAGAATTATAGAAAAAAAAAATTTAGATTCTTAATATATATAATTCTAGTCTATCTTTAGTTATTATTAATAATCTATTAAGCCTTCTAGTACTAAAAAAGGAGATCTAGGGATAGGGTAAATAGATAGTAATAAAAAACTTTAACCTCTATTATTTAAACTAGAATAATTACGGGAGGTTTAGCTACTATAAAAAAGTAGATAAGTTATTAAAGATAATTATAAAAGTAGATATAAAACTTGCGTTTTTTAAGGACTCTATAATCTAAAAAACGAGAGATAGTAAAAGTATTATAGACCTTATCTTTATAATACCGGGACTAACTAAAATAATAAAATTATATAGAGTACGCCTAGATCTATAGATAGACTCTAACTACTTTCTAGTATATATAGAGTTTAATCTATTAATAGAAAAAGCCCCTACTATTAGAAAAAGGGCGTAGAAAATAGTAAAGCTAAAAGTTATAAAGATTATAATTTAAGAGCTAGTCTACTCTTTATTTCTTAGCTAGCTAAAGACTAGAAGAGAGATAAATAAATATTTAAAGAATATTATAGTAGGCCTAAAAAAGATAGTAGAAAAGATTATTCTATAAACTAAATTATTAGATAGGGCTCGATTATTCTAAGACTATAACTATAGCGAGGCTACGTTAAAGATAAAATACCTCGCGGCTAAATATTAGAATAGCTATAAAAACCGAAGGGAGAAAAAATAATATATAGCTATAAAATATTAAAATAAAATAATTAGTAGAGCTAAAATACTTAACTTTAAATAAGAGGTCTATAAAGTAGAAGAGTTATAGAAGGGAATTTAAGGGCTAGCTAAATAGACTAGATAGAATAATATAAATTTAAAACTACTTGTTAGGGCACGAATCGGACCTAGTATTAGAAGCTCTCAATACTACTAGTGTTAAGTCTTTTAAATACTAGTCCCTAGCGGAGCTAGGGCCTAGCGTGCCCTTACCTCTCACTATTTAAAGGGAACTTCTATATTTAGATATTCTCTCTTTAGATTTAATATCTTATTATTATATCTACTTAATATCTTAGTACTAGTCCTAATATTATATTAAATCTCCGGTAACTATACGATAGTAGTAATATTACTATATTATTTAATCAGTAAGCGAACGCAATAACGTTACCGGACTCGAGATAGGCTCGAGCCGAAAAAGAATAAGTCTATTAAGTTTAGTACTTACCCCAATATTTCTAAGCTATACGGAATACTCCTAGCGGGCCTAAACTATACGGTACCCTAGAAACCTAGTTATTAGTTAACTAGTTTAGTTATTAGTTAATTACCCTTCTAACTATAAAGTCGAGTTACTTAATATAACTCTCTTAATACTTATTTTTTCTAATATAATTAAAACTCGATTATATAGCTCGCTCTATTTACGAGTCTAAGGGGTCTTTCTAATCTTTTAAAACCCCTAATTCTAAACTAAAACCTTAGAAATCTATTACCCCTATAAAGAAGCCTATCTATAATCTACCGGCTAATTCCGCTACTCTCCTAGCGGAATATATAGGTAATTATCGGACTACTATTTAGGCTAGAATATAGTTAAAAGATATTCCCGACTACCCTATAGACGCTTCTTCTTCCCTAGAAATCTAAGATATTACCGATCTCCGTTTCTAGATTACCCGTAACCCCGAATTAGTAGTCTAAATAATAAATTACCTCCGCTAAGACGAAGAGGAGGCTATCTAAATTATTAGGAAATATAACGCTCTAGTATTAGTAAAGAAGGCGGCCTAGTTCGAACTTAATATTACGAATATCGAAAAGGACTCTATTATCTAGTCTCTAACTAGGGAGAAGTAACGCTATACCCTACTCTAGATAGAGTCTAATAGTATATAGACCTAGCTTAAAGTACTATAAATTAAAATTAAATAAATATAAGAAGATCTAGCTAGGCGGCTAATTACTACCGCGATAGTCCCTAGATCTATAACTATTAAAGTCTAGTATATAAAGAACGCCCCCGTACCCCCTATTCTTACGGATAGGGAGAATCCTATCTAGGACGAATAAAAACGAAAAGTTAAATATAAATTATATAAAAATACTAATTATTATATAGACGACCTAGATAAAGTTAATTATATAATTAGTTATATTACTAGAAAAGCTATAAAGCGGTACTCTAATCGACTACGCGATAATAACTAGAATCTATTCCGATTAGTTAAGGATCTCCTCGACTATCTAAGAGGTAGGTTCGAGGACTTAGATAGAGAGCTTAATTTATACTATAAATTTAAATCCCTCTTATAAGGAAGCCGCTATTTTATAGACTTCTTTATAGATTTTATAGCTCTCGGGGACGAACTTAACTATTTACGGGTAGAGTTAATTTACGAACTAAGAGATAAGATTACTATAAGACTTTACTCGGTCTAGGGTAATTACGGGGTTACCTTTAAGACTATTAATAAGATTAAGGTATACTTAACTCGAATAGATAATAAATATCGTACTATAAAGGAGACTAGTTACGATAATAGTAACTCTAATAAAGGTAAAACTAAGGACTCTAAGCCTCGAAACTCTAAGATACTTATAGATCTAGGCGAGATTATTAAGCTTATCTCTACTAAAAATAAAGGTTATTACGGTTACGGCTCGACTAAATATCTTATATATAACTATCCTAATCCCTTCCTTCTAAATAAGAAGAACGGAGCTATGGATATTAAGGAGCTAGCAATTAATAATCCTATAGAGGAGTCCTTTAAGAAAGATGAAATCAACTCCTCTAGTAACTCGGAAAACTAGATTCCCCCGCTAGTAACGCGGTATAGGGGAAGAAGGTAGTATCCTTATATATAAATACTCTCTCTAATCTAGTACTTAAGTACCCCTAGAAGGAATCTAAACTATTCTTTAAGTCCCCCTTTTTTATAGAAGTCGAACTATCCTCTTAAAGGAAAACGTATAATAAAAAAGCCCTTATTAATACTAGGGCTACTAGATATACCTTTATTAATACTAAGGTTACTAAATTAGTAAGTAAGAAGCTAGATATCCTATTTATCGAGTTATCTAAGCCTAAGCTCGTAAGGGGATTTAATAGATAAATCTATAATAAGTCTATTATATATATCTTTTACCCTACTCTACGAGTCGATAACTACCGAGAAGTTACTTATCTAATATTTATTACTAATTTAGAATAATATACTATTATTCTAGGAAAGCCCTAGATAAATCGTTACCGGGTAACCCTTAATATAGTAAACGATACTATTATTTTTCCTAATAAGATATCTATCTCTATAACTAAAGCTATTAGGGATACCCTATCTCCTATACTAAAGACTCCGCCTTTAGCTCCTAGAATCCTACCTCGTCTCTAATCTATAGGGGCCGATAAGTCCTTCTCGATCTTCGCCGTAAGGGCCGCCCCCTTTAGAATCCTTAGTTACGAGTCCGATATAAAAACCTTTATTATATCGATAAAAGATATTAATTAAGAGTTAGTATTTAAAGCCCGATATAGAATAGAGGAACTATATATTAATACTATTAAAAGTAAAGCTATAAAGGAGGATATTTAGATTAAGCTCCCCTAAGAGTATTCGGATTACGCGGATATATTTGATTATATATAGACTAATAAATTACCTCCTTACTACTTATATAATTATAAAATTAAACTAACTATAAATATAATATTATCTAAAACCCGTACTTACTATATATTACTATATAAGTTCTAAAAAGTAAAAGAGTACCTAATTAAAAACTTATTTAAGGGGTTTATTACCCCTAGTTAAGCTCTATATTACTCTTCTATCCTCTTTACTCTTAAGGCTAACGGTAACCTTCGGTTTTATATTAATTATCGAAAGCTTAACGCGCTTACTAAGAAGACTCGTTACCCTCTACCCCTAATAGAGGAGGTAATTAGAAAGATTTAAGATTATAAATATCTAATTAAACTTAATATTATCTCCGCCTTTAATAAATTTCGAATATACTCTAATAGTAAAAATTTAACGACCTTTATTACTACCTTAAGGTTCTATAAGTATAAAGTTCTCCTATTTAATCTTAGTAACGGCCCTAGTTCCTTCTAATAATATATTAATAATATACTATTTAATTATATTAACGACTTCTACTAGGCGTATCTAGACGATATTTTAATTTATAGTAAGACTAGGAAGGAATATTAAGTCTATATTACTAAGATCCTCGTAAAACTTCGGGACGCTAGCCTATAGGTAGATATTAAAAAGTACGAATTTAATATCCCTAAAATAATATTCCTCGGAATTATAGTCTTTAATAACGGCCTAGAAATAGATCCTAAGAAGATCGAAGCCGTAGTTAACTAAGAAAAGCTAACGAACCTTAAAAAAATATAAGGTTTTCTAGGGTTTATTAACTTTTACTAGTAATTTATTAAGGGCTTCTCTAAAATCGCTAAGCCTTTAGCGGCTCTCGCTCGTAAAGATAATCTATTCTTATAGACTAAAGACTATACTAAAGTATTTAAATCCCTTAAAATCGTGGTAACTTTAGCCTCTATCCTTAAGTACTTTAACTCTAAAAAATAAATAATCGTAAAAATAGATTTATCTAATTATATTAATAGTAAGGTACTCTTCTAATATAATAATAAAAAGACTCTCTACCCTATTATATATTATAGTAAGAGTATAATCCCCGCTAAATATAATTATTATATCTATAATAAAGAGCTACTAGTAATTATTCGATACCTAGAATATTAGCGCTAGAAACTAGAATTTATAGACCTCCTAATCTAAATCTTTACTAACTACTAAGCCCTAAGAACTTTTATAGATAGTAAGGAACTTAGTTACTAATAAGTCTAATACTTAGATATACTTTCGGAGTTTAACTTCTAGGTTATTTTCCGAGCTAGTAAGTATAATAAGAAAGTAGATACTCTTATCTATATACCCGGAATATTACCCTTAAAGGAGAATAATAATAGAATTAAATAATAACGGTAAATTATCCTTATCTTAGACCAAATAGATATATACTATATATTCGTTAAAGAAGGAATATTCGAAAAGATCTTAGCCGCCAATAAGACTAATAAAGGATATAGCGAGTATAAAGAGGTAATTACTAATAACCGCCTTAAACTTTATAAAATTAGACTTAATAACTATAAAATCGTAAATAGTACCCTATATAAAGAAGGTCTATTATAGGTACTAAAGTCCCTATAAATAGACTTACTTAAAGAAATTTATAACTAAAGTTTAAATAGTTACCCTAGAAAAAGAAGGACTCTCGCTCTCCTTTAATACTATTATTACTAGCTAAGGTATATTAGATCCGTTATCTATTTCATTTATAATTACGTAAACTACTATTATAATAAAGTACCTCGGTAAAAAAAGTACGACTTACTAGTACCCTTACTAATATCTAAATAACGCTAGTAAGATATTATAATAGACTTTATTACCGGCCTACCCCTATTAGATAGTTATAATATTATCTATATTATTATAGATTACTTATCTAAAGAGCGCTACTATATTCTATATTACTTTGGTAAAGGAGGCTTATCCGTAGAGGAGACTACTATAATTCTAATTTAGTACGTTTACCGCTTATACGGTCTCCCATCCTTAATAACCTCGGATAATAGACCCTAGTTCGCCTCGAATATATACTAATTAATATATAAACGATTAGGTATTAAATTAAACCTATCTACTATCTACTATTCCTAAATAGATAGTTAGTTCAAACGCGCGAACTAAGAAGTTAAGAAAGGCCTCCGGACCTACTATAACTATATATAAAACGACTAGATAAAATAGATCCCTATAGTAAAATTTAATAATAATAATAATAATATAACGGCTACTAGATTATCTCTATTCTACCTTAATAAGGGATTCTACCCGCGTATAAGTTTTAGCCCTAATACTACTAATTACGAGTCTACTAGAGAACGCCTATAAGCCTATACTACCGCCAAAATTATAGCTAAAATAGAAGAATTACTCTAATTCGGTAAGGCTACCCTTACTAGTACGTAAACTAATATAGAGTACTAAGCTAATAAATATTATCAAGAGTTACTATTTAAAGAAGGTAACCTAGTTATATTATTAACTAGGAATATTAAGACTATACGACTATATAAGAATTTAGACTATAAATAACTTAACCTATTTAAAATTATAGGTTAAGCGGGGACCGCTTATAAATTTAAATTACTAAAAAGTATATCTCGACTTAAGTTAATATTCTATTCGGACTTACTAATACTATACCCTAATAATCTATTACCGGGTTAAGTAGTCCTATCTCTAGTACCTATAGTACTCGATAATTACGAGTATTAGGAGGTAGATAATATCCTAGATACTCGCTAATACTATAGTCGACTCTAGTATCGTATCAAGTAGACCGGTTTTAGTAGGGATAATAAATAGTATTATACTAACGCTAACGAGTTCGATAGCGTATAGGATATAGTAGATAATTACTATAGAAATAACCCGACTATACCCGAAGGCCCCTAAGAGACTAATAGGACCTAGATAATACTAATTAAGCCTATAAGGCTAGTACGACTAAAGAAGCGTAGATATCCCCTAGGGGGACCTTAGCGGTAGATTTACCCTACGGCTTCTACTACCCCTAGTTACTATAGCTACTACTAGTATAATTACTCTACGTTTATAGATCGGCCCGAAGGCCTTATAATAGTATATATAACTAGGAGGATATTTATTAATCGAAATATTTCTACTCTATATATATTTATCGACCTTGATTGATTGATTGTATTATACGCCTATACTAGCTACTTAATATAAGCTAATAAGGGTACTATTATCGCTAAGCTAGTAGAGCTAGGCGTCGAAAAAACCTAAGGGCGAACCCCTAAATAAAAACTCTAACTAAATAATATATTTTCCCTCTACTATACTCTTAAGGAGTCCTAGTATACTACCGCGTATCTTTTTTCTTCTATATTTCGACTTTTCTAGTCCCTATATTTATTTTCTTTAACCGCCTCGGCCTCTAAGGGCCGATATAGTCTTTTCTTCGTACGCCCTTTTTAGGCTTAATAGTCTCCTCTACCCTAAGGGGTAGTCTTAATTATTAAAGTTATTTACTAGCTAGCTTAAAGCTATTTAATTAGCCTAAATTAACTATCTATCTTACCGCTACCCGAATCCCTTTAGTTATAGTTAGTATTATCTAGAAATCTTTAGTACCTATCTCTACGAATAGCTATAGTCTATCCCTATATAATTCTAGATAGAAGAGAAGAATATATTTAATATCCTACTTTCTCTATCTATATATATAGTTAGAATCGATCCCTAGTACCCTTATTCTATTAAGGAATATATTAAGTCCGATTTTACTACTCTTTATCTAGATAGTAATCGAGCTCTTAGCTTTTCTTAATATCCTATAGTAATCGAACCTCCTATCGTATAAGCCTTCTATTTAAGCGGGGGTTCTTATTATATTTAGAGTCCCTTATTAGTACTTTTTCTATTTCCTCGATCTTCGATTATAGAACTAGTCTTATATTTTCCGTCTTATAATATTAATACTTTAATATTCCTCGATATTTTTAAGTAGGTTAACCTATCCCTTCTTTCTTCTTATACTAGTAGCTACTTAGTTCTAGCTCTTTTTTTCTAGGACCTTAAGAGCCTAGACTTTTTTTTCTATTATAGGTATAGGTTTTAGCTTCCTCCTTCTACCTCTACTAGTCTAGAGGTATTAGGCGATTCGTTCGTTACTCTCTTTTATAGTGACGTAGGTATCTTATAGGGCCTAGTATTATAGTACTAGCTTATCTAGCTAGTATTCTAATAGGGGTATTAATATTTCCGCCTCTAGAACTAGGATAGGTATAGCCCTATATACCCCGGTTACTTTATAGAGATACTCGTTTTATATCTTAGCTAGCTTCTCGGAGGGCTTCCGGGAGAATCCCTTAGTCCTATAAGGATAGTACTAGATTAGTACTACGAATATTAATATCGGGTATACGATTATACTATATATTATATAATATCTAGCGAATATCGCTTCTTATATTAAGCTAGCGAGGTATTCTAGGGCTCGTTTCTATCCTATAATATAGGCTATTAGCTAGGTAATATATAGTCCCTATCGGAGTTTAGTATCTATATATAAGCCTAGTACTCTAATACTCAGGCTAGAGTCTATTTTTACTTTCTTAAAGTCTAAGGATATCTTTATATTAAATTTCTTTAGGCTCCTTATAAGGTATACTAGCTCGTATTTCTTAGGGGCGAATATTATTCTATATATCTTAGTCTACCTAAAATAGATATTATAGGCCTTATATAGTACTCTATAATTATCTTTTATACTTCCGCTATATACTAGTAGATAAATATTATTAATAAAACCTTCTATCTAGACGGAGAGAGCGGCCCTTATATATTATTTAATTAGAGGGGCGTTAAAGAAGAGAAATAGTACGGGGGAGATTAATAATCCCTAAGGAATATCTATCTCTACTACCTCTATTACGCTCGTCTAGCCCTTTAACGTTATAGATATCGCTCTATCTATAAGGAAGCTAGATATCTATCTTACTATCTTTTCTAGGACTCTTCTTTTCTTTAGATTATAGAGGAGCCTCTCGTACGAGATATTATCGAAGGTACCTACGATATCTAGTAAAAGTAGGCTAGTGACTTTCCTATTGTCGACGGTGCTATAGTTCTATACGGTATGAACCGCTTCCGTTAGCGATTCTAGCGCCGTTTCTACTGATCTACCTTTCCTCGCTCCCATTTGCTGTTGAGGGAGGATATTTATCGACCTTATTTTACTTAAAATTTAGTATATACTCGTTATATTATATAAAAAATTTTCAAAATACCGTATTTTTATAAAATATAGAATTTTTATATAGTAAATTAGGGCGGAAACGAGTACTAAAGTATAACTTAACTATTTTTAAAAAAATCGATTTTATAGAAATCTATAGATTTACCTCGATTACCCTATAATCGGGTTTTACCTAACCTACCCGGATTCGAGTTTTATAATTATAATCCGGATTTTTTAACTCGCCTACCCGGTACTTACTACTTTACTATAGCTATTTGTTTTTACTTACGTTTATAGCGAGTTTCTTTAGGCCTAGGGACTAGACCTAGCCGGAGAGAGGGGTACTATTAGGGTACGAATCGAACCTAGTATTAGAAGCTCTTAATACTACTAGTATTAAATCTTTTAAATACTAGTCCCTAGCGGAGCTAGGGCCTAGCGTACCCTTACCTCTCACTATTTAAAGGGAACTTCTATACTTAGATATTCTCTCTTTAGATTTAATATCTTATTACTATATCTACTTAATATCTTAGTACCGGTCCTAACACTACTATTTAAATTTCTAATATTTAAAGATAGAGAAGTTAATTTAATAAAATTATTTAAAGATAAAATAAAGATACTTTAAAGAATATTCTTTTCTCCCCCCTTACTAATAGATCTTATTAATATCAAAAATATAGTCTATCTAGACCTAGCCAAGATAACTATAGAACTAATAGAGAAAGAGGTAAAGGTAGCTATCTTCTACCCTAAATAGAATAAAGTACTAGAAATAAATAAAATACTAAATAGATTTTTAAGGCTAGTTATTAAAGAGGCTCTCCTATAGCTTACTAAACTCTTTTAGATATATATAGACTTAGATTATTATCTAAAAAAATTTAAAGTCGCTAATATAATAGTTCTTTATAAATTAGATAAAGATAACTATTTCGAATTAAAATTATATTAATTAATTACTCTATTAAGTACTTTAGGGAAGGCTCTAGAAATAGTTATAACTAAAAGATTTAGTAATTATATAGAGGAATATAACCTCTTCCCCCTAAAATAAATAGGTATACGGAGAGAGCGATCTACCGAGATAGCTCTTAAGATAATAGTAAATATAATATATATAATTTAGAATAATAGTAAATAATATATAATTAGCCTACTCTCTCTAAATATAATAGGGGTATTTAATAATATATTCTATAAACGGCTTCTTTATAACCTTAAATTTAAAAGGATCCCTTTCTAGATAATAAACTAGACGTCGAGCTTTCTTATAGAGAGAGTCATATTAATAATACTAGAATAGAAAATAAGCGAGATAGAACTAATAGAGATAAAGATTCTATAGGGGTCCCTAGTATCCTCTATATTATTTCTATTTTTTAATATACCGCTTATTAAAGAGTATTTAAAACTAAAGCTAAACCTCTAAATTAGAGGCTTTATTAATAATATCTATCTACTAGTATATAGAAAGTACATAGAAGCTAATTATATAATATTTAAAATAGTCTATAAAATATACTTAAAGTAGATAAAAATATATAAGGCGATTTTCGCTTTTAAGAAATATAAGCTAGTCTATTTTACTAGAAGGTTAAAACGCTTTAATATAAAAGTTATAATAGATCTAGAAATAATAGTTATAGAGCTAAAAAGTAGTATTTAGATTTTAAGTCTATATATAGATAGAAAATTAAGGTAAAGCCCTTATCTTAAAAAAGTAAAAACTAAAATAATATCCTAATATCTTATATTATTAATAACGATAGTCTCGATATAGAGAATAATACTAAATCGAGTATATATAGTATATTAGACCGTTATTTAATTAATAATAATATACGCGGTAACTATTTAGTATAACTCGGTAGATATATAAAGAGTAATAAAGATACTAGAAAAATAGCTAGAGATAATCTAGAATAAGTATCTAAGATACGTCTTAAAAATATATAAGGTAATAAGTACTAGAGAACTAGAAGCGGAAATAGATATTTCCTCTATATAAATCTCTTTAGATCTAGCGGTCCTCCGTTACTAAACCTTTAGGGGCGTATACGAGGTTATAAAAATCGGAAATATATATATCTATAGAGTACTCCGAGGGAAGCGAGATTATAGGGTAAAAGTACCTTTAGTATCTATAATAGAGAAGAGTTTATAGGCTAAGGGGGCCCTCTCTAAGAGAGGGTAGAAATAATATAATATAAGAAAAAAAGAAAGAAAGGAGATAAAAATAATAAAAAAAAAAATATAGGGCTAGAGTAATATAATCTAGTATACCCTATAGAAAGGCTATTATATAGGTATACTTAAAAATAAGAGGATACTAGCTTAGAATTTAAAAAATTAAAAAATAAGAAGAATACTTTATTATAATCTTATAAAAGCCGAAAGCTCCGCTCTAATCTAGATATAAATAGAGAAGATTAGGCTAGTATAGTTCCTCTTCTATTATAAGGTCTTAGATATCTATATAGCTAATTACGAATACGGCTAGTTAAAATAGAATACTAAATATATCTTTATCTTTTATTCGAGGCTAGGATAATCTAGACTAATACTTCTAAAATCTATAAGAATTAGTAATTTACGGAGAATACTAATTACTCTAAGGGGGGTAAGGGTATTAACTAGATAGCTAATTTAGTCTAGTCTTTTAAACTAGTATTCCCTAGCGAAAAACTAGTTATATAGGGGAGAAGCGATCTAAGGGGTACTAATATTAATATAAAAAAGATAGAAAGGTACGAGAATAGAAAGTATTAAGTAGTAGTAATCGAAAATAGTATATAGACTTAAAACTATAGAGATAAATAGAAGTTCGATAAGATTTTTTACTCTAATAGTAGTAATATTACGAAGGTTTTCCTTATACTATTACTATAGAGATTCCCGTAATTATCTTTCACGTAGTTAGATAGATACGAGTATGAATTCCAATCCAATCCAAGTAATACTTTAAGTAGTAGTACTCTATTTAATACTCTATTTAATACTCTATTTAATATAGTACTTTATATAGTACTATAAGTAGTACTCTATTTATTACTCTATTTAATACTTTATTTTATACTCTATATAGTAGTCTATATAGTACTTAGAAATTTACTTAGTAGTCTACTTAGTAATCTTAGTAATTCTAGTAGTCTACTTAGTAATCTTAGTAATTCTAGTAATCTACTTAGTAATCCCTCTTACGAAGTAGATAGAGTAGGATATCTAGAAGACTTCTTTTTAGAAATAAATATATAAGCCGATCGTTAGATCTAAAGTATAATATAAGTTATATAATTAATAAGTTTTATAATTTATACTATATTCCTATTCCTTATTATCTTTATAATATCTAGATAATTCTTTTCGGCTTTCTTATTATAGTATTAAATAGTAGCCTTTAGTTACTCTATTATAAGTCGGCTTCTCTCTTTATACTTTTTTATTAATTTATAGATTAGGCGAGAAGGGGTCTTTTCTTATATAGTAGTAATCTACTCGCTATCTATATCTAGTCTCTATCGTTTAGATATCTATCTTTAATTACTATTATTAGCCGTATCTTAATCTTAATTTTAATTTTAGTTTTAGTCTTAATATAGTTTACTCTACCTCGATATCTATCTCTATATTAATATTTAAGCGCGTTTAGAATAATTAACTTTAATACGTAGTATATCTATATTTTTAATTTAGTTTTAATACTTTCTTTATCTTTTCTATCTCTATTTCTATTCCTACTTTAGTATATCTCGTTCGGATTATATAACTTTAATAAGTACTAGAGAAGTCGTTATTCTAATTATCTTTAAATAGCGATATATTTTAAATATCTTAAATATCTCTTTTCTATTATTAGTATTTTATAGAGTAGCTTCTATAATAGTCTTTTAAGTAGAGATTATATCTTTTTCTATAGATATATTCTAATCCTTATTATTAAAAGTATTAGAAGTATCGGATATATTACTATTAGAGTTAGAAGTCTTATTTTTAGGGGGATCTCTTATAGAGGTATTCCTCTTATCGAAGGTACCTCTAGAGATATCTTTAAAAGTATCTTTAAAAATATTTTTAGAGATATTTCTAAAGATAATTCTTAAGGTATTCCTCCCGCTTTTAGAGATATTTATATTAAAGGTATCCCCTTTAGAGGTATTCCTTTTAAAGGTATTCCTTTCGAAGGTATTTCTTTTAAAGGTATTCTATAGCGTCTTATCCTCTTTAAGCTTTATAGAGTCCTTATAATTTTCCCCTCCCTTTTTTAGCTTATTCTAGGAACGTTTCTTTTTAGGTTACTATTATTTCTAAGTATTAGTAATTTTATTAATATAGTTTAAATCTATCTCGATAGTATCCTCTAACTTCTAAAATCGCTCGACTTTTATTATTAGTCGAAGATTTTAATACCGTATAAGTATCTTCTCTATTAGTTCTAGCTTATTATCTATACTTCGTTTCTTATAGTTCTAGCTCTAGGTTTTCTAGGCTATATTATTTCGTTTTTTATTATACTCCTCTTAATTCTCCAAAAATATAATATCGGGTAAATAGTCTATTACTATAGGCTCGCTATATATAATATAACTAATTAATTCTATCTATAGTATATCTAGTAATAGTTAAGGCTTAAGGCCGAGTTTTCCCGGGTATCTATACAGCCAGCTGCGAATGCGGCTAGCCGAAACAGGATACCAAATATATCCTTATCTTCTATCCGAGGCTAGGACAATTCAGACCAGTACTTCTAGAATCCGCGGGAATTAGTAATCTACGGAGAATACTAACTACCCTAAAGGGGGCGAGGGCGTTAACTAGATAACTAATCTAATCTAGCCTTCTAGGCTAGTATTCCCTAGTAAAAGACTAGTTATATAGGGGTAGAGTAGCCTAAGGGGCGCGAGTATCGATATAAAGAGGGTAGAGGAATACGAGTATAGGGGGTACTAAGTAGTAGTAGTCGAAGGTAGTATATAGACTTAAAATAGTAGAGATAAGTAGGAGTATAATAAGGTTTTTTACCCTAGTAATAATAATACTATAAAGGTTTCCCTTATACTATTACTATAGAGCTTCCCGTAATTATCTTTTATATAGTTAGATAGACACGAGTATAAATTCCAATCCAATCCAATCCAAGGCCGAGTTTATTTTAAATAGTCTAGCTATTATTCTTTTTCTTACTATTTTTTAGCGCTATATCTAAGTAATTTTAGTACGTCTAGAATATTATTAAATTAGTATTTATTAGATAATAATATTTAGTAGTATAGTTATAGACCCGATCCTTAATTATAAATTAATAATCGAAGAATATTTAGTTATTATATTTATACTAGTACTCGATAGGTATAGATATTAAGAATAGAAAAAAGACGCCTTTCTTAAAATAGAATTTTAAGTCGCTTTAAATAATAAGCCGATATTTAGATAGTTTCTAGATATTATAAAACTAGATATATTAATAGATAATATAGGCTTCTTTAACTATTCGAAGATAATATATCTAGTTAATACTAGAACTATCTCTAGATACGTATTAATCGCTATATAGTCTTAACTTAGATCTAGGTTATATAGTACGTAATATAGTATAAAGCTCCGCTATCTACTATATTTTAAATATCTATTAATAACGAATTTTCTTTAACTTTAGAATCGAGTTTATAGTTATAATAATATTATAGAACGCTTTTAATATATTATCTAGATCTATTTAAGTCTCTACTAAACGTAATCTTTTAGTTAGAGGTAAGTAGATTAGTAGATATTAATCTAGAAAGAAATTAAATATCTAGCTAGTAATACTAATATTACTAGAAATATAATACCTAATATTTCTATTCGTATTTAAGGCGACTTAGAAAATATTATTAGAGCTTATAATAAACGGGCTTATAATATAACTAAGCTATACTTCCCGTATATTACTAATATTCGCTAGTCTATAATTAGTATTAGTATTAGGGGTTATATTACTTTACTTACTCTACGCGCTATCTCTATATATATCTACTATATAAGAATCTTTTTAGGTATAGAGGATATCTTCTTCCTTAAAAGCTTAACTCTATAATTAGTTCTAGATTATATGAACCCGGAACTCTAGAAAGTCCTAATATATTTAATAGTCTATAATACTATAGATCTAGATAAAATTATTATAGACTATATTTTTAATATAGCGTAGTAGATCTAGATTTATAATCTTCTTTTTCTTCTCCTCTAGAAGTTAGTAAGCCTTCTAATAGTAGAATACGTAGAACCTTTTCTAGAAAAGTTTAACTAATAGTTATATTAAAATATAATATTTATAAGGTTATAAATATAGTTTATAAGGGTAGATAGAGGGTCCGTTCTTAATATATTTATAATAAATATAAATCGGTATAACCCCTTTATAGATACGAGTATTTTTAATATTAGTAGTAATATCTATTATATAATTAGCTTCTAGTCGTTTATATTAGAAGGTAAAGGGTATATATATCTAGTATACTAATATTCTTTAATATCTTTACTCTTTATTATCTTATCTAGTATTATTTAAAGAATTAATAGCTAGCGACCCGTTAGCTTAGAAATTAGATAGATTTATAATAGACTAAAAATAGTACTAGTAATTAAAGGTATATAAATAGTAACGTAGTACCTAAAAGTACTAAAAGCTAATTAGTATCTAGAACCTAGCTTAATAAGGGAGAGGGAGACTTTATATAGATTAAATTATAATCTCTATCTATATCTCTAGAAAAGTCTATATTGCTTATATATTATTAGTACTACTAATTCGACTCTACGCGCTAGTATTTCTTACCTCCGCGGTAAGATAATAGAGGTATAATTTAGAATTAAGAAAGTTATTAAAGATATACTCTATCTTCTCTACTAAAAAAAGTACGTTTTTAATTTACTCTTTTTAATCTATAGAGTTTTAATCGCGTAGATAATATTAAAGCTTTAATAGTTACTTTAGAAGATTAAGTAGAGAATTACGCTAATATTAAGATTAATAGAAAGCTAGGTCTTTAAGATTCTTAGAATAGTCTATTCTATTAATTATATACTAATTCTAAAAAGATATCTTTATAGGTATAGATAATATATTTATAACTTTAATTATAATTAAGGCTAGATAGAATTCTACTCTTATTAGTATAAATATAAAGCCGTAGAGAAAAAAGGCTAACTAGAGCGACCTATAATATTCTAGAATATTATATTAAGATCTTATAAGAGCTTTAAGTTTAAAGGTAGAATTTATATATTATATAATTTAATTTAGAATTATATAAAGGAAACGATTTCGTATATATTTATTAAAGATTATTATTAGCTCTAGTCGTTATAATATATAGTAGAGTCGATTAAAGAGGCTTTAAATCTTATTTAAATTAATATTAAAGAATTAGCCTTCTAGGGTTATAGTATCTACGCGTTATTAGAAGGACTTGCCCCTAATAGATAAAAAAATACTAGTATTAGAGAATATAATAGTTAGTTTTCCTAAATAATCTTTATTCCTTTTTTAGAGGATTTTAAAGTATCTAGTATTTTAGGGAGGTTAAGAGAGGACTCTATATAGATAATAATCTAATAAATTAGTTATAAAGTTTAAGAGGGTAATATTAAAATATACTTTTTCTATAATAATAATTTTAGCCTTATCGAATTTTATCTTATTATAATATAGGTCTTTTTTAGTAGAATAATCGAGATTAAATTTAAGCTTTAAAGTCTTCGAATATATACTTAAGGTAAATATTAATATAGGATCGAATAGTCTTAAAGTATATAAATCCTTTTTTTTCCTTTTTATAGGGAACTTCGAGGTCTTTAAATATTTCTTCTAATTAACGATTTTAAGATAGGCTTAAAACCGACGCTATCTATACTTAGATAGATTAATAGATAGATTAATAGATAGATTAATAGATAGATTAATAGACTAGTTAATATAAAGATAATTTATTATATTTTCTATCTCTAAAGTCGCGTCTTCTAATATTATATTAAAGGAATCGATATCTAGATCCTAGTTAGTAAATATAAATAAGAGACTATAGATTAATAATCTCTATACTAGGGTTATTCTAAGCGTTAAATTCAAAGATATCTAGTATAGAGTCTTTACTATTATCGTTTATATCTTCTAGTATTTCGAGGTCTAAAAGATTATTTCTATTTTTATTATCTTCTATTTTAATATCTTAAGTATTATCTTTATCTATATCTTTCTAAATTCCCGAAAAGGTACCGTTAATAATAAGATAGAATAGGAAAGCTTTAATAGATTAGAATTAAAATTAGGAGAGTAAAAGTAAGAAGTAAATAATAGTAGTAATTATTAACTAGTAATAGTAGGAGTATAAAAGTAAGAAATAAGAGATAGTAGTAATTGGATTAGATTAGAATTCATACTTGTATCTATCTAACTATATGAAAGATAATTACGGGAAGCTCTATAGTAATAATATAAGGGAAACCTTTATAGTATTACTACTATTAGAGTAAAAAACCTTATCGTACTCTTACTTATTTCTACTATTTTAAGTCTATATACTATTTTTAACTATTACTACTTAGTATCCTCTATACTCGTATTCCTTTACCCTTTTTATATTAATATTTATACCCCTTAGACTACTCTACCTCTATATAACTAGTCTTTTATTAGAGAATACTAGTCTAGAAGGCTAAATTAGATTAGCTATCTAATTAACGCCCTCGCCCCCTTTAGGATAATTAGTATTCTCCGTAGATTACTAGTTCCCGCGGATTCTAGAAGTACTAGTCTAAATTATTCTAGCCTCGAATAGAAGATAAGGATATATTTAATATTCTATTTCGGCTAGCCGTATTTATAGCTAGCTATATAGATACCTAGGACCTTATAATAAAAAAGGAATTATACTAGCCCGATCTTCTCTATTCGTATCTAGATTAGGGCAGAGCTTTCGGCTTTCGCGAGGTTATAGTAAAGTATTCTCCTCGTTTTCTAGTCCTTAGGACCCTGAGCTGGTATCCTCTCGTTTTCGGGTATACCCGTGCGGTAGCCTTCCCATAGGGTGCGCCAGGCTGTGTTACCCTAGCCCCGTACTCTTCCCCTTATTGCCTCCGTCTCCTTCGATAGTAGTAATTATTAACTAGTAATAAAGGGATTATAAGTATAAGAGTAAGAAGTAAAAGATAGTAGTATTAACTAGTAATAGTAGGAGTATAAGAATAAGAAGTAAGAGATAATAGTAATTATTAACTAGTAATAATATAGTATCTTTAGATAATCTTAACTATTATAGACTAGGAAATAGTATAATAGTATTATAGTAAAAAATCGAGGGTCTTAAGAAGAAGAAGAGAAAAGAAAAGAAAAGTAGAGTACTTTAAAGACGTAAATACTTATATTAAGAATATAAGATCTATTAAATTAAGCTTCGTTAGGAGGAGTAGGTCTACTATTATCTAAGACTACTAAAGGAATTATGGACTAGTCTTAAATAGTAGCGAAATATAAAAAAAGTCTCTATTAATAATAGTATCTAGTATAAGATTATCTTTTTATATAATATCTTAATAGTAGTTAAGGTATTAGCTTAGATAAGGATAATATATATAGTTAAGCGTAATAATAGATAAATTACTTAGCTAGAGCTTATCGAAGAGGAGCGGAGAGAGCGGAGCGATTACTATATATAGCTTAGTCTAGAAGTACTATTTTAATTAATACTAATTTAGTAGAAGTATATATCGAAATTAATTAATATCTAAAGTAAGGCGCTAAAGTATTATATATTATTTTATATATTTATTTTTAGAGTACTATTCCCTATATCTTACTATACCTAAAAATAAGTCTAGAAATATAGATAGAGAAAGCGTAGTCTACTACGCTAAGATTATAAATTATAGTTATATTAACGTTAATCTTTATTAACTATATATATACTTCTATAAGTCTCTATTAAGATATAACTACTTACGTTCTCGAGTAACCCTATTAGCGGAGATAAGATAGGTAGTAAAATAGTAAATTAGTTTACTAGTAAGAGTTATTTACTAGTTATATCCTTTCCCTCTTATTTTTTTCTACCTTAATTTTTAGCTTTATTATAGTAGTCTTATATCCTAATAGAGTATTATTATTTTAATTTATATATAAAATAAAAATAGTATAGAGGGAGTATAAATATTATAATATTATCTATTATTAAACTCGATATATTTAGAAGATTAATTCTAATAAGTACGAGTAAGGGGTCCGTTATTATAGATATTATCTTAATTAATAGGGCGAAAACGATAAGGTAAGTACCTAAAGGTATTATTAGAATATAACTTATTAAAATTAGGCGAGCTCTATAGATAGCTAAGATAAAGAGTAGATTATTATCTCTAGTAAATAAGAAGAGGATAATATTAATAGTATATCTAATATAGCCCCTTATAACTACCTAGCTTCTATCCTCTATATTAGTAATAATACGTAGTATACTAGTAATTCTTAAGCTACGGATAATTACCCTCTATATTAGATCTCTACGAAATAGCCGAAGCTATAATAAATCTCTATTAATTTTAGTATCGGGTCTAACTATAATAGCTTTAATCGTTATTATTCTATTTAGGGTAGTAATTACGGCTATATAGAGAGATAGAAATTAGATACTTAATATATTATCTAAAATTAGCGAATTCTTAATAATATTTTAGACTCTAGAAATAGATCTATTATAGCGTAAGCTCCTACTTTTTAGAAAGATAACTAGTTTAAGTAATACTTTCGATTCTAGGGCGAAGTACTACGGGTAGCTCTCTAGCGTTATTAGAGTATTAGAACCTAGTTATCTAGGCCGCGCTACTCGGGATTACTATTTTAATATAAATAGTACTTAGTACCTTTATATCTATTATATACTATAAAGCTTATAATCTTTTATAAATTAGTTTTTAAAATTATTTCTAATTATCCTTTTATCGTCCGTAATTCTATATTATATATTAAGTTTTAGTAAAGAGCCGACCTAGCTCTCCTAGCTATAAATTATCCTAAAAATTAATAATCGGACTTAATATATAGTAGTTAGAAAGTATCTAATTCTATATTTTTAGGTTGTAAGCCTCGCTCTCCCTTATTTAAACTATTTTATATATCTATTAATACGAATCTTTAGTTAATATCTATATAATAAGAGAATTAGCTTTAAATATCTTATATATCTATATAAGGAGAGAAACGGCCTTAAATATCTTAAGACTAGATATTATAAGCTTAGGTACTAATATATAGGGTATCTATCTTCTTATTTAGTCTCTCTATTAACTACTTCTCTTTTAATATTATTAGTTACCGCTAAACCCGTATTTCTCTTATCTAAATTTAGTAATAGATATACTCCTTTTTCTCTCTTCCCGTTACTATATATATAGATTACTAATATATATTAATAGTATACTATAGTGAACGAGTCTTAGTAAAAATTTAGCGCGGGGGTAGAAGATCTAATTAGTATATTATATTTAAAGTAAATATTATATCTTATATTCTATTTATATATTAATATTTAATTATATAGAGTAATTAAGTATAGGAATATTTATAATACTATATATTAGGCGAAAATTAGGTATAACTAGAATATTCTACTTTTATAACTTAATTTAAGATAGTATAAAGGGATAAGATTAAGATATATAATATAAGAAGCCTTAGATTTATTAATATTTTAGGAATATAATATAAATATCTATATTTCCCCCTCGCTCTATCTAATTTCTAATACTTAATATCTTTAATCTTACTCTTTATATATCTAACGCTCTATATATCTAACTCTCTATATATCTAACTCTCTATATATCTAACTCTCTATATATCTAACTCTCTATATATCTAACTCTCTATATATCTTACTCTTCGTATATTATAAGTATCTTTAAGAGAATCTATAGTAGGCCGCTTAAAAGTAAAGCTAGTAGTATTACTAATTATTCTTTTACTAACCCTCGTAAGGATAAATCTAGTATATTAGATGTCTATAATAATAGTAGCTCCTCTAGAGCCCGCTCGAATTTCTATTCTAATTTATAAGATTTAGACTCTAGCTAAGTACTTAATTCTAGTTCTAAATTCTAAGCCTTTACCCTTTAGCTTATATAGATAGCTAGCTACGTTAATAACTCCTATATCTAGAGTCTTAATAACTTAGAGGATATATATATAGCTTTCGAGAAGATTTATAAAGATCTTTAGAGTAGTATAGAACTTTATAACTATTTTATTAGCTATATTATTAAGTAAATAAATAATATTAAGGACTACTATTAATAGATTAATATAGAGTATAAATATTACTATTATAATCTAGTAGAAGATTTCTCTAATATTATATAGAAAGTATTTAGATAATACCCTTTAAATTATTACTATATTAATTCTATCCTAACTCCGCTAACTATTAATAAGTTAAAGAAATGCCGAGGCTCTTATATAAATTAGTATTTATCTATAGAATCTAAATGTTATAAAGTGGAGGAAGATTATATTAATCTCGCTTCTAGCTTAATTATATTTATTAAATTTATAATATTAAAGAAAGGTAATCTTAATCTACTAGAAAATTAAAATAAGATATATTAATAGCGAGTTTAATCTACTAGAGAGTATTAAAATAAGATATTTTATTAGTAAGTCCTCTATCTAAATTTATTCTTAGAGAATAGTAGTAGTAGTAGTAGTGTAGAAAATACTATTATCTAGATTTCTATATTTATATTTAATAGGGCTACTAGGGTTTTAAATCTATAAATTTCTTAGCGCGGATATTAATATAAGATATTTATAAATAAAAATATAGTATTATTAGTACTTAGTAGAGATAGAATTCGTTATAATTTTAAAACTAGAATATTAATATAATATTATATTTATATAGAAAACTAATTACTTTAAGCCCTATAACCTCGATTCTACTTCTCTCTATATCTTTTCGAAATAACGCGTCTAACTATTCTTTATATCTAATATAGTCGCTCTAAAGAGCTAAGCCTCTATTTTAAATAATCTAGTACGTAGCTTATTAATAGCTTCGAGAGATATATTTATTACGAGTAGACTATTTTATAAGATAGCTAATTTCTAACTAACTATATAGATCTTATATTATATATTATAGAGATTTTAATGAATCTTTTTAAGAACTATTAGCTAGAGCTATTTTATATACTTCTTTAAAATCTCTTATATTTAACTAGTATTCTACTAAACGCCTATATCTATCGGATAATTAATAGGAGTGTCAAGGTTCAGGCAAGGATTCACGGGCGTAAGGATTTGGTATTAATGATTTATCTCTAACTATAAGTAGAGGCTAGTTATATAAGACGAATACGAAGAGGAAAGAAAGAGAAAGAGAGTTCGCTAAAAAAATAAGCCCTTTAAATACCCGTACCCTATACGCTAGTAAATAATATATATATTTAGAAGAAGTAAATAAAAGAGTAAATTTAGATCTAAATATATACTACGTATATATTAAGAAACCGTAATAGTACCCCCCCCCTAAGATCGGACTCCGGACGATTTAGATTTAATACTCTTTAAGCGGGTAGGGATAAATAGGCTATCTTCTAAATTAAAATTAGATTCTATATTAAAATTATTAGGGTTCTCTTTATATATAGCCTAAGTAGTATAGCCGAGGCGTTAGGGGTATTATTTAAAGTAGTTATCTAAAGCGTTAGAGGCTATATAGACGTATTTAAGAGGCTTCTAAATATAGTAGTAGATATCTTCCTATTTAATTCTAAACTTTAAAGTATCGCGTTCTATTTTATTATCCTTAATTAACTCGACTATCTAGACGTCTTAATTTTAGGCGTTAAGAGAGGGGAACGGGACCGGTAGAACTTAGTTAGGGACTAGATTAAAGGCTATAAGCTATAAAAGGTTAATATAAAAGATATCGTAATAAGATTATAATAGGGGTAGCTCTAGTCTATAGATATAGGTCCTAATACTTTTAAAAATAGGGAAGGGGCCCTCGAATTTCTCTAAAAGCTTCTTAGAGATATACTAGAGCTATAGATTTCTAGTATCTAGCTATACTAGGTCCCCGGCTTAATATTTTAATATAGGTTATTAGTTCCGATTAGCGAATTCCTCTTATGTCACGGTGTGGATCTGAGTCTAGTTAGGTTGATCTATGCGATAGCCGACGGTTTAGGCG